>OX401406.1:16301143-16358142 GCA_947846245.1 Cerastoderma edule | reverse complement strand
ATGTTATCGATACCATTTGAATTAAGACAAAGACAAACAAATTTTGATTTACAAAGGACTCATTGTGACAACAGAAGAAGATGCTCAACATGAGCAATTTCTCCTTTTGTCACATTTGTCTCTACCCATTACCAAAATGACACTGTCATTCTTCATGCAATACAATGTTTATAACTGTTTCTTTCAATTCAAACAATTCATAAAGTCCTGTACACAAATTGAGATAAATGGGTTTAGTCAATTCACTGCAAATTACCGAATGCAAGGAAAGATTAAAAGTATACCTGTGTTTGTTTACTAGGTGACATGCTAATTTTGGAAATATTCCGAACTCTTTCACTTCTACCTGGTAAAAATGCTGAAAGAATAACAATGTTGTTGTTATCTGTTATTCTACTTAAAGTGACTTTCTCACAGAATGAGATATTAATACATTTCAAATAAAATGTCTTCTTTAGATGAAATGACAAAAGAGTTCTATGCAGTTACATAAAACTAGATTATTGTTTTGCTTCTTAACCATGTTCATAACCTTTTGGCAATGATATAGCAAATCAATTTTTGGAGATAAAGTAAACTGTTTTTACTTTTAGTTTGCGAACAATGATCTGTAATTTTCTTCCAGTGAAATCATCGAAATGGGTAAGATCTTAGGGCAACCATATTACAAAGTACAGAGATGTTTAGTTAATCCGTTCAGAACAATGATTAAACAAAAGTTACAGATTCTTAAAAAGCTTACTCTGTTTTAATGTGTAATAGCCTGCAAAGCGGTTCAGCTCCCTTTGTTCCTTCTCTGAAAAAGAATTAATACAGTCAGTAATGAAAACAATGACAAGAGAATGATAATCTATATTCAAATAAGTTAAATGGTACTTTATTTTGGTAGCAGGTCAATTCGTACCTAAGCCAATTCGTAACCACCCAAATTTGGTCAATCATACCCACATTTATGTCAATTTGTACCCATCCTAATTTTGAAGATGTCAATTCGTAACCATTCTATAATTCAGTTTTATAAGATCATATATCTTACTACAAATATCATACTATCGCTGCATAACTGAATAAAAGGCATTTGAAGATATAACATTATATAAAGACAACCAAGAATATTTATTTGGTCTATAAAACATGCATATTTTTGTATGTTGTTCATGTTTTGGTTGTGTCTATTGTGTTTTATTTATGAGTGGGGTGTATGTGTGTTTTGTATAACTTCAAATGTTGTTTAAAAATGAAATGAAATGATATAGAGTTCTTTGAGTTATATATGTTTCCTTCAGTTGATATCAAGATTGCAAATAATTAAGCAGCTATTCAGTACCTCTTTTTCTTGCTATTCACACTTACCTCGTTTTAACTGACTGATGTGGATTCTTTTTTATCACATACAAAACGAAGAACAGTTGCACGTCATGCATCGTCAATTGTCATATATTGTTCCTTTAATTGGTGTCCTAAATTACTAGGCTAATCATAAGCCAGTTACAACAAAAGGGGAACATACAAAATTATAACAAATTGAAACAAACTGTTATGTATTATTTTATTGATAAATTACTTTACAAACAAATTGAGATAGACATGTTCTGATTGGCTTAAACCCGTTCGGAAATCAATTCATTTATATGGCCTCCTATTTACGAAAATTGCCTATGGATAGCTTACTTAAGCACCCGTGCCTAAAAGCTCAATGTCTAAAGAATATGTGCGCTTTTTTTTAACTATGTTCGATAATTTGTACTGAATCATAGGATGGTTACGAATTGACATCTTCCAAATTAGGATGGGTACAAATTGAAATAAATATGGGTATGAATCGGCCAAATTTGGCTGGTTACAAATTTGCTTGAGTACGAATTGGCCGGGAAGCCTTTATTTTAACCACACACTTTGATTCTCTTTTTCAAAAAGTCGTATTCATAATTTTAAAACATTTCTAGATATGATGAATCAATCATTGACAATCTGAAATTATGAAGTTCCAAAAGTTCAATTTGATACAGATTTATGACAAAAAGAGAAATTGCTTGTTACAAACCTTTCATCTGCCTCAAAGACCTTTTAAAAGGCCTAACTCACAGATTAGGAATTTAACTATTTCAAATAAATTGTCTTCTATTGCAGACAAAGGAAACCATTCAAATGGGTGCTTTTGTAAACAAGGATGTTAACTTAAAATAAGAGGTACACAGAATTTCTAGATACAATCATCATGGAGTTCTTTTGAAACATTTCTTAAACACACTGAGAAAATAAACTTTTATGACTTTGAAAGTTCAACTTGCATCATTTTAATTACCCTGGTTTGAAATTGATAAACTTTTAAACTCAACATATATTGAGAGGTCAGATGTCATTATTTTTGGATTTGGCATTTCAAGAATTCTTTACTCTTTAGCCTTGTTTTGCAATCTTTGATAGAACATTCTATTTACCTTTCCTCTCAATTATTTCTCTGCCAACCGAACTTTTTGGGCGATCACCCCGAATGAGCTGTTCTTCCGCATGATCTGAAGCCCTGCTTTCGACAATCAGCTGAGTGTACTGTTGGAGCTTTCTGTCCAGCTTGCTGATTTTTTTGTTGACTTCTTCTATGGATCCAATCAAGAAAGCTATGTAAAATCTGTCAAGGACTCATACAGAGAAATATGCAATAGCTCAAAAATTTATCTGTGTAAACTTTATTTGGTGTATTTTGTGATAAACCAATTTAGAACTGTGCAATGTTGAGACATTAATCAGCAGCAGAAAGTTTGATATGAAGGGACATGTTACCCGATACAAATATTTCTCAATATTTTCGATCGCGTCAAATTAGTTCGACTACAGTTATCCCTAGAGACCACTTCACTCGCCTATTGTAATTATTAAAGATTTTATGGCATTGAAACATAGACATGGACATATTCTTTTGATGATCTACCATCATGCATCTTTAAGGAGAAGGGGAATATTGATTCCATTTTGTTTCATTGTTTTGCTCCATCTTGACCCTGTATCCTACAATTACATAACACTTATTCCAAAGTAGTAAATAAAACAATGTACTACCAAGTTAGAAAGAAGTGTATTAGACAAGAAAAAGTCACTTTTGAGGGTTTAGCTAATCTCAGCAGTTAGCAGACAGCATCCAATTTTATATCAACTCTAGATTAAAAGGATGAAAGCCATAGCAACCGAATTTTGATTCCGATTGGTTATTTTGAACGAGTAGAATACAAACAATTTCAAGGATACGAGACTGTGTTCTCTGCTTCAGTTCCAGAGACTTTTTGTGCTTTTCTAATTTCTCTTTAGATCGCTCAAAACTTTCATCTATAAGATCCATAGGCGACCCAACTCGGTTTATCCCCGCCATTTTGACGCTAAATTGCGAATATTGGTTTCCAAATCACCTGTCAGTCAGAAGCCCGGAACCAACCGTGAAATCAAAGCTCCAAAAGTAGTATCAAGTAAAACGAGTAAAGAGGAAAAAGAAGTTTTTGTGGAGTCTTTAGAAAAAAATCAGACGAACTGACATAGGCAGAGAGTTTGCCAGGTTGTCATACTCACACACACAAAAAAAACAAAAAAAAAACAGACGAAAAATAGAGAGATCGACCGGGTGACTTTACAGTCACACAGACGACCAATTGATACGTCGTGGGGAGTGAATTCAACAAGCTTCATACACAATCGATATAAAACAAATAAGATAAGATCAATAACTGAAACAATCATAAGAATGTGAAGAGAGACGCACGAACAGACGGACGTACGGACGGAACGTACAGACGAACGAACGGACGAAAGTAAAGACGTACTAACAGACGAACAATTATACAGAGAAACGAACGTACAGACAGACGAACGTACAGAAAGATAGACGGACGGACGGATGGTCGGGCGGGCGGGCTGGCGTGCGTGCGGGCAAATGTGAAAGACACAGTGATCAGTATAACTGATGACAGCAGCTGCTTTCACTTCACCTTCGCCGCACGGGTTCGAATCGCGTACAGCTGATGACAGCAGCTGCTTTCCGATGATTTCACCTTCGCCACAAAGGTTCGAATCGCGTATAACTGATGCGTCAACTGCTTTCATTTCACATTCGCCGCATGAATTAGAATTGCGTATAACTGATGACAGCAGCTGCTTTCCGATTATTTCACCTTCGCCGCATGGGTTTGAAAAGCGTATAACTGATGCGTCAACTGCTTTCATTTCACATTCGCCGCATGAATTCGAATTGCGTATAACTGATGACAGCAGCTGCTTTCCGATGATTTCACCTTCGCTGCATGGGTTTGAAAAGCGTATAACTGATGCGTCAACTGCTTTCATTTCACATTCGTCGCATGAATTCGAATTGCGTATAACTGATGACAGCAGCTGCTTTCCGATTATTTCATCTTCGCCGCATGGGTTCGATTCGCGAATAACTAATGACAGCAACTGCTTTTGGTTTCACCTCCGCCATATTTATTAGAATTGCGTATAACTGATGACAGCAGCTGTTTTTGGTTTCACCTTCACCACATTGGTTCGAATCGGGTGTATCTGATGACAGCAACTACTTTTGGTTTCACCTCCGCCTCATGGGTTCGAATCGCGTATAACAATTGACAGCAACTGCTTCTGGTTTCACCTTCGCCGCATGGATTCGAATAGCTTATAACTATTGACAGCAACTGCTTTTGGTATTACCTTCGTCACATTAGTTCGATAGCAGCTGCTTTTGGTTTCACCTTCACCACATTGGTTCGAATCGGTTAAAATTGATGACAGCAACTGCTTTTGGTTTCACCTCCGCAGCATGGGTTCGAATCGCTTGTGACTATTGACAGCAACTGATTATGGCGTTACCTTCGCCACATTGGTTCGACAGCAACTGCTTTTTGGTTAACCTTCACCTCATTGGTTCAAATCGCGTATAACTGATGACAGCAACTGCCTTTGGTTTCACCTTCGACACATTGGTTCGAATCGCGTATAACTGATGACAGCAACTGCTTTTGGTTTCACCTTCGCCGCATGGGTTTGAATAGCGTATAACTGATGACATTAACTGCTTTTGGTCGAATCGCGTATAACTTATGCATCAACTGCTTTTGGTTTCACCTCGCGCATGGTTCGAATCGCGCATAACTGATAACAGCAACTGCTTTTGGTTTTACCTTCGCCACATTGGTTCGAATCGCGTATAACTGATGACAGCAACTGCTTTTGGTTTTACCTTCGCGACATTGGTTCGAATCGCGCATAACTGATAACAGCAACTGCTTTTGGTTTTACCTTCGCCACATTGGTTCGAATCGCGTATAACTGATGACAGCAACTGCTTTTGGTTTTACCTTCGCGACATTGGTTCGAATCGCGCATAACTGATAACAGCAACTGCTTTTGGTTTTACCTTCGCCACATTGGTTCGAATCGCGTATAACTGATGACAGCAACTGCTTTTGGTTTCACCTCTGCCGCATGGGTTTGAAAAGCGTATAACTGATGACAGCAACTGCTTTTGGTTTTACCTCCGTTGCATGATTTCAAATCGCGTATAACTGATGACAGCAACTGCTTTTGGTTTCACATTCGCCGCATTAGTTCCAATCTTGTAAAACTGATGACGACAACTGCCTTTGGTTTCAGCTCCGCTGCATGGGTTCGAATCGCGTATCAACTCGACCATTTTATACATTTAGATATTTGTGATCTTCCAAGTTATCGAAATGACCTTATAGACTGTTAGATAGGTCATCACAAAATAGTATTCTATACGGTTATTTCAAGGTTAAATGATTAATCTAATGAACTTTTAGAACCCAAAAGGTTCCTCTATCACTGATGAGCGAGGGACCGCAAAAAAAACTGCAAAACGGTTTTGTTAATTCAAAAGTACAGAATCGCGGGACGTGGGATAGATAGATCACATATGGGCCGAGTGTCGCAAAATTACTGACCGTCTCTTTGGTCATCGAATCTACCATTTAAAGACCGTTGGAAACGTAAAGACTTTCTCCATTACGACTGAACCGGGTAAAGCAACATATCTAACGGTCGTGTTGGTTATTTCAAAGTTATCGAATCAACCGTTATTGACTGATAGAAACGTCGGTCTTCCACTATCACTGTTGAACCGGGAATTGAAAAATAAGTGACAGTCTCAATGAGCATTCCAAAGGCATCCACTCGACCCATATTGCCAGTTAGAAATGTGAGATCTTCCTCCTCGAGTGTTAAGCCGGGTATCGCACCTGACAGTCTCAATGAGCATTCCAAAGGCATCCAATCGACCCATATTGCCAGTTAGAAATGTGAGATCTTCCTCCTCGAGTGGTGAGCCGGGTATCGCAAAATAACTGACAGTCTTTTCGGGAATATCAATTTTATCTAATCAACCTTATAAACTTGAGTTTTTTTTCTCAATCACTTATGAGCTGGGTATCGCAAAATAGCTGCATGACTATCTACTATGGTTAATCGGCTCAAGCCTTATATACTGTAAGAAACATCGGTTCTTCCGCCATCAACTGTTGAACCGGGTACAGCAAAATAACTGACTATCTCTATGGTTGGTTCAAAGGTATCGACTTGAGGACAGTGGACCAGGGTATCGTTTTATTAAACAACTCAAGAAAAATATTTACGCAAGTCAAAACGATAAACATGAATACCATCTTAAGTGTACACACAATATTGTGATGTGACACTTCATTGGAAGCGTCTCAGAGAGACAACTTCAATGATGTGTTACTATGCAATATTGTTTAGCCCAATATTGGAGTATTGGAATAAGAGGGAGTGTTGTTTTGAAAATACACCCACTTTTAGCATAAAATGTTTAGTAAAACGGTACCCAGGGGTAAAGCATCGGCCTCGGGACAGGAGGGATAATTGAGGGTTCGAATCCAGTTAGTGGCGGGGTCAGCTAAATGTTCGAGATACATGTATTTCCAAATAAAATGATCGAAAAACAACAACAAAGAGCAATTACGAATATAGGATATTTTTATTCAATAAATTGTATTCTTCCAATAATGCAGTGATTTGAAACTTTACAATTTAATTAATCTCGGCGCATCTCGAGCCATCCTATTTAAACTGTACTTTTCCATCCTATAAACGAATACGTTCAATAACATATTTAACAATTACAAATAGTTAATTCAAAATCTTAGTAAATTACCCCTTAAATACATACCTTTCTTAACATCATTTAAATACAATGAAAAAACATTGTGACAAAAGAAGAAATTGCTCGCAACGAGCAATTTCTTCATTAGTTCACAATATTTTGAATGTCTGTCAAAATGATATGCCAAAACAAGCCTTTTTTACACATGCCGGTTATTCGAAATTAAATTTGATGCAAAACGTCAAACGAGGTGATTTGATAAGAATTTAAAGTAAAAACAAATGACACATAATAATCAAAAACATGTTCAACCCATTTTCTGAATGTTAAATCACTTACTGTTCTGCATTAAAACAATGGTCCAATATATGCCAATACCGCTCACCCTACTCCCTATTGTCAGTATCATGAAATTCATAACATTATATGATAAGCTCAATGTCCGAAAGGTTGGTGTCAAATAGTTTAGATCGATAAATGTAATATTGAAACTGAATGTTTGGGTTTGCTTTAAAGTGTTTCTGAGTAAGTCACGGCTCTGTATGCATAGTCACTTAAAATCTCACCTATAAAGAAAGCGTGACAACCAAGTACGACATAGTATAGCAGAAACATTGCAGGTACCATGAATCAGAAAGCAGGATAACTAAGTACGACGTAGTACCCTCACAGCTGTATGAAAAAGTAAAATCTAATTTTCCAAGAAATATTTGGGATATATAAGTTTGTTTTAAATTAATTCTATGTATGAATAGAACTATATTCTTTCTGTTACCAACAATAGCTAAACATAGAGAAATCACGAACTCGAGGCCTGAATTTACTTAATAAAAATTGAATTGAATCGTACATTGCAATAGTAACAAAATATAACTAGAAACCGACCTTTGCCACAGCGTGAATTTAGACAAGCAAACTGTATCACATGTTTAGTAGAAAGAGGTACTTTGCAATTTCTGATATTAGACAATGACCATAACTTTTCTCCAAAATCACTTAATAATGAAAAAACACAACTAGGTAAACTGTTACTGTCATAACAGCCATTGTGCTACCGTTGTGTTACACCCAAACCAGTATTCAAATATGCTCTGACATCCACGATATAACTGGAGTGCTTTTTAAAACGGCGTAAAAACCGTAACATGATTGTGTCTATATTATATCATACCTGGTCTTGGGCTTATGCTAACATGAAATCAAGCCGACTTTGAACCATCACAAACACGCTCCATGCCCTTACAATGTTCTGATAGACGAAATGGTATTAGATTTTTCATGCTATGGTTTACAAATGCATTAAATCCTTAATGTGCGCGTTTTGCAAAAACCTATCTACACATTCCCCACATTCAACAAATCACTTATGACTTTTTGGTTTAACAGTCAATATATATCAGAATCAAAACCTTCCATCGCAGCAGAGTGAACGAGATTGAAATTCAAAACAAAACAAAGGATCATAAAGATGAGATATGCACAGAATAACATGTTTACCTTGGAATTATCCCGCAAAGATCGATTCAGAATTTAGGCAAGCTTTCTGATCTGCAGTAATCGAATTCAAAATTTAGATTTCATTAAATATATTCTATGGGTAACTTACACGTACTACAAAGTTCGATAAAGGAGTTATTTCTGTTTATATAAGTGTTTCAATGGACCTTGCGTAAATCTTGGTACAAATAGTTAAATATAAATCAAGTTTCGTATACTAAGAAAATGGGGTTGAGATGATTCAGAAAATGGGTTGAGCAGATAAAACAATAGTTAAAAACGACTTCCATTCCTGTACGGGGAACGGTGTGCCATCAGGCGTGCATATTCAGCATGGTTCTTGTTGACGTGGATTCGTGGCTGTTTGGCTGGGGGCGCCATGGAGGGAGTGGTCTCAGCTTCCAGTGATCGCTTTCTAGACACAACAGGGAGAGAATCAGTGGCTGGAATAGAAAAACACAAACAGGTAATGAGTGAATTGTCCAAGTTGGTGAGTTATTGTCGTGAATTACCAAACACCTTTCTTTACCCCAACCATTTTTTCAGAAAGATAATTATAAAGATGAATAGTAAAGAAACGGTTAAAGATAAAGATATGACTGCTTATGCAATCATTAATATCCTTAGAAAAACTGATACAAATAAACAATTAGAAACTGTTGAGCCTCAATGCTGACCATTTATAGAATATGCTCCTGTTAGATTTGACGGGAAAGGAAAAAAAAGGACTATTTCTCGGGCAAACCTATTGATAAGGAGAGCGAAATAAAAATAAAAAATAAATAAATAAAAAATAAAATCGGGTATAGACATCATTTGCATGTGTTGTGAAATTCGATTCTATAGATTCATCAAGATAGATCTAACAACATGACTATGAGCGAAGATACAATATGTTCAGAATGTTAAATGGAAAAAAAATCAATCATTACCGAGCATAATTATCTTAGAAATATGAACGCACATCTTCATTAAGATAAATAAGTTCGAAGAACGTAGAGCAAGTTTGAAACAACACAGTTGCTTTTATCACGACGAGTCTTTTATTTAATAAATTGTTAGAAAAGCTTCTATTAATGTGGTTTCTATGATGATATATATATAACACATGGCAAAACATGGTTTACATTGTAAAATAAGTAATGTATAAGACACCTTTGACAGTGTTGCTGACAACAGTCTGGTTCAAACTGTCTGACTCCATCTCCCATTGGTGCATCTGTGCGTAATCACTGTCTGTCATGCTACATGGACAATACAGGACAGAATAGAGAGAGTATAGATAGGGAAAACAGAAAAGAAATGAACATGAACAACGCAGAAGAAAGCTGAGAAAATACAATCAATACAGAGGACAACAAACGGTCGTATAGATAGATTCATCTTGAAGAAGGGGATACGAACACAACTTGGTTATCAAAGGTAATGAACTAGTGTGAGCAATACAAAAAATGGGAACAACAATATATTATAGAACAGTCAATATTGATAAGAAAGAAAGCAAGAACATTACAAAAACATATAGAATATTGCAAGTGCCAACTGATAAAACAACTAAACAAAGCGAGTTAAATCGTTTAGAGTAACACCTAGTAACATTATAACAGACAAGAACATGAACAAGATGTACGTGTTGCACAATATAAATGACTAACGAAACAAAGATGTGATCAAATCCGACCAAACAGAACAAATTGGAAAAGAATAAACCCCAAATCGAGCAAAAAGCTTTGACAGGAAAGTAAAAGAAAGATATATTTCGACAAAGAAGAATTTAAATAACCGTAAAGGAAAAACATTTGCTTCCCTCACATAAACTTGATCTCAAAATCACAAAACAAACAATTAGAGTACATGTATAATTATGCAATTACCATCGCGTTTGTAGGGTTTATAATGTTAACTGATCTATTCATATGTTTGTTTTCCGCGTGGGAAGTAACATTGAATTGAATTACACGAAAGCTTTCTTATACCATTACTTATTTTAAACGATAACAATAATCGACATGTACTTACTGTGTGGACCAGAGTTCTGGATAGAAGATTGTCTCTATGGTTTCCTCCTGGTCCCAAACATCCAACACCAACCACTCATCGTCAACAGATGGAGTCGGGATTGTACACGTGACAGATTGCCCCGCCTTCTCGTCCCTGGTGTCTCTCGCACGACTACCCCTCTCGTCGCTATGACTACTACTCCTCTCGTCTCTATGACAACGCCTCTCTTCTCGTCGATGCTGAGAAGACCGTCGGTGCGTGTCGTGTCTGTCATGTCCCCTGTACTCGGTAAGGTCTAACTGTCGGACAGGTCTCCCGTTGTCGTGTCTGTAATCGTATCGGTCAGTCCCGGTGTAATACATGTACTGTGCGCTATACTGTTGTTTGTATGTCTGAGGTCGTCTGTCCACGCTGTCATAGCGGTCTCTAGGTCTGTATGCCTTCGTCTCTGTTAGTCGGAACGGAGTCCTGAAATGATAAAAAGCAATTATTTCATTGAAGTATTTCTATTTAATTTACTTGTACAAACTTGGAAAGGATATATGTCAAGAAAGAACAGTAGTTTTGGGACTTGGACAACGAAATCATCCTTAATTTACTAACAGAACAAGATACATGGGGAAAAGGAGCAGATGGGTTGAAGAAGAATAAAAAGAATAAGGATGATGAGGAGGGGTAAAACGATTTCATTGAGTATCCCCAATACATGTACACTTTACATATACGGTATATGGTTTAGAGAAGCAGTGCAATGAGTTGTGGGATTCTCGCTGCAACCTTTAATTTATCTACATTCAGTGTTAGTACTAGTTATGTAGCCAAGAAGCAGAATCGTGGAGGATATCGGTCCAGTGGTAGAGCGTCGGCTTCTGGACACGGGGTCGTGGGTTCGAATCCCTTGTGTACCTGGATCTGCCTTGTGAACTTTCATAAATCCAGATTCGGGCGAGTACTGGATATGTATCCAGGAAGCAGAATAGAGAGCGATTCAAAGCTGTAAGAACTTGTTTCACAATTGATGTAAATAAACAAATTTAAAGTAAATAGAATAGAAAGTGATTAATCAAATGTGTATGAACTTGTTTCATAGTTAATGTAAAAATTTGAAATAAAAAGCAGTGCATAATTTGGCTTATAGAATACGATTCTTATCTTAAATAAGTTTAAAACTAAACAGAATAGAAAATGATTAATTAATTTGTATGAACTTGTTTCATAATTGATTTTAAGTTGAAAAGTTTGAACTAAAAAGCAGTCTACAATTTGGCTTATAGAATACGATTTTTATCTTATTGTTAGATAAAATATAAACTCTAGATAAAAATGGTTGATTCAGTATATTACCAGAGGTTCTCTAGAACGCGTTTATGTTTTGTATCAGCCCGAAAAAGAAGCAATGGTATTCATATCGACGTCCGTGAAAATTCGAATCATAAATTATATTGAACATAATTTACCCCACCCTTTGAATTTCCGTAAGCGGTGAGCAATTCACTCAATAAACGCAATAACACGCGTAAACAGAATAAAATAAATGTATACAATCAAAATGTAGTTCTTTTACCTTCTACAGGCATAATCCTGAATGCGAATTGCTGAATAATCCATGATATTTTAATTAAATTGTGAGAGCTCTGAATTTCGTGACCGTTGTATACAACTTTAAAATGGCTACGCTCCTGACAACGTCGAACGTCTGTGACGTCATGTAGCGTTCCGTTAAATTCAAAACGAGGCTCTTATTCAAAATTGCGGGAAGGCACGAGCCAAGATTATCAGCATTTTTGAATTGTGGATTAATGCAATTTTGAACATTGTTTCAATATATTGTTGCACAACAACAGTTCATTACGTTACAAAAGCATATTAGTATAAATGTTATTTCTGAAATATTTCATCCGCTAGTTAGTATTGAGAGATAAAAGAAAGAGACACTTGTGATACGAACTCAAAGGATAATCCGATTCATCGTTATCTTTATTTGATTATAACACTTTGTTTTGTAATTGCAGTCAATGTGGAAATTATATATTTCTTATTCCATTTTCTCCGTAATCCTTCATATCAACCGATTGTTCCACAGTTAGAATTAGAATGTAAGCCATTTCTCCTTTATGCCACGCTATGACATACATATTAGCAATGATCCTGAGAAACCGTCGTGAGAAAAATAAAAAATCAGCAGTATAGTCAAGTTTTTGTTTAGTCACAATAGTTTCTATGCAATATCGTGTACAACTATATTTCGTTCATATATTGGCCGTCTGCTGTTGCGTTATTGAACGCCCCCGTTTTGGCTTCTCATTCTTTGACTCTACGATAATGCATTTCCCTTCATCCTACTTTCTCAGTAATATCAGGTGACAAAGATAACAATAAATATCTATGTCTCTGGCAATATCCAGACTCTATTTATTCATACATTGTTTTTAAGATAGAAAAACCGGGAAGATATGTTGGATATCATGGTTCACCTACATTTACATTTTGCATCGATATTATAATATTCCCGAAATTATAATATTCCCGAGTTATGAGTGTGCCATAAATAGTAGGCAATTGTTTTACAGAATGTATATTTGCTTTCGTCAATGTTTTACAGGTGTGTAGTTTACGAAGAACAGGTTTTAACTGGCTTTAATTTAGGCAACAGGCTAACCCCGTACTCACTTCGTAAGAATTAGCCGCTGATAAAATCAACATAAATCATTCACGAGAATAAACGTTGAAAGCATTGTGAAAAAAAAGCATCAGTAAAGCCTTCATATTTTCCCCAAACATGTGAGTAAAATGTCGTCTGCTGAGAACAAACCCTGTCTTCCTTTTCTAGAAAACAGTCCTGCCTAAACAGAAATCGGATGAATCGTGTAAGAAAGCGGTCACATGAAGAAAAACAAATGATGGAAGGAGGTAGAAGAGGACGGAGAAGAGTACACATAAAAAGAAAACGGATGAAAGAAGAAATATGTCCAGGTATAGAAATGTCAATTAATTTGTGTAGTTTCCTAACAGCGTACCAATGTAATCTGTTTCTTCTCCCATAATATCCCACTGTGGCGTATCTGAGTCAGAAATCAAACACATATTGACAAAAAGGAAATTTCTCCAATAGATCTAGCGAGCATTTTATTATTTTCTCAAAAAGGTGTGTCAAATATGAAGAAAATCTAAATCTGTATTGCTGTGTGTCGTCTGCTATTGCTTTTAATTTTAACAAGTCATAAACTCCTATACTGGTAAATAAATGTTAATTTAGTATATCATCTGAGGTTCTATAGAACGCGATCATGGTCTTTCTTTCAAACATGTATCTACTATAAGCTGAAACATGGAAGCAATAGCTCTCATATCCACAGTGACACCCGTCGATTAATTAAGAAATGATGTTTTTACCACGGTTTACCCCACCCATTTGATTTCCGCCATCGATGAAAAGATCATTCAACAATCGCAATTATACGCGTAAACGTAATCAATAAAGTTCATATAATTAAAATGTATTTCTTTTACCTTCTACAGGCATAATCCTGACAGTGAAATGCTGAATAATCCATGATATTTTAATTAAATTGTAAGAGCTTTGAATTTCGTGACCGTTGAATACAACTTCAAGATGGCTACGCTCCTAGCAACGTCGAACGTATATGACGTCATAGAGTTCCGTTAAATTCAGAACGAGGCTCTTGTTCAAAATTGCGGGAAGGCATTTGAAAAACTCCCAGCTTTTTTTAATTGTTAATTTGTGCGACTTTGAACTTACTTTTGTTGAATTGCGACAACAGTTCACTTACGATACAAGAATCAATGTGTTCTTTTCGGATGATTTCACCCACTACAGTTATTATTTAGAGTTTAAAATAGACATAGGAATTTTAAAAGATTTATCGATATTTCTATTTGATTATGACATGACTTTTTGGTTAATTCCCGATGATCCCACTTCCCACTGTTAGAATTAGAATGTAAGGTATTTCTTCTTCACGCTACGCTTTGACATTCACAGGCAGAACAACAACAGCACAGGAACAGTCGTTTGTGAAAGCCAATTTCTATTTTCTATCACAATGGTGGGACATTGATGACTATGCAATATCGTAAAATTATCATTTGATCATATTTGGTTGTCTGTTTTTGCCTGATCCAGCACCCAAGTTTAACTTCTCCTACTTTGAATCTATGGTCAGACATTTACCTTCATTTCATTCTCTCTGCCACATTAATTATCTATTTATTTATATGTTTGTTTTGAAAGTGGAAAACCGAAGAGATGCGATGGACCTCAAGGTTCATCTAATTTTATATTTTGCATCTATATACAATCTACCTATGTTATGAATGGGCCAGACATAGTAACTATAAGCAATTATTGTGTTATAGAACATGTAATATTGTCTTTCGTCGATGTTTTAGAGGTGAGTAGTTTACAGGAAATTATTTTAATTGACTTTACGCTATGAAACATATTCCGAAAACGCTCGCGCCTCGAAGTAATTAGCAGCTGATGGAAGTACAATGTAACATAAATGATTCAATGAAAATAGTTAACGAAACAAACGTTGAAAGCATTGAGAAAAGCACCAGCAAAGCCTTTATATTTTAACAATTAAAGAGTTGTCTGAGGAAAAAAGCCTTTTTCTCTTTTCCTGAAAACAGTCCTGCCTAAATGTGGACGGGTTGAGTACGACCCGTAGGAGACTGGGTGAAGAACTTTATAAGAAAGAAATATAAGAAGAAAAAGTGAATAGAAGAAGACACGACCTCTTTTTGGGATATCTGGTTATACAATAAAGGATGAATAAACCCCGGATCAAAGCCGTTCCAGAACTGAAAAATGTAGGTACGGCAGTGACGAAGAGGGCCCATATGGGACCTGTGTCAGTTAATTACTATAATCTAATCTAATTTGTTAGTGTCTGTAGACTCCAAATAGATCTAGTGCATCGATGTAAACGGCACCTTCTCAACAATTTCCACTGTCACGCATTCGTCCCAGAATTCTTTATTAAACACTACATGACAAATGGATAAGTTTCTCTTTGTGATCATTTAACAATTATGTCACAGAGGTTTCCATTCCAATATGAATAACATATAAATATATTTTGCTGTGTGTTTCGTCTACTCGTGCTTTTAGTTCAAACGATTTCCAAAATCCTATATCGCGGTGGCATAACTTTCGAACGGTAAAACAAAAATGCAATAACGAACCCTTATTCGATAGTGAGTACAGTATCTGAGGTTCTCCAGAACACGTTAACGGAAAATATAAGTACATGTAATGGCATTCATATCCACGTCCGTGAGAATCTGATTCATGATCCATTTCAAACACGATTTACCCCACCCATTACATTTTCGCAAGCGATAGGAAGCTCATTAAAAAACACAATTATATTCGTAAATGTAATCAGTAAAATATATATAATCAAAATGCATTTCTTTTACCTCCTACAGGCATAATCCTGATAGTGAGTCGCTAAATAATCCATGCTATTTAAATAAAATTGTGAGAGCTTTGAATTTCGTGACCGTTGTATAGAATCTTGAGATGTAAACGCTCCTGGCAACGTCGAACGTCTATGACGTCATAGCGTTCCGTTAAATTCAGAACGAGGCTCTTTTTCAAAATTGCGGGAAGGCAGAGAGAATATCAATTTTTAATTGTGGATAAACACGATTTTGAACAACTTTTCGTTATATTGCGTCGACAATTCACTTATGATACATGGGCATATTGTATCAATGTGTAACAACCAAACTACTTCATCCAATACAGTTATTATTTTGAGGTGGAAAGGGAAATGGAAAATTAGCGGATGTATAATCGACCAAAGTGGAAATAAAAGATTTGTTTTTATTCCCTTTTTAATTCTTTTTATTGTAGTTATCCTTGGTGTTCGGTATGCATCTGGTTTATTCCCATTTGTTCAATAGTTAAAAACAAGAAATTTAACCGTTTTCTCCTTTATACAACATAATGACGCATCTGCGACAAAATAATTTGAGAAACCACTGCGATTAAAGGAGAAATTGTTTGTGACAATCTCTGGTACACAGTATGTGGATACCGTCTGTTCGATCCTATACTGATGCAGTTGCTTATTTTCAGTTGATACTGTTGGTTGTATTTTCGCGCTGGGTATCCCGACTCACAATAAGTTTTGTGAATGGAAATGCTTAAAGTCACCATAGCATACCCACAGCCAGACAAATTATTGTATAAGCCAAATGTGTGGATCGCGAAGCCTACATGTATAAAAAGGCAAAATGTGCGTTGAAATCATATTTTTTATGTAGGACAGTGGTCCTGTAAACCAGAAAAAGGAAAGAAAACGTGTATGAAAAGCCATTTCATCTATACGACCAAAGAAGCAATATGATCAGCGTTCTATTGAACTTACTATTACTAAATAGATCTAGTTCATACAACCCATGAACACTTTATAATTCGTCTTTTTCCAATAAGGTCCTTAACCCTTTACCAAACAATAACGACATTTAACCACTGTGTTGCAGACGAATCTGGAAAACATTGTGGAAAAAGGGGAAATTGCTCATTCCACAACGTTTTCTGCTCTATCAGAAGAATATTTTTCATTTTCATTACATTTTGAAATGTCGTCTGCAAACCCTTTCAATTTGAGACAGTCGAAAACTTGGCGTTTGGTAAACGGTTTAACCACATAGGGTTATCCTCGTACCGGCGCATGAGGCGAAAAGACGACTCGTCAAGATTATTTCCCAATGGTTGTGGCCTGGGTCAGTCCCTTGAAGCAGTCAACAGATTTGCAAGTGATTAATTGTCTTGATTTTAACACATTATTGAATTGTGTACGACCAATCGTAACCACTAAAGCATGATTCCATTTGATAATAATATCTCCGTTTGTTTTCATACAATAATTAATCAAATTCCTGGTATGATCGTCTTTTAGATCTCACTGTGTATATGTTATATTAATGGTTGGCCGGTCTCCAGTCTCTGATGCAATCCCCAACACTGCATATTTTTATTAACACTTTATGAGATGGCATAACGCGAGTCACGTTGGGGACATGTTAAATGACTTCTTCTTCTTCTTCTTCTTCTGCCATTACTGGTCACATTCAACATATTGAATATTTTACCAGGTATGTGTGTGCGCATGATAGAGGTAGTAAAAAAGTTAAAAGAGTAGGTATATACAGGGTGAAGATAAAAGACAAAGATGAAGTTAGGCATAGGTGGTGGCTAGTTGGGCACGGAAGGCCTCAACTGAGCCTGCTGACTGGACTTCATATGGAAGTAAGTTCCAATCTCTGATGGTTCGAGGATAGAAGGACTGCTGGTGGGAGAGAGTGCTGGCGTAGGGGACTGCATACGAGAGGGTGCTGTTAGTTCTGCTCTGTCTGGTTGGTTTCTGTAGGTTGTTTGCTGGGTCAATGGCTATTTTTTCACAGATGATTTTGTATAGTAGAATTAATCTAGATTGTTTTCTTCTATGTTCAAGGCTGTTCCAATTGAGTGATTGTATCATGTCGGAGACACTGGAGCGGTTGTGGTAGCGGTGGTTGACAAATCGAGCTCCTCGTCGTTGGACCATTTCTATTTTTTCTATGTCGCCTTTTTCGTATGGGTCCCAAATACAGCTTGCGTACTCTAATGTTGGTCTTACCATGGCTTTGTAGGCAGTTTCTTTGGTTTTTGTAGAGGCTATGTTTAGGTTTCTTCTTAGGAAGCCGATGGTGTTACTAGCTTTATATGTGATGTTTGAAATGTGTTGGCCCCAATCGAGTGTGCTGTTGAAGGTGCATCCTAGGTATTTAGCTGAGGTGACGTGTTTAAGGGTGTGGTTATGCAGGAGGTAGTTGTGGATGATTGGTTTCCTTTTTCGTGTGATGGATAGGACCTCGCATTTGTTGGGGTGAAATTCCATCTTCCACTTGGTCTCCCAGGAGGCGAGTTTGTCCAGATCCGCCTGGAGGCGGTGGCAGTCACTGTTTGATGCTACTGTCAGGTATGCTATAGTATCATCAGCAAATAGTCTAACAGTAGATCCTAGCCCTTCCTGGATGTCATTTATATAGAACAGGAACAGGGATGGCCCAAGTACAGAACCCTGGGGCACGCCGGACTCTACATTGACTGGGTCTGAAAGTTGTCCATCTAGTGCAACAGTCTGGCTTCGGTCCTGGAGGAATGCCTTGATCCATCTGTTTGTGAGGCCCTGGATGCCATAGTGGTGAAGCTTATGTAGCAGTAGGCAGTGGCTCACTTTGTCAAATGCTTTGGCGAAGTCCATGACAAGGATGTCTGTCTGTTTCCCAATTTCTAGATTTTCTGAGACTTCGGATGTGAATTCTAGCAGTTGTGTTTCACAGCTTCGCATCTTCCTGACTCCGTGTTACATGGGGTAGAGGATCTTGTTGTTTTCAGTGTGATTCATGATGTGGCTTGTAACAATGTGCTCCATGATCTTGCAGCATATACAGGTAAGAGATATTGGGCGGTAGTTTGAAGCTTCGTATCTGTTGCCTTTCTTGTAGACTGGATGAACTGCCGCTTGACGCCATTGTTCTGGTATTTCGCTGGTTTTGTATGAGGTTTTATAGATGATAGTCAGAATTGGTGCTATATCTTTGGCCATTTCTTTCAGTATTCGAGGTTTGATGTGGTCTTGGCCAGCTGCTTTGTGAGAGTTTAAATTTTCTAGAAGTTTTTGTATACCTTTACATGTGATGCTGATGTTATTTGCTGCTTGATGTGTCCTACTTCCCATAAAGTTGTCATGTTTGAATTCTTCTTTGGTGATGGAGATAGGTTCAGAAAATACAGAATGAAATTGTTGATTGAGGATGTTGGCCTGTTCTTTTGGGTCTGTATGAAGTTTTCCTTTATCTTTCAGTCCTTGGATGGTGCCGTTGTCCTTTTTCTTATGTTTGATGAATGTCCAGAATTTTTTTGACTTGTTTTGTGGGTTTTCATGTTCTTGGTCTAACGAGATAACGTCCTCAATGTACCCCCAGTATGCCTGTCTCATTTTTGCTTGGACTTGTTGTTTAATTTTCTTGAAGTTTTTTATGTCTAGGTTGTTGTTTGACTTACAAAGCAACAAAGGACTACCACAGACTTGGTAATCTCTGATAATATTCACAAAGCACAAGTTGGCATTTGACAGAGACCGATACTTTTCAACACGTACATTTGACCAGAAGTTCACAATGGATTCCCCATCTACAATAATACAACTGACCAACTGCTCATTCGGGTGTTCTTTTATATCTGTATTTAAAAAACCCATTACCACTTTAAGATTCAACTGCCATCATGCCTAGCGTGGATTCATTAAAATACATCCCAATTTAATTTGAAGCGACTTGTGGATAACAGTTATTGTTTCCTCTTTGTTTATCTTGTTTGGTCGGGTATCAACAATGAGCTATCATTCTTTTTTTGTTGTTGATTTTTTTTTTTATAATTAAAACCCAAAGTATCATTTCTATCCATTTTCTTTCTAAAAAGACGAAAAAGATAGAGCAAAATTATCATAGTCATGTCCATCATTATGGTCAAGTTCAACCCTGACAGTATCGAAAGAAAGAGAAAATAAAGACTAAATAGAAATATCTTCTGTTCCACCAAAGAAATATCAAACGAGTTTGTGGTAGGTCTATGCCCAATCACTGTTTGGTTGAATGTTTGGTAGAGCAATACGATGGAAAATACCAACTCGGTGAAACATTTCTTTCACAAGAAAATTATTACCCCACCCATTCAATGACAAATGACATTTGCAAAATTCACATTTGAATGCGTTTGATAAGATCAAATCACAAGTTAAACCCAAAATTATGGAAAACACAAGTTTCTTACCGTCTATTTTTGTAATCCGGGTAGAAAGTTGGTAAATAATCCATGTTTTTTTTAATAAAATATGCAGAGCGTTAAAATTCGTGAACAGTGTAGACAGTAACAAAATGGCTACGCTCATGACAACGTTCGACGTTGCCAGCTAACGATGACGTCATACTCGTGCCGTCGTTCCAAACTCAGAAAGAGGTTCGAGTTCCTGGAACATTGCCAAAAACAGCTAGGATATCCCGCAGACCGATTGGAGGATATGCTGCTATTGCAAACAGATCACGATGCCATATTTTGCCGTATCTTTTTCCCAATACAGATTTGTTTTGGGAAAAACAGATCAAATATATCATTTTGTATGAACCCAGCAAAGGCTCACACGAATTTGTAAGGTTAATCCTTATAGTGCTCGAATTATTCTATTGCAAACAGGTTAGATTCAGGCCAGTCGCCAAGTAAATTCGCGGCTGAACTAGGATCTAACCTGTTTCCTACTTTGAGTATCTTTCAACAAAATTAAGCAGATATTTAAGGCTTTGGAAAGCAGACGTCACAATAAATTAATTCTTAGAAATTTACCCAGCATTCAAAGGATTAAAGCTGAAAGATGGACAGGATTCTTATCAATACATCGTATATTCCCATCCTCATGATGTTAACATATTTAAAGGGACAGGGTTTAAATAACCATAACACAACTTCAACTTATAATAACGGTGTAATTAAATGTAAAATAATAGCTGTAAAAGAAAAAAAAGTGTAAATATGTCTTAATAAATCAAATAAACATTACAACAAAGACTAACCAACAGAATAATTTAAATGCATCTGAAAACTACAACCTTCAATAATTCACAATCAATGGTCTCCATTTTACATCCAGAAAACTTGTAGCCAACAACACATATAATTATTATCCCATTACCATACAATAACGGCATTTATTCAGTTTGTTGCAGACAACTCTTGAAAACATTGTGGTAAAAGGAGAAATTGCTCATTAAAAGCAATTTCTCATTTTCCCACAATGTTTTCTTTCCTATCAGAAGATTATATTTCAATTTCATCAAATTTTAAAATGATGTCTGCACACTGTTTCAATTTGGGACAGTCAAAAAACTTTGGTGCTTGGTAAAAGGATAAAAGAACAAATTGTTTAATGGTGAATGATGAACACATTTCTGTTTTGCAATAATTTTTCATTGCCATTCAGTTCCTAAGGCAAACTTTGTACAGCTTTCCAATAGCTAACATTAAAAATATCATAACATAAATAAAATTGTTTGGTGAAGAAAAAATTCCGATTTTGTCACTTGTTTATAGATTAGTTGTAACTTTATTACATTTTTCTAGTTCACTTTTGACATTTCATTGGAATCACATTAATTTGCACAAATTCACAAAACAATTACAAATGTATTGCTTTTCACATCACAAGATAAATAACTAATGAATTTAAGAAACAACTTAAACCTTATAAACCAATTTGCTGCTGCTGGTTTGAATGATTGCAGAAGAAAACAATTGAACCACATGCTTCAAATTTCATAACAAACATCAGCAGCAAACTCAAAATCTTCGAATTTCATAAGGATTGAAAAATGGTTAATTATCACATAAAAATCAATTGCTTTGGTTTAAAACGGTATCTATTATTGGTATATAGCAATTACAATAACATCAATAAGAGAAAAAATGAAATCAAATCCGAAAATGATAAAAGGAATGACATGACCTTCAAATTGATATTCTGGTACTATTTCACCCCTTATATCACAATAGCTTATTTTCCTCATTTTCCGAAAAAAGGCTTGAGTAACCACTGTAACAAAAGGATAAATTGCTCAGTGTAAATAAATAATATGTTGCTTGAAAGTACCATAAAGTAACTAGAATTGTTAGGTTGTTTTGTCATCTGATACTGCATAGTATTTGAACCAGTCCCAAATGTCCATATTGGGAATTGGGTTAAGAATGCTTCAATATCACATAAAAAATCTAGCTTGCATTGGTTTTAAACAATATCCATGAATTATACACGATTCATTGGAATATATCAATTAAAATAATGGTGAAAAGAGAAATGGTCTAATGTAGGGTACCTAATAGAAAATGTAAAATACATAAACTAAAATAACCATTAACTTTTGGTACCATTCAAACGAAACTATGCAATATAGTGGAATTTTTACTTTGATTTATCTATTTTCATCATATTAACACATAGAAATTTGCTGCTTTTAACTGTAACCCATTTTAGTTTTATACACCTATATTCTGCAGCAGAAAAACAATGCACTTAATGTGAAAAAAAGGGAAATTGCCAATCGCAATCAATTTCCCGTTTCGTCACACACGTTTCTTACCTATATTACAAAGGAATTATTTTTTCAACGTCAACCATATGCTGGATTGGTTGCACACATTTGTAAAAATAGTCCTAAAATTAGTAGGTGATAACAGCAATAGGATCCTGAAAGTACATCCTTAGGATACCCTAAAGCAATGTTGAAAACGGGAAATTAACAATAAGATACATGAACATGGGGAAAAATGTTAAATCTTCAGCAAAGAACTGCCTATGCTGCTTATAGTGTTTGAACACATGCAAAATGAACTAAAATATGAAATCAAATAAAACTTTATGAAACAATATAACCTTTGGAAGACTTGTGACAAAATCTTAATAATAAAACAAAACTTCATCCATAAAACATAAATATTAGCATGTAAAACAACCATTAATCAAATATTGTTCATACATAATTCTACCCAACAAAATAAAATGGAAATTGTAAGACGAAAGGAAGACATGCTCATCAAGAACAGTTTCTTGTTTTGTCACAATGGTTTTCATGTAGTCTAAGTAATGCAGTCCAACTTGTGTTAAGAGGCCAGTCTATGGGACAGAGTAAATTGGCTGTTAAAGACAGGTTGGCTGCTTAACACAAGTTAGACTGTACATACAGACTTAATGGAAAGTTTATTGAAACATACGCATCAGATCTTCTACAGGGGCCCGTTTCATTAACGATCTTATGTGCGAATTCGCTCTTAAGTCAGATTTTCTCTCTCAGGCACGTTTTATCAATTTTCGCTCTTAGCAATTAAGAGCGTAAAATGTTCTTAACTCTAAGGGAGGTCCGGGACTCTCTTAAGTGCGATGACGTCACAGAATGGCGGCCATTTTTCTAAGATTTTGAAAGATTTTATTTCATTCAGTACGAGAAATTTATATTGTTTATAAATGATCTAGAATCACACAACATGGATTATTCCATTTGCGCATGTACATTATCGATTTTAAACAGTGAGACACGCGACAATATGTATGTGTTCACCTCTAAGCAGGTTGTAAACATGCAAAGCGAGGGCCTAAAGAAATGTCAAGTCACGGTATACCGGTATCACGCATTTTATGTTCAGCCACGTTGGTGTTAGAAAATCATCATGCAACCAATTTTTATGTATTATTGTTCCTTTTTGTGCCTTATTTTTATGATAACCCGTAAATATAATGCATTAGATAACAAATATTTTTGAATCAAGGTTTAAACTATTTAAAAGGATGGTTAGGATATGCATAAATTCCGGTACAATGTGGTAAAGTTTACATTATGCCGGCAGTTTCGGTAAATATGAGATAGTTGCGAGCGTTTTGATTTCGCCCCTAACTTATTATCTTCATAAGCAGTTGCGATTGTTTGATGAACCGCACATAAGAAACGTTGTAAGTGTGATTTTAATCACTCTTAGCTAAGTGCACTTAAGACATTTGATGAAACGGACACCAGATCTATAAAACAGAAAACCTCAATATACTATTTTTCCTTTGGTATATTGCCTTTTAGTAGTTGATATCATTTAAAATTCCAATGAATATTGTTTGTTACATGTTATTGTTTACAATTTGTCTTAACCTTGTTTGCTGAACATTACTCTATAACATTGCAAACGGTATTCATTCCTTCCTTCCGGTTTTTAAGATAGAAATAAAAAAAACTTGATTTCGGGCTATCTATTTCATTAGACATATTTTTTCATGAAGCAGGTCACAAACAGTCTAAAGATTATAGTAATGAAGTTAGAGGGTAAATTCACCAGTAGATTCCTTCAACTATAGTAAGAGACAATTTACTAGTCAGCAAATCCCTGCATCATTGTTTGTCAGCTGTTTTTTGACACAAATGGAGCTATTGAAACCAAATCCAAGGGTACCGTTTTACTAAATGACTTAAGGAAAATATTACTGTTAGTCAAAAATGATAAACATGGACAGTATCTAAAATGAGAGTACAATATAATAATTTCACGTCATTGGAAGCGTTTCGGAGAGGTGATTTGAATGACATCTTACTTTGCAATATTGTTAAGCCCAATAATGAAATAAGAGGGAATGTTGTTTTGAACTTACAAAATTCTTAGTGTAAAATGTTTAGTAAAACACAACCCAGGAGTAATGCTTGTCTTTTTTACTTTGCTTTATCAAAACAATATAATTATTTATCTTGATGCAGTTTAATGATGCAGTTCAATTGCTACTTAGAATGCTTGTCAGCTGGTCAATTGTTGAATGGAATGGTTTGTGTAGATGTACATTACTTCCTTCAGGTCATAAGGTGGGTCCTTTCAAATCCCTGTGCTGCAAAAACAGAAACAAATAGAAGTAATGTTTCCCAAGGAGTTATTCATGGCATTGGTCCATCAATAAATGATCTGCATCTTGACACAAGGGTTGTGGGTTTAATTCCCATGAGTCGCAGGGTTCACATTAGGACTGTTTGTAAATCAACTTCCATTACAAGTACTGGTTATATATCCAGGAAATATATTCCAGAAAGTTGTTTCTCATCCAATGTACAAATAGTTGCATTCAGACTTACAGTGATGCACAGTAAAAAAAACTTTTCACCAAACCCTTTAGAGTTGATAGTAAAAAACGTTTTTCTAGAAAAAGATCATAAGAGCTAACCTATTAAAACAATAAACATACATGTAGTAAAATTGATAACCCCTTATCCCATAACAACTTCCTCTAAAACATCTGCTATAGAAAGTACTGTGACAAATTGATAAATTGCTCCTAATTAGCAATTTATCATTTTGTCACTCACTCACTCACTCACTATTCTGTTTATTTGTTGAATCAGGCCATCAATTAATTCTCTGCTGAGTGTGGGGCCGGACTGTCCGGTCTCGATCCAAGTCTTCCTCTTCATGCTTTTCTATGTTGAGGATTGAGGGAGTCCATCACAGTAGATCTTACGCAACATCATAAAGAAAATGTACTCTTCATGCTTTAATTTTGTTGTCTGCTGGTGTTTTAAATTTTGACTCTTCACAAATTTCCATATGAAGGTACAGGTTAAAATAAGAACAACCTCCTCTTTTTTTACGGGTTTTACATCACATCAACATTATTCCAGTTATGTAGTGATGCCCGACTATTAATGATGGAGGAAGACCCCATACTCATCTGCCCACAAGGTAGAACCATCGGCATTCCGTAAGTCACTCGGGAGACTCCCTCTTATGAAAATCCATATCCCTCTCAGGATTTGAACCCACGCGGAGAGGGGCCATGTGATTTCAAGTTCTGTACTCTAACCACTAGGCCACCACGACCTCCTCTGATCAGGATGTCTGGTAATGTGCTTAGCCCTAGATCATCTCGTCATCAATACCAGTTTGGATTTTCTAGGAATTATCATTCTCTAGCTACCAACCAAGCCACTGCCAGGAGTGAAATTTGTGAATTGTCACTTACCAATTGTACAAAGGATAACTTTGGCCTGAAAAAAAAAGAAGAATAATTTTACTATTACTCATTTCTTACAGTTATCCCTTCTTTACTATTTATCCATTAAAATGAACTCTACAATGTGAGTCCGCTTGGCCTTCTTTGAAGAAATCTTAGAGTCAGACCAAAGTTCATTTAACTGACAACATTCTTTTTGTAAAAATTTATTCAACACTTTTATATATCAATTTTTTTATGAGTGTTGTTTCTTTAGGGGTCATAAAAATTATGGTAACAGGAGTAGCTTATATAATGTCAAAATACCTTGAAATTCACTTTTTGGTCGCATTAATTATTGCAAAATGACAAGTCAACCATTTTTAATACGTGTTCTTTAATAAGTGGTGTTTTTCTGACTCACTTAAAATTTTTAATTATAAATGTGAACTAGGACTTCACAAAATAACCAAAAGGCTGGATTCAGAGCCCATGGTTTGTTTTTATTTCCATTTGTAATAAACTAGGCATCATGGAAATTCTGAACTACTGTGTATGAATTGTGAAAAAGCAAGTGCCATTTTTACAATCTAACATAGTGGGGTTTTTTTATATTAAAAGAAGCTCTTATATCAATTGGAAGTGTAACGTGTTAGTCCCTGCCATTTGCAGGCTTAAACAATACTGGAAAATTACCCATCAAACATGGTTTTGGAAACTATCAACACAGTATGTCCGAAAAACTGTTGATAAAGTGTAATAGATGATAGTCATAATTTGCAACTTTTTCAGTTAAGGTACAGAATGTTACAAAACTTAGTTTACCAACAAGCTGGTTCAAAGAAAAGGGTTTCTTACTTCTTCATGGTTTCTGGCCTCAAATACATGGCAGTAAAAATCCTGTGCAAAACTGCAATATGTCTCACTGAAGCCAAGAAATTGGAAATAAATGTAATTTTCACACACTCATTCATATAGATTTTTAAGACTTTATTTTGTGTTTAAGATACAGTATGAAACCTACTATGAACAATTTATTCTGTTAACAAATTAATTAATTACCGGTATGTCTGTTGTGGAAGTGGTGTTAATATTAAGTTTTTTTCCCACAGAAATTTCCCTAAAAGACAAAAAACTAAGCCTATGATTGAGACTTGAAATCTTTAAAATAAACTGTTTTCAATGGATATGATTACAACATAAGACTATACAGTTTTCAAATACAGTAAACTGTTTAGATTGGTTTATGTAGCTAACAAAGTTGTATAATTTTCTTCCTGTAAAATCATGGAAACAGAACAGAAATGGATCGTCACTCTGATTGCATGAGGCTAGGAAGGTGCATCCCATAAATGCCTATAAATCAAGTTTTCCATCAATTCACTGAGATGTGAAAGCTTATTTCACTTTTTTAAATCTAAACACAGTTTATGCAATCTTAAATTGATGAATTGAAAATGGTCATTTGTTTAGAATGAGGATTGTATAAATCACTTTTCAATTATTATAGTATGTGATGGTTACAAGGATGACTATGACATTATCTTTATTTCACATTCTTTTTCTTGGAATTCAAAAGGTATTATCATATACAACTTCTAAATTATTGTGTACATGTGCTTTTTGCATTAGTCTGACAACGATCATTAAGGAATGAAGTGTTAAGTAAAATAAATAAGACAAACATACCCAGCAATGTATGCAAAATGTAACATAGAATCAGTCCTCCTTCCACAAGCTGAGATTTCTGTAAACAGATGCTGCATGATCACCTGAAACATAGTTGATTGACATGTTGTCATACAATTTTGAATCACATTGACAATTTTTATATGTATGTTATATGTAATAAGGATAGAGGACAGTCACATTCTATCTATCTGTAAAACTCTATATTGTAGGATTTCAGTAGGATACAGTATTTTCTGAAAATGTCATTTCTTATTGCACTATACCTCATTGAACCAACACAACCTAAAAGTCACTGTCACAATGTGATTGACTTAATAACACAAGTAAACATTTGTTTTTAAACTATACTTTTGTCCTCTGCTGTTGATTTCAATGTAAAACAGTCACAAAATGCCATTTGTGGGAAGTAACCAACACTCTTTAGGCACAGAGTAGTAACTTGAGAGTAAATACACGCCAGTCAATTACTTTATAAGGGCAGCTAGTTTTTCATCCCTTAGAAGGTTTGTATAGAACAATTTAATCTAAAACAGAACTGGAAAATATTTCACCCTAGCAATAAAAACTATTGTTGAAAAAAAGAAAACACTGATATGAGCAAATCTTTTCCTTCAAAATAATAAAAGCAAAGAAAACTCCAAGAAAATAAATGCTACTTTTTACCTCTTTGTTGTCTTTATCTTTAACAATAACATCCTTTTCCCCCAGTTCTACAACAACCTCCTGAATAAAAAAACGGATGTTTAATTGATGTTAATTAATCAATATTATTCAACTAGCTGTAGTTTTACAGGATCTGAATTTGAAAAAATGTAAAGTAAGTTATCTTTAAAGAGTCATGTTCAATCTCTCTACAAGTTTTAAATGTGCAAAAAACAGCAGATTTATCTACATCCCCTCTACAATGAATATTCAGCAAACATCTATGGTCTCATATGAGCTAAGTGGTGAAATAATTGTATTGTTTGATTATTGCTATGAACCGTTATTGTTTAATGCAATAGAATAATGTCATTTAAAATACAAATAAAAAATGTGTTCAAAGAGAAGATTGTTCATGGCATTGTTAAGTTTATCTTTCTTTTTTATCACAATGCTTTCTAGCATTTGCTTGAAAAAATAAGGACATGTTGTTCCTATTTCACAAATCTAATTTAACCTTTTTCTGTTGAGAGGATTTGCTGCAGAAAACAATACAGCAAAATACAGAAATCAAAACCTAGAAATTCAGGTGAAAGATTGCTCTATTGAAGTATAATCATTACGATAAGATAACAAATAGCCTTTTTTCTCAAATATTTACAGACATCATGCAAGTATCAATGATTTTGAACACCAGAAAAAGACTACCCACTTCCAAAACGCATCTATCTGTCTGCTAAACTTGACTTGAGCAATCATACTGAGGACATTTCTTTTGAATCAATCCTATCCTTTTAGATGTCTTGTAACTAGGGATGGGAACGAATAGTGAAATCACTATTCGAATATTCGACTAGAACTATTCGAATATATTCGAATATTCGATTTTAAAATTCGTTTTGATGTCCGAATGTCTGCATGTTTGAATACTAGTACACTAGTCCTCTGTTCAAACCTTTTGTGAATAGCCGATATCTGTATACATGTACATGCATGCAATATCTTGCCATTCAGGTGATTCAGTAGGTTGGATGTTGTATTCTTGAATACAAAGTCCTGGTTACACAGGTTACAGGTCGCCTTCGACTTGTCGGCAGAACGAGTAAAGTAATTCCAGACACGTGATGGAGACATTGTGATGTTTATCAAATCGATGTAGAAATTAGAATGAAGATAAGTTTGACAAATTATTCTGAAGAAAAATATACTTTCTAACACATTATTTGATTGGTCTTCGTGCATATCCAATCATGATTACGATTGGTTATTAAAAGAGTAATTGTTTAACTTCACGACAAGCAAGTTACGTGATTGGTTGACACTGACAATTGTCAATTAGCGTGATTGACTTGTTTTGGATAAAAAGGAGCAAGTGCAGATCATTAAGGTGTTAGATTAAGCGGCTTAAAATCGACTATTTTCACACTTAGGAATTAATCGTTTTGCAAACTGTCAAAAGATGTGGTAATTTGTCACAGGTGTTTTACTGTGTGACATACGTTGTAAAAACATCGTAACTGCACATGGGAGCTAGGCACGTTCTTCGATATTTGGGATCGGTTTAGAGGAAGAAAATGAAAATAAAAAAACATTATTTATGATTAAATTTATGGTAAACATACAGTAATATGGGTTCATTAAAATCGAATATTCGAATACTTTTTTGCTATTCAAATATTCGACCCGCTATTCGAATATTCGAATATTCGTTCCCATTCCTACTTGTAACCATCTCAATTCTCTGAAATCATTTAGTAAAGAATTTTGACTAAGGCCATAACTTACCTGTTTGGTACTACTCCTACTCAAGACTTCACCAACACCTTGCTCTATCATACTCACACGCCCATTCTGTGTAATGAAATAAAAATAAACCCATTAATTCGTTGCCTTATGCATTAAGGAATTTTCAAACAAAAAGAAAATAAAAATCACAAATCCTAAGTTTATTAACCTAAAGAATCCACTCACAAATAGAGTAGTCTTAAGTTAACCTTTTCTTAAAATAGCTAGGTGTGTACTAATCCATTACAACATAAGCTATGATGAATCGTCAAAGCTTACAAAATGATTGTAAGGCTTGTTGCCGAGATTTACAGTAAGTCTCTACACCCACTTCATGCTGCGCAGAGAGTGCTGTCTAAGAATATGTTTATTCACATAGTCAGTTTTTGATATTTGTTTCTGCTGCACATTTTACTTTTGAAAGCAAATAAGATAAAACACACACAAAAATCTATATACAAAGTAGATCCGCCATTATCTACCAAACTCATTGTATTTGAGACATTTGTTTTTTCAAATAATTCACTTTTACCTTTTATAGCAAACGTTATACATTGTATTTGTATTTTTGAAATGATGAGAAACTGTAACAGTTTAGGTCAGTAAAGAATCTTGAATCCTGATAAAGAGTCCTCTTCTAACAAAAATACATTACAGTATAAATAAAACACAAATAATCACCTCGCCAAGGAATGCTTTTCCAAGATAAACACATCCATAGGTGGCCCTTGAAAATCAAAGAAACAGCATTAAAACATGAATGGTTATTTGACAAAGAGGAAGTAAAAATACACTTTTGAATGTAAGCACTCTAAGACAGGGAAAATAGTGCTTTTTGGTGAATTCCATCAAAAACTTTTGATGCATTTAATAAGGACATAAATAATTGTCTATGTCAAAAAAAAAAATTTAAAAAGTTCTAAATGATTTTTTAACCCTCATTGTGGAGAACAGAGCTCTAGGGGTAGATTGTGGGCCTCCGGACATGAGGGTCATGGGTTCAAATCCCATGAGAAGTGGGTTCCGCCTTGCAACCTTTCATAAATCCACATCCGGGCGAGTACTGACTATGATCCAGGATGCAGAATTGAGAGCGATTAATCTAGTGAAAATTTATCAATAAAGGAGTGAAGAATATCGAAACAACAACCGAAAATTTCTTACATCCCTTCCGAATCATAGACTGGAACTTCATCCTCGATTTCCTCGGGCAGCTGTGCATCGGGAGGCAGTCTCTCCTCATCCATTGAGAAGGGAGATTCCACACTGGTGGGGGATAGTGGACTGGTCGGAGAATTTTCACCGAGATTGGCTCGCTCCATCAGGCGAGCTATTTGACTGTATGTATTCCCATAGGCCGTTTGACACTGGAAAGTGTTTTAATTGCTATTAAGTGATTTAAAAAAAAAGCATTTTCAACAATTTTACACTCGTTTTGCTACGACTCCTTTGTCCAAAACTGGAATTGGCCTTTTCTGACCATATAATCATTAATAATCATTTTATGTTAAAAATTTACCAAAGTTAAAAACAATAATTCCCTCTTATTCTGCAGATATTATAATTACGTTGTAAAAGTGCATTGTTCTTTGAGATAATTCATAGAGACTTATGTAACAAAAGGAGAAATTGCTTGTAACATTGCTTGTCTATTATTAGTTGGGATGGGAACGAATATTCGAATAGCAGGTCGAATATTCGAATAGCAAAATAGTATTCGAATATTCGATTTTAATGAACCCATATTACTGTATGTTTACCATAAATTTAATTCAAAAATAATGTTTTATTTTCATTTTCTTCCTCTTAACCGATCCCAAATATCGAAGAACGTGCCTAGCTCCCAGGTGCAGTTACGATGTTTTTACAACGTATGTCACACAGTAAAACACCTGTGACAAATTACCACATCTTTTGACAGTTTGCAAAACGATTAATTCCTAAGTGTGAAAATAGTCGATTTTAAGCCGCTAAATCTAACACCTTAATGATCTGCACTTGCTCCTTATTATCCAAAACAAGTCAACCACGCTAATTGACAATTGTCAGTGTCAACCAATCACGTAACTTGTTTGTCGTGAAATTAAACAATTACTCTTTCAATAACCAATCGTAATCATGATTGCATATGCATGAGGACCTATCAAATAATGTGTTAGAAAGTATATTTTTCTTCAGAATAACTTGTCAAACTTATCTTCATTCTAATTTCTACATCTATTCGATAAACATCACAGTGTCTCCATCACGTGTCTGGAATTACTTTACTCGTTCTGCCGACAAGTCGAAGGCGACCTGAGATATCGGCTATACACAAAAGGTTTGAACAGAGGACTAGTGTACTAGTATTCGGACATGCAGACATTCGGACATCAAAACCAATTCTAAAATCGAATATTCGAATATATTCGAATAGTTCTAGTCAAATATTCGAATAGTGATTTCACTATTCGTTCCCATCCCTAATTATTAGACATCTAGGTATGGTGTCACAGTTTACGCTCCAATGCCATTTGTACAGACTGATCTGAGATCACATTCTATTTCATATTTTAAGATTTCTGTGCTCATATATTTTTTTTTGCAAGATTTAATTTTAACTTATTATGAGAACAGTAATCTCTTAAAATCTCTAGTTGTGGGTGTACTAACTAACATAAATAGGAGGAAATGCATTAATGAAAATCTAACAACAAATTTCCAAAATTATAAACCAACACATCATATCAAAAAAGTCTACCCCTCACACTCTTGAAAATACTACTGATATAAGGATACAGTTACATACCTTTGAAACTCCAATTTGTATAGGCTGTCCTTCATGCTGATTGTAAATGAAGTAAACCTGAGGAAGATGAAAGTTACAACTATCAACTTTTACCTCTATTAAGAACAGATTCTTTCATCCTTGCCTTTCCATAATTCTATTCCAATTGGTCTGTTAAATTCAATATTTGAGAATTACCCACTTAGAAGAATAACTTTGGTTACCAATTAACTGTTACCAATCTTATACTACATCAAAGTCCTTATAACTTAGATAAATCAGTCTCAAGTCTACCTCCAGGATATATCATCAATACTTAGGCTTAATTTTGGATAAATGTAAAGCCACAAGGTTGATGCAGTAACCAACAGGCATCAAACCCATGGCCTTCGTATCCCAAGGCCAACCCTCTTACTAAGACCACTGTCCTTCATTATGAGGGAAGACCTCAAGTTTTACTGTCCATAAGGGTTAGTCAAAAAGGGTAGAACCATCAGCATTCCGTAAGTCAACCAAGGAACTGCCTTTCATGAAAATCCAAATGATTCTTAGTGAATTGCATCAACTTGTGGATTGGCCATGTGATATCAAGTTCTGTACTCTTACCACCTGGTCACAGAGGCCTCTAATCATTTCATTGTTTTGTCAAAATAGTTCCTACCAAATATCACAAAGAAATTCTATTTTTTATTCTTTATAACTGTTTCTTTCAAAATGGACCAGTCATAAAATTCTAAATATGAAGGGAAATGTCTAACAAAAATGAAGGACCACAACTTACCCCACTTTTTCCAACTCCTTTCAAGCACTCCCCACACATTTCATCCAGAACGTCTCCTACTTCAATCTTATTCTAAAAATAGAGTCAAAATCCTTCTTACAACATACAGTTACACTACAGTACATCTTACAAAGTCAGATTTTACTGTAGTATTTGTAGGAAAAAGAGAAAATTATATTACAACTCTCATGGTTTTGATTTTTATCATCATCGCTTTTAAAGATGAATCAAAATGCAATAAAAAATCAGGCAGAATAATTCTAGAATATGAGTTGTCCGGACAATTTTCAGCAAATGACATTAAAACAATAACCCAAACATATAAAATATCTAAATATGAAAATTGTGTAACTATATGATCAAATCTAATAGCAATGCAATATAAGGAAACTTGTCACAGGATGGAAGACTTTGCTGATGAACAAAATTCTAAAAATCTCCAGGAAAAGAGAGTTGAGTAATAATGCAATATACAGTCAAACTTGTGTTAAGAGGCCAGCCTATGGGACAGAGTAAATTGGCTGTTTAAGACAGGTTGGCTGCTTAACACAAATTGATTTACACTATATATCTAACAATGGGACTTTCTGTAGTGGCTGTTTAAGGCAGGTTGGCTGCTTAAAAGGGTGGCTGCCTAACACAAGTTAGACTGTATCAGTCATGAAAAAAACTATGAGCAAAATACTTCCAGCAGATGTGATTTCTGAATTTGAAAACAATCTGAGGTAATGAGTATTTGAGCTGATGTCAACAACTTTCAACACTTAATCTCATTCTTCTAGGATATTCCACCAATACCAAGCTAGGGAATGGTCTTGCCAAAGTACACTCCACAATGTAACTAGCTGATTTCACAGATCAAACATTCCACAACAGTTCTCAAATCCATGAAGATTATCACTACACAAAAGGGGATCTCATTCCTATACAATAATACTGCTGTCCAATGTACAATTCTACTTACATCCTCCCCTGCTACACTTGCAGGATCGACTTGCGTCACCAGAGGGTACCCCTTGATAGTTCTAGGAAATATATAGACATTTATCTTATAATGGGACTATTTGACTGGTACAATCTCAATGCAAAGCACAATCATTTAATTTTACAGTAAACCCTTGCAATCTATATATGGACCGCGTCACGCGAAAAAGGGCACTCGGACATAAATAAAAACCGCTGACTCAGCTCTTTCTTAGCGCTATTATTCCAGCATATAGTCACGACAGTTATCATTTGTGTTTATTTAAAGGTAGAACTTGATGTCATCTAAGATGGCAAACAGTGTAACCCAAGACCAGCAGCCACGTCAGTGATGTGGCTGCTGGTCTGGGGCTACACTGTTTGCTATGTCAAAGTGACCCTTTTGCATTCAAATTGCAGTCAAAGAATGACTGTTTTGGAGTTATAGACATAACATGTTATAAAACATGGGTTATCATATGCCACCAGAACTGGAAAGTTGATAGTCAACTCATGCAGGGAACACAATGTGGCTATCATTGGCAAAAAGAGGTTAAAATGTGAAATTCTGAGAAAAAAGCAAGGCACATTCCCTTAATTTTCAACCAGATAAGAATCAAATTGAAACTGACCTTATATCTAAGCCAAGGTCATCAGAAGGAACAAGTTCATAGTATTTGTACACCTGGAAAGAAAAGCATTCAATTAGGGTTATATTTATTCATACTATACTGCAGACATGCTTCTGTGTAATAGTTAACCTTTTTCTCCATAATTGCAAAGGACGCTCCTAATTTAGTCAAAATGAGAGGCACAAAAAAGTGACATTATGTTAAAACGTCTTTGTGGAATAAGGTAGAAAATTCTTAAATTTTGTAAGAATTGTTTCTTTTGTCTGCTGCTTCAATGGCATTAAAATGTGTATATAAACTTGTATGTAAAACCAGGATTAAAGCTTTTGCTGTATTACACATTTATTAAGAATGTGACATTCAGCAATTGCTCTTCTCGGCACAATGTTTCCAAAAGAGTTCTATAGACTATGTTTCAATAAAAGATTGAAATGATCATGTCAAAATGTTTTTCTGAATTATAAAAATTTGATGACCAGGAAGTGTTTGTAAAAATCACTCCAGATGATCAATGATTAAGGGTGTTGTTGCTGCCAGGAAAAATAAATGCTAATCATTCTCTTTTGATATGAGTGCTTTTACAGAAATCAATCACTTAAATTAAGTACAGATTAAAATTAAAATTGCAGCTTACTGGCAATTCCCAGCATACATCCAGAAAACTTGAATTCTGTTAAAATAAATAAGACATAGAATTGCATAATATTTTTTTTTTGATTCTTACCCACATGTCTAAGATTGCTTTTTAAAACAAGAAGGTGAATAGCCTTCTCGTCATAGTGACACCTCTGGGGAAGACTTAAGAAAGAAAGGGCAATAGCAGAAGCCTAAGAAACCACTGTGACAAAAGGTTAAAATGCTGAAAATATGTTTTCCCATAGCATAAAGGCAAGATAATCCATGCATCAACAAAGGACAAATACTGCGAATAATTATCAAAATATGGAAAATTGTGTTAAACAGTTTTTCAGGTGTAGTTGACGATGACAGTTATCATTTTTTTTAATGATAAAACATTTTTAGCCATTTTCACCAAGGATCATTTACTAATGTTTTGGATGAGATTTCATTCAACCCTTTACCAAACACCAAATTTTTTACTGTCCTAAATTGGAAGAGATTGCAGACGACATTTCAAAATGTGATGAAATTGGAAAATAATCGCCTTACAGGACAGAAAACATTGTGGGAAAAAGAGCTTGTTAGGAGCAATTTCTCCTTTTCCGACAATGTTTTCAAGCATGGTCTGCAACAAACTGGTCAAATGTTGTTATTGTTTGGTAATGGGTTAAAGCAGCAAGAATACATGATAGATGAGGGACCAAAAGGATCACAATAACTTACCTGTGACAAAGTTCACAGGTGGGCTAGAAATACACATTAGCTTATTCTGCTTGTTAAACTATGATTTCAACAGGGTTTTTTCCTTTTTCCTATTTAACTCAAGAATATATCAGTTTTGTCATTCTACATAGATGTTTCATGATTCTTTTAACATTTGTTTTAAAAAGCATATTGAATTGAATTCAACATTATTGTTTGCAACTTATTTAACCCACTCCCTCATACTGGCTTTTGTGACTGTTGTATCTTTGGTAGAAAACACTGTGACAAAAGAAAAAAATTCTCATCAAGCGGATTTTTTCCTTTTGTCAAAGTAAAGTTCTTAAATCTTCTGGTGCATTGAATGTGTCCTGATGTATACATAAAAAGTCTTTATTGAAGGTGTTGCCAAAAGAACAGTTGACAATTTAACAAATTACTAAACACACAGTATACCAGTATCATTGAAGCGAATAAATGGTGGTCTTGTCCTTTCTCTCTTTTTCATTTGAACTAGAGTTCAACACTGTTTCAACAGTGTCGTTTCTCTCTACTTCAATTAAACAAGAGTTTAACACTGTTTCAACATTGTCATTTCTCTCTATTTCATTTGAACTAGAGTTCAACACTGTTTCAACATTGTCATTTCTCTCTATTTCATTTGAACTAGAGTTCAACACTGTTTCAACATTGTCCTTTCTCTCTATTTCATTTGAACTAGAGTTCAGCACTGTTTCAACAATGTTCAGTCCTACCATGACAAGAATTTACTTATTTATAATTTCTGGGCAATCCATCCGTATTAGACTAGTTAGCTGTGCCTTGCCTAAGGATACTTCACTATGATATGTATGCTGCTACCATGGATCAAACCTGGGACTCTTGGGTCCAAATTAAAGTCACTTACTCCACTTACCTTTAATTGAAGATTAAATGACACTTCTTTAAGTTCAAACAACAAGGATAAGAGTATTTCTGAAAGAAAACAATTGGTGCCAAGATTATCACAGGCAATTCCAGCCAGCGCCAGGTTTATATGGCAATATCGTAGAAACAAGTTGGTGCCAACTTCAAATTTGCATAATTTTTTATTTCTTAAGATATCCTCATCAAATTTGGAGAGGTGCTAGAAGACATACAGATATTCACAAAAACAACATGTTTTGTTTCTTTGCATTGATATTTCCTCCCATGTCATAGTCAATATTTGGTAAAAGCGCAAGTAAACACGGAACAACTATGACGAGACGTAAAGCTTATTTATTGCTCAAACAACATTAGCGTTGGAACTCCATACAAATGGCGGACAAAGAGAGAGGGGAGATAATCTGTGATAACAGCCTACAGTATATCTGTACTATTTCAATACACACTATACATATAGTGGCGCAACCTTCCTTCTTTCTCTTTCCTTGAAAAAATAAAACATTTCTGTTCTCAATGGAAAACAATATATATATATACAGAGAGAGAGGCAAAAAGCATACTTGTGCCAAAACACTGAAACCATATCTCTATTGAATATTTACCTTACTTTGTGGATTAATCATGTTTAAGAACAAAACAAAACATTTCCTGCACATGAAATTGCTATAAGAGCGTACCTCAGGCGCATGAAATTGACTAGACGTGCATATCACTATTTTCTGATGTATGACTCTGTTAATAATCAGAAACTTTGAGTACTTATCATTGAAACTAAAATTTTTAGACTAGCTATTCCCAACACACTAAATGTTAAATTATTGACACAGTTAAAGTCTACAGCTCAAGATGTGACATAGTCCTTCAAATACTCCGGTGGTTTCCGACTGCGATGAGACATACGGCGGGGAGCTTGTTGGTCAAGTAGTTGGCTATCGTCGAAAGTTTCTTCAGCCATTTCGACAGTTTGTGTATTAAGAAACGAATCGAAGGGTCCGTTCAAAACGTCTTCCTGGGCGTCATTCGGTGGAACAATTAATGCTGGTGGGATGTCTATTGTCGTTTGATCTAGGTCCAGATTGTCCATAGGCGTTGTGTCGGTATCCTCTTCATTTTCACAAATGATTTGGTCCTGTATTAAACTGCTAGAATTTATCTCAGAGTTGACACGATAACATTCTGATTGTTTCACTTTGTATGATGACGCGCGTAACTGATTTCCGACGAATTTTTTTATGAAACACCACTCTCCGTCCATAGAAACTACAATATATCGGTCCCTGGCACGAGTCTTCTGTTTGTCGGAATACAGATACACAATATCTCCTACACTAATATTTTCGGAATATCGAGAATATTGCGGACATTTCGATTTCTCGCTATATGTGTGGTTCTTTTCACGAATCGTGTGTTGTTTCATGATTAAGGCCTGATCCGAAATTGGGAGTTGTTCATGGGTGAACTGATTTCGTTGTGTCCACATTTCTCGTGCTGACAGTCCTTGATTGCGGATACGCGAGTTTAACCTTGCAACACAAATAGCTAGTTCCAAAGGCGATACTGTGCCACCTCCGGGTTCATGGCGGAGCAGCTCTGTTTCGAGTTCAGCAATCCCTTTTTCAGCGACAGGGTTTTTGTTCGCGTTTTTAATCCTCCCGATTTGAAGTGATATGTGAAATTGTTTTAATGACGCGTCGTCTCTCAAAGATGCGAAGCCAGGAGCCGGGTCAACTCGAACAACCGCACCCGGTCCATCAAGTGGATGTAGGCCTACAATTAACTGAATCAATGAATTGCGCAATGTATTGCGTTTCTCGTCTTCTATTAAGCATGCCGATGTATAAGATGTGACAGTTTCCCTGACTAAGAGAATCAATTGACGGTTGCGCTTCAACACATCTGCAGCAAAGTTCATGCCTATTGCCTCTGGGGGATCCTCAGATGATTGCTTAATGAGGTTGTCTGGAAAGCTTTGTAATGAAGCACACGTATGACAGGAACCATGTAATCGATCGATAGCCTTTGACAAGTCCAGAGCAAAGAAATTTCTCTTAACGACAAGCTGGAGTTGATGCCTTGATGGGTGATCCAATCGGATATGTAAAGCCATGATCAGGCCGTCTAAAACGCTTCTTGGGACTACTATCAAGTCCGTTGGAGGAAGGAGAGGATCGTTTCGGCGAACAATGAGTAATCCATCCCTTGCTACAGACGCGACACTTAGATACCTTTTGACGTCTTTAATGTTGGTGAGCTTTTTTGAAGGACGTGTACCCTGTTTTAAGTGTGCCATTACCCGGCGCAAGTCCGGACATTCAGACTGTACATCCTTCCAAGCCGAGCGCGAAGTGAAAGGTAGTTTACTGGTATTGTCTATTATGTCCTGAATGCTTACTGATCTAACAACCGAGTCTTCTAGGGTGCAAATAAATGTGCAAACTTGACATTTTGGCTGGTAACAGTCTGGGGCATTTCGGCTTGCGAAATCAGAAGGAATGTTGGCGGTGCCAGAAAGATGTTTGACGGTTGTTTGATATCGACTTACGACGGAAAGGAACGATGTTACTCTCGGACTGGCTGAAAATTCACCGCGAGATAACTTCGAAATGGCTTGCACACACGGTTTACTGTCGGTCAATACACAGGCTTGGTGTTCTGATTGGATAATAAATGGAGCAAAATGCTTCACAGCTGCAGCGATGCACAATGCTTCAACCTCACAAGGTAGCCATGTCACTTGGTGCTTCCTTAGCTTTGCACTAAAGAACCCAGCCAGGAGAAGCCTGGTGTTTCGGGTCACATATAATGTTGCGCCGATGCCATGCTTCGAAACTGATCCGTCGGTTACGATCCATAGTTTATCACTCGCTTTTGGGATAGTGATCGATTTGTTTGATTGAAGCGACTGTTGGGCAGTCTTGAAATCTGTCATTAATGTATCTGTCCAATTGATCTTGTCACGGGATTCCAGTCCAGCTATAGCTTGATCTAGTGAAGACAGAATACTGGAACAATTTGGTAGGACTCTTGCTAGCATCTTATAGGCACCTATGAAGGATCGCATACCATGAACCGTGTCAGGTGGTGGACACGAAGACAACACTGCAATCTTATGGGGGCTTGCTGAGATTTTGCCATCTGTCCAAACCCATCCAAGAATCGTTGTGGTTCGTGGACAAATGATTGTCTTTGATGGAGATAGATGTAAGTTCGATTCTTGCAACGCCTGTAACACACGGGCCCAATTTGCAACAAGTTCCTCAGGTGTATTTCCCCCACAATAGAGATCATCTGCCAATTTAGCAACGCAGCCATCTTGCAAACAGTCACCTAAGACACGGCACATTAATTCCTCCAATGCTGTTTCGGACCCTGGCATGCCCATAGCACACTTGGTATATACGCGAACGCCTCGAAATGGAGTAGCCACACCACAATATTTCATTGATGTACGCGCCAATGGTATCTGATAAAACGCGTTTGACAAGTCCGACACGATAATATATTTCCACTGACCAATAGTTCGTAGAATTGAATCAACATCAGGCATGAGGGATGGCTGAGGTTTACTGTACTGTCCAACTTCAGCAAAGGCTGTAACTAGGCGGAAGCCTCCAGAAGACTTCTTGACAAGAAATGATGGATTAAGATACTCTGCTGTGATTCCAATATCCTCTGGTCGCTTGAAAACCCCCTGTGCCTCTAGTTCATCAAATTTCCCCTGTAATTCAACCAGCTTGTTTCGAGAATACTGAGGAACGCGGCCTTTTCTTTGTGGCGGTTCAACGGGGCCATATTTACAACAGCTTCGAATGGACCAGCTGCGCCGTTGTATCCTTGTAGGTCAGGGCTGAAAATTTGATCATACTCCTTAAGAAGCTCCTTTAATTGGCTTCGATTCTCGAGCGGCAAGATATTGTCAGGGTCTAATGTAACTTTGCCTGAAAAATAATCTTTAACAGGACTTCGCTGCTCCTGTGGATTCAGCATTGTAGGTGGGGCTATGCAGTCATTCAACCCAGGAGAATGAGTATACAGTACTTGACATACATGGTCATTCTTCCTGAGTTGTTGGGGTTCACATGTGTCATTGTAGAGACGGATCTTTCCCGCTATTGTCTCAGTGATTTGTGGGCGTGGCCAATCACGAGTACCTTTTGGAGTGTCGTCTACTCGGGGCTCGATGGCGAGAGTGTAGTCATCCTTGGAGTCAAGGGGAGAGTCAAGTTCGACAAAACTACCTGGCCAGACAGTGGTAGACTTTGCTCTTAATACAAATGCTTGGGTTCGACGGATGCGGTTTTCTTTTCGATCTGATGAAGAACCATACTTAATGACATCACACCCTTCTATGTTGATCTGTTGTATTGCTGGTCTTACTGATATGTCGTTACTTGACATGAAAGGAATGCCTGCTAAAACGTCAACATCTAGGTCACTGACAACAAGAGCTTCTAGGTAAAGATCGGTGTTCTCTCTCGATAGAGTCATACGAGTTTCACCAACGATTTGTAGGGGTGTTACTCCATCTGCTTGTAAGGCACTTTGTTTACTTTTGGTAATTACTGCTCCTATCGATCGTGCAGTAGATTCTCGAATCATGCTAACTTCTGCTCCAGTATCGAGTATAAGCTGTAATGGGTAATGTTTGTAAAATGCCTTAAAAAATGGGGACTGTTTTGTAATGACGCGGCGCAAAGAGGCAACAACGCGTAACTTATGTGGTTCATTGTCAGCCATTTCGTCAATTGGTGAAGGGAATTCATCTTCGCCAGACTCGGGATCATCATCAATGGGTATCGTCTGTCGTGCTTTCGTCATGTACAGTCTATCTCCCTCAGGTAAGAATTTACAGGTGCTGAGGTAATGTTGGTAGGACCTGCCAGCCTGTTTACATAAAACACAAGTCTTTTGTGGCCGTTTTTGGTATGCGTTACTTCGAGATGATCCACGCTGAGTACTTTTAAATGCTGTTCTAAGAACTTTGGCATCGGCAATGGAGTGAACCTCATCTAACAAGCTATCCAGAGCCATGGAAATTTCTGGCTTGAGGGATGCCAGTGTTTGTGAGCGCAGCTCTGTGCCATATCTTTGTTTGACAAGGGAGGGTAGTTCTGGGTGAATCAGCCTTAACCATGTAAGAACAACTAAGTTTTCAAGGGTAGGAGAAAGTTCTTCGTCTTCTTCAGGTACATTCCCATGGTGCTTAATGGTACCACCAGCATGCAGGAGGTTATCTTCAACAAAACTGGTAAGTCTCTGGTAAAGGTCCTCTGGTCTCTCATTGGGTTCAAGCCGGATGTTATTGAAATCAAGAAAATGGCTTCCTGACGTCTGAAACCCGTAATGTAGACGTATAGATTGCCACACCCCTTTTATTGATGTTGAACTCTTAACAATGGTATTACGAGATATAACTGGGCAGTAATTCGCAATTTGACCCAACATAAGCTCAAGTTGGGTACACTTCTGGGCGGCAGAACGTCGTGCCGCTTCTTGGACAGCTTCACCATCGTCGGTAAGTCCTCGAAGGGGAGTAGCATTTGTTTTCTTACCCCAAGTAAAATCGTCAATAAGGAATCGGGCAAAATTTGGGTCCAGAGAAAGGGTGTATTGTAAGTTCTGTCGCCAGGCCTCAAAGGTCGTAATGTTTTCATTTTTACTTAAAGCCCATTGTTTTGGTGCTCTTGCGCCTGCCATGATGTCTATTGAGACAGAGTTTAACTAGTTGTTTACGTATAACAGCTATAAGTAGAAGCTGCCTCGTCAATCACTGAGCACGTGGGTTGTTGTATTTACCGTTGTTAATCGTTCTTTTGCATCGAACTGGGTATTTCTCGCTGTGTAGAGATGGGCGAAGGGTTCATGAAGCCGCTGCCACCACGCCAGTAAACACGGAACAACTATGACGAGACGTAAAGCTTATTTATTGCTCAAACAACATTAGCGTTGGAACTCCATACAAATGGCGGACAAAGAGAGAGGGGAGATAATCTGTGATAACAGCCTACAGTATATCTGTACTATTTCAATACACACTATACATATAGTGGCGAAGAGATTTTAAGCATTAGCTGTCTCTTGCAATGAACATTTATACCCCTTATGCCTGTTTTTCAAGAACGCCACTTGACCTCCAATTCTTCTTTTAGCAGGCGCCATTTTGAATCAATTTCAATTGTCTATAACATAAACAAACTTAGAATAGCTGTAAAATTGTCATTTTTAAACGTGTTTAAAAAAATGTTGAAGTGATTTTTTTCTTTGATCAACAATGCACTCATAATATCAGGTTTAGTTTTAACACCAGTAAATATCGACAGTAGTCACTAACAGCACTGAACCAAGCTGTTGACTAAAGTGGCCAACGGCCCTTAAAAGGTTAATAAGTCAGATTTTAACTTACCTCTTAAAATTTCATTTCCAAGAATGGACTCATTTTCGCAATACCATTGCTGAAAAATAAATCAATCATTAACACATGAATAAACTATAAGTCCTTTACAAACCTGGCCATGACAGTTTATAATAGAAAACAATGACAATCAAAATATCCACCTCTTACAAAAATTCAGGTAACATGATTTTAACCAATGGCATATTTCTACCATCATTTCAACAATCAATGGAAGTAATGGCTTGATAATACGACGGCACCTAGGTCATGAGTCATAGGAACAACACAAATATGTTAAATAATGAGGTTTTAGAATAAAATTGTTGCAACAGTCATAGTTTCTATACAAACAAAGAATCATAAATAATCTTAGAAAATTTAACCCTATGCTATTGTCATCAATACGCATAAACATATGAAAACATACTAAAAGCACTTGGTGACTGCTGTATTGTTGCATCTAAACCTCAAACATGGTTTACACCAATTGTGCTTTGAAGATGCGGAATGCAAAGTAACAACAAAGCCAGTGTCGTAATAGATCTCGAGAAAATTTGGGATTAAAGTGGGACATTCACAAGAGCCCACATTTTTTTAAATCTGTTTAAAGATCTTTGGCTCTGTCACAAATTGATTTAAGCCCTGTGAGCGTATCGTATCAGAGCAAAGCATTCCATGTTGGTGTGAAATAAGCATGACATCAACTAGAAATAGGGATTCAGATCATCTATTTAAGACCAGTAGCAAATGACTTAAAAAAACAAATCACATCGGTTTCTATTTTTTTATCACATCAGTGGTGTTTGTTTTACAAAATATCATCTGCCTGCAGGTTAGATCAGTGGTGAAATCAAACATCAGTGAAGAATGGAAACTTTACCTGAGCTAGATGTGGGTTTTTGATCAGCACTTGAACTATATCAATCAGGAAATTCTTCATTAACGCACATCTAAGTAAAATCCTCCCTCTGCCTTTCTCTGTTTGTGTCTAGAGAGAAAAAACAACACACTATCTTTTTCTTATTTATCATTGGTGCATTGGGGATTTGTGAAAAGTAAAAATTGAGAACTAAGTCAGGCAACAATTAGAACCAAAATATAAGGATAAGATTTCTTTCTTCATTTTTTAACATTAGATATAAACCATTAGGAAATAAGGATATATTGCATTCTCATTTTTGTTCAATGGTTCCATATTCATCAGACAAGCAAGGATGAATAATCTTAAAGGTTCACTCATTAAAACCTAGATCAAGTTTTATGGAAAAAAAACCTCACCTTTTTTCTAATATATAAGCACTCTTTCCTTATAAGCCTTTTTTCATCAACACATGAAGTATCAGTATCTCTTCATATCAGACTCAGTTTCAAATAAAAGAGTATACATAAAATTACATTAACATATTCCCCCTACCTTTTTATTTCTTTTGATAGCATTCAAGTGCATCGATAATAATGGAGGTATCCTATAATAAAATAAATAATAGAATAGGTGAACAGACTATATACCATGATAGTAGTTTAATTTCTATTCAAACCTTATTTATCATTAGGTAATGACTTCAACAATGACCCATTTCTTCATATCCCCATTCACCCATGCACTTCCATACACTCCATTTAACAGTACAGTCAAACTTGTGTTTAGAGGCCAGCCTATGGGACAGAGTAAAATGGCTGTTTAAGACAGGTTGACTGCTTAACACAAGTTGATTTACACTATAAATCTAACAATGGGACTTTCTGTAGTGGCTGTTTAAGGCAAGTTGGCTGCTTAAAAGGGTGGCTGCTTAACACAAGTTAGACAGTAGTTCACTTATATCACAGTGCATCTATCCATAGTGCTGGCATCTCTTTACCAGTACCCTACAAAACCTTGTAAATCTTTACCAGTACCCTATAAAACCTTGTAAATCTTTACCAGTACCCTACAAAACCTTGAAAATCTTTACCAGTACCCTACAAAACCTTGCATCTCTTTACCAGTACCCTACAAAACCTTGCATCTCTTTACCAGTACCCTACAAAACCTTGCATCTCTTTACCAGTACCGTACAAAACCTTGTAAATCTTTACCGTACAAAACCTTGCATCTCTTTACCAGTACTGTACAAAACCTTGCATCTCTTTACCAGTACTGTACAAAACCTTGCATCTCTTTACCAGTACTGTACAAAACCTTGTAAATCTTTACCAGTACCGTACAAAACCTTGTAAATCTTTACCAGTACCATACAAAACCTTGTAAATCTTTACTATTACCGTACAAAACCTTGTAAATCTTTACTAGTACCGTACAAAACCTTGTAAGTCTTTACCAGTACCGTACACAACCTTGTAAATCTTTACACAAGTTAGACAGTAGTTCACTTATATCACAGTGCATCTATCCATAGTGCTGGCATCTCTTTACCAGTACCCTACAAAACCTTGTAAATCTTTACCAGTACCCTATAAAACCTTGTAAATCTTTACCAGTACCCTACAAAACCTTGAAAATCTTTACCAGTACCCTACAAAACCTTGCATCTCTTTACCAGTACCCTACAAAACCTTGCATCTCTTTACCAGTACCCTACAAAACCTTGCATCTCTTTACCAGTACCGTACAAAACCTTGTAAATCTTTACCGTACAAAACCTTGCATCTCTTTACCAGTACTGTACAAAACCTTGCATCTCTTTACCAGTACTGTACAAAACCTTGCATCTCTTTACCAGTACTGTACAAAACCTTGTAAATCTTTACCAGTACCGTACAAAACCTTGTAAATCTTTACCAGTACCATACAAAACCTTGTAAATCTTTACTATTACCGTACAAAACCTTGTAAATCTTTACTAGTACCGTACAAAACCTTGTAAGTCTTTACCAGTACCGTACACAACCTTGTAAATCTTTACCAGTACCGTACAAAACCTTGTAAATCTTTACCAGTACCGTACAAAACCTTGAAAACTTCTGACTTCTTTCAAGCATAATCCTATTATAAGACTGTAATTAAATGCTCATTTCAAAATTAGCTCAGTTATATTTGCAACATTTCCCGATTCAAACCAGAACTACCCATTCCCCACCTGGGGTTGGCTTTCCAACCTTAAAAATACCCATGATCCAGAAAACTATGGGGAATAGACATTAGCTCCATAGTTCTTTTGTCTTTGGCTTTCCCTGATGTGGGTTTTGAGCCAGGAAGCGTCTGCACATACTAAGTGGACTCTCTACCTCTACACATCTACAATGGCTCCTACATGATTACACTAATTTAGTTTTAAAGACCAACATTTATCCAATAAAGATTGCGCTGTAGACCATTCAATTTCAAGGCATGGAGGCTCCATTAGTTATAAATAGGGATGGGAACGAATATTCGAATAGCGGGTCGAATATTCGAATAGCAAAATAGTATTCGAATATTCGATTTTAATGAACCCATATTACTGTATGTTTACCATAAATTTTATTTAAAAATAATATTATTTTATTTTCATTTTCTTCCTCTAAACCGATCCCAAACATCGAAGAACGTGCCTAGCTCCCAAGTGCAGTTATGATGTTTTTACAACGTATGTCACACAGTAAAACACCTGTGACAAATTACCACATCTTTTGACAGTTTGCAAAACGATTAATTTCTAAGTGTGAAAATAGTCGATTTTAAGCCGCTAAATCTAACACCTTAATGATCTGCACTTGCTCCTTATTATCCAAAACAAGTCAATCACGCTAATTGACAATTGTCAGTGTCAACCAATCACGTAACTTGTTTGTCGTGAAATTAAACAATTACTCTTTCAATAACCAATCGTAATCATGATTGCATATGCACGAAGACCAATCAAATAATGTGTTAGAAAGTATATTTTTCTTCAGAATAATTTGTCAAACTTATCTTCATTCTAATTATTACATCTATTCGATAAACATCACAATGTCTCTATCACGTGTCTGGAATTACTTTACTCGTTCTGCCGACAAGTCGAAGGCGACCTGTAAGTTGTGTAACCAGGACTTTGTATTCAAGAATACAACATCCAACCTACTGAATCACTTGAATGGCAAGCATCCATCGGCTTTACACAAAAGGTTTGAACAGAGGACTAGTGTACTAGTATTCGGACAAGCAAACATTCGGACATCAAAACGAATTCTAAAATCGAATATTCGAATATATTCAAATAGTTCAAGTCGAATATTCGAATAGTGATTTCACTATTCGTTCCCATCCCTAGTTATAAAGGTCTAACAGTTACCTTAGTAAAGGCTGTATTGTTGGTAGCTTGCCTATCCAGGTCCAGTATTCGGAGGACGACTTCCCTAGCCATGATGAGGAAGTGGCTGTTGGAACAAAATAAAAACATGTGAACACATACTTAAAGGTCATATTTCCCGATAAACAAAATTTTCTTTAATTATGGTTTTTGAATTAGGTTATGGTTTCGTTATGACGGAGATAATGATTTTTTTCTCATATAGAAGCGAAAAATGTTGTTTTTGACTACTTTTATTCACCTTTATCGATTTTTGTGAATGACTTATCTCCCTTGTTGTGACGTCATTTGTGCTTCAAAGTCATATGAACTAACAGTAAGAAGAATCTAGTTCTCAGTAACGACGGTGTTTTTGCACAAATTTCGGACATTTTAAGTGTTGAATTGTGTTTGGGAAACATAAATTGGATATTGAATATGGTATTTTGACAGGTCTTCTGGTGTTATTCTGCTTTTGGTAGCAGGGATGCGAGTTTCTCCCGTTTTTCGACGAACATAAAAGCTGCAAAAAGTTTTGATAAGTTAACTGGACCGTGTTTACTTTACAAATAAGCAAATGATATATTCCCCAAACAAGAACAGTAGGCTGTGTTACTTTCACTTCGAAGACGGCAAGTTTACGCATTGTTAGGCGTTTCCAAAAAAATGATTTTAATGATCTTTAAAAGATCGGACTCAATTCAAAGTAATTTATACGGGTGAAGACGCTTCAAATTCATTCTACTTATTGAGTAACCGTTATATTTTCCTTATTTGAAACACACCAACAATATTCACTATATACCTTGATATATTGGTTTCAAGACTGTCAATTTAAACCAGACAAAGCTAATCTCACTTTCAAACACCAATCAAACGATAAAGCATACAATCATGCATCTTGTTCTTATTTGCAAAACTTGTTTTATGTTTTAACATAATCGTAGAAACGTTGCCATTGTACATAAATGAGACAAAATGAAAAATGTACGTTGATTGCTATGATAACAAACCGATTAAAACAAGCAAGTTTCTTTTATCTGCCGTTGTCTTTGAATGAAAATTCAAAATAATGAATATTTGATATCCGCAAACGGTCTCTGAACTCATCAACGCAAATGATAATGGGTTCGATCTTAACTTAAGCGTCTGCTTTTCGGAATTATTTAAATCACACATCTTATTTTTTTGCCATTGGTAATATTGGTTTAAATGACGTATGTCACACTGAAATGCAGGTGTTCAAACATGATTATTACAAATTTATATTGATAATTTAGTAATAAGATCACTAAATATATAATTTACACATTTGAACATAATCTCTTTGTTTACAATTTAATTGAGTATTGTCAGTTTATCTCACATACAAAGGGTCAATCAACAGACATCGGACATTGCAAGGATTAAGGGTCGTGATGCAAATTAACACCAATCTGCCACATTTGCGCAGTATGTTTCAAGTCTCAAGTCCTTTATTGTTTAGGCGAAAGATAGCCTCTGGCGTTAATCTCTTAAATATCTATGTTGTTAATTAACAGGTCTGACACGTTCTGCTATTCCAGACATGAAATAACAAGCGGCAAATCTCACACTTTCAATGCGCGGCAATTAAATTTATCTAAAAAATCCATTGTTAAGATATAACCAATTAAGACCAAACTCTCACAGGATGTTTGGATTGATAAGGTGTCAGGACATATTTATCTCTCAATGTGACTTACGTGTGATACTTTGTCGTTATGATATTCAAAGAAGTGAACATGTTGTCTTTTCTATTAGAATAGTTTGACACTTCAATAACTATATGATAATCAGTATTCACCAAAACGGTATTAACTCTATGTTTTCAACAAAAAAACGTTTTAACATCAATTTCAAGTTTTGTCAAATTGATATTTAAATTCCAAAATCATAAAAAATAAATTCAAATATGTTTATTTAAGGTTGTTAATAAATTAAACTATGACGATTTTTTTGTTTTAGCTGTTAATTATTAAACCTGTCCGAAAATTAAATGCTCAGTATGTCAAGGCTACTTACACGAGAGAAAACGAACATAAATGTAAAGTGAATATGAAGAACAATTCTTAAGTTCTTAACAGTTGATCTAGAAAAACGACATCGGAATCAATTTCGAAATCATAGACCTCTTACTGGGGGTGGAGTTACTGGAAAGTTGCCGGATGATTTTAACAAATACTCTTGAATGTGCCAGTGTTTAGTTTTGAAATTTGGATGTGTGGTGAAAATGTGAGTTAAAGGATAACCTTCGTATCACAAGTAAGATGGGTTATAATACGGTTTGTTTGTTCGCAATTTATGATCTTCTCCCGTTTCATTTCATGTATTGATAAGACAATGCAGGGTGAATTTGACAGTTAATAGTTATACGATGTACGGTGTTAAGACAATTCGTTTATTCAGACCTGTGTCTTTGTTTACTACTCAATTAAAACCTTAATGCTAATACACGATCATTGACGAAAAAGTGCTCTTGGTTTTTTTCAACAAATATTAATAAAAATAGCTGTTTCAACAAATATCGTCAAAATTTCAAGCTGATTCTTACATATGAAAACATTTACAAATCCTTTCAAATTTACGTGTTACGTCACTTACTTTTTTTTCAAAAGAATATTCTTATAATATGAAACATATTCAATAGAGAAAATGCACTGTCAATCCAAACATTGACTGAAGGATTGCTATTTTGAGGAAAATCGTCTCAATTTCAAGCCGTTCCTTTCATATGAACGCATTGACATATCCTTGTAAATTCACACGTTAAGTCACTAATTTATTTTTTCAAATGGATCTTCTTATAATATGAAAACTATCCAGTATAGAAAATTCACTGTCAATCCAAACAATGACTTAAGAATCATTTAATTCAAGGAAAATCGACAAAATTTCAAGCAATTCCTTTCATATGAACAGGTTTACGCAATGACAAATCCATGCAAATTCACGGGTTAAATTATTAATTTATCTTTTTTCAAATTGATATTCTTATAAAATGAATCATATTCAATAAAGAAAATGCGCTGTCAATTCAAACTATGACTTTAGGATCGTTTATTTGAAGAAAAACACCACTTCTAACCAGCGATCGCTTTTCACGCCCTTTACATGGCGCATTCAGTGGATCACGAGTGACGTCACAGCAAAGGGAAGTAAGTCATACAAACTTTTATTAATCGGTGCGCTATGACGGTGATTTATGACGTAATGCGTTATGCTAAAATGTTGCAAATAATTTCAATGTGATTCTTTTACTTCATATTTTAATTTTATGAAATAAACCCAACCTGTACATATGACCTTTAAGTTTTGTACATGCTTGTCCTTCAATTATGTGATAGAAGTTAAAACATTATGTATTGGTCTTTAGTATATCACAGAGCAAAGTCACATGCACAACCTTCCTAACATGAGCTAGACTTCTACCTTGTGATGAGTCTGATAAACAACTTATCAGTACCTCTGGTTTCTTGGGAAGAGCAGTCCTTTGGCAAGAGATTTCAGCGCCCTAGCCTAGTACTGGTGAATCCAGGAAAGCCGTAACATAATGGGATTTTTGTTTTGTTGATATGTCTTTTAACCCAACGTTAACAAACAAACAAAGCTGAAGACTTACATATATTGTTTTAAACTATAGTGTCTTTGTAATTTGTAAGGTTACCTTCTTTTCACTAACAACGCCATAAACAATTGTTTTAAAACACTGGCATGCATCAAGACATTTCATAAATAAAAATGAAAATAGGAGAAATGGGGTAGTGAATCTCAGAAATCTATCAACAAAAATGTCATTATCTATAAGACACTTGTTTTAACTTGAAACAACAGTAGAAAGAAATCACCGTAACAAAAGAAGAAATCATTTGTCATTTTATTTTAATTAGAAAGGATTCAAACTTTCAATCAATTTTTTTTTATTTCCCTCCTTTAAAATTGTCCTCCACTGTTGTTTCAGTTGGGACCAGTCACAAAATCTTATAATGAGTTGACAGGTTAACCCATTACCAAACGATAACGGCATTTAACCAGATTGTTGCAGACGACTCTGAAAAATATTGTGGGAAAAGGAGAACTTGATTTAAACAAGCAATTTCTCCTTTTCCCACAATGTTTTCTGCCCTATCAGAAAATCATTTTTCAATATCATCACATTTTGAAATGCCATCTGCAAACTCTTTCAATTTGTGACAGGCGAAAATTTTGCGTTTGGTATAGGGTTAAGAGCAAAACAGGTTCTCCAATTTAGTATTTTACGGGTATACTAACGTTTAAGTCCTTTCAGGAATATCAGCTCGATATTCTCACAGAGTGGTTTCAGAAGGCTGTGACTATCAGTGACCTCTTCATCTTTAGATCGCAGAGCCAGGACAAAGGCTGCAAAATAACAAAAGTTTGACAAAACTATGTGACTAAGTTATCTGAATGGGAAAAACAGCTCTACGGATTGAATAGCTAGCATAAAGGTTGCAAAACAACAAAAGTTTCACCCAAATTTGCAACTTAGTTATTTTAATGGTAAAATACTTCTACGGTTTGAATAGTTAGCACTAAGGGCGTAGGACAACAAAAGTTTGAATAAGTCATCTCAATAGAAAAGCAACATATACTTATATATATATAAGTAGATCACGGATTAGCACAAAGGCTGCAAACTAAAGAAATGTTTGACCTAGTTATCTAAATGGGAAAAGAATACAAATGGATCGCAGAGTCAGCACAAAGGCTGCAAAGTAAAGAAATGTTTGACCTAGTTATCTAAATGGGAAAACAATACAAATGGATCGCAGAGTCAGCACAAAGGCTGCAAAGTAAAGAAATGTTTGACCTAGTTATCTTAATGGGAAAACATTACAAATGGATCGCAGAGTCAGCACAAAGGCTGCAAACTAAAGAAATATTTGACCTAGTTATCTAAATGGGAAAACAATACAAATGGATCGCAGAGTCAGCACAAAGGCTGCAAACTAAAGAAATATTTGACCTAGTTATCTAAATGGGAAAACAATACAAATGGATCGCAGAGTCAGCACAAAGGCTGCAAACTAAAGAAATATTTGACCTAGTTATCTAAATGGGAAAACAATACAAATGGATCGCAGAGTCAGCACAAAGGCTGCAGACTAAAGAAATGTTTGACCTAGTTATCTAAATGGGAAAACAATACAAATGGATCGCAGAGTCAGCACAAAGGCTGCAAACTAAAGAAATGTTTGACCTAGTTATCTGAATGGGAAAACAATAAAAATGGATCGCAGAGTCAGCACAAAGGATGCAGACTAAAGAAATGTTTGACCTAGTTATCTAAATGGGAAAATAATACAAATGGATCGCAGAGTCAGCACAAAGGCTGCAAACTAAAGAAATGTTTGACCTAGTTATCTAAATGGGAAAACAATACAAATGGATCGCAGAGTCAGCACAAAGGCTGCAAAGTAAAGAAATGTTTGACCTAGTTCTCTAAATGGGAAAACAATACAAATGGATCGCAGACACAGCACAAAGGCTGCAAACTAAAGAAATGTTTGACCTAGTTATCTAAAAGGGAAAACAATACAAATGGATCTATGAGCTACCCCAGGACTTCTGTCCTCAACGTCCTCAATTTTTCTATTATCGTTTTCTAATGGTACCATGAGTTAAAACGACATAAACAAAAGGAATATTAAAAAAATGTATCTACCAACAAAAACTCTTTGAAAGTATGCTAAAAAGTTACCTTTTAATTTCTTCAGCAAAGGATCACTCACTGACATGATTTTGTTCTTTTAAAGTTCACTTTGTCCACGTTACCAGTTCATTTCTCTCATAGAATCTGAAAATGGATGCCAGTTGATAATCGCCTATAACTTCTTCTGAACTTCTTTTTAATTTATCTGCACTGTCATCCCTGTACTGCAGTAGAGGATTTAGGAAACCATTGCAACAAAAAGGAGGATTTGCTCAAAATGAGCAACATCTTCCAAATATACAAAGAAAATATTATTTCGATTCTTCACAATAGTCACCTGTTGTCAATCACAGGGACCAATATTGTTTGACATACCTTTACTTTCAATATTGATAATATAGGTATGTCAAATGACATTGGTCCTTACGCTGTCAATTGGGGCTGGTCATAAAATGTATATTTGAGGACAAAAATAAAAAAATAATTTCACTATACAAATTTTTTGGCATGCTTTATTTCACATAATCCCCATTAATCCTGTACCACCAATCCTTCATCATAACATGAAACTTTCTGTATCTTTCTGAGATCTCTTTGATTTAAAAAGTTTTCTTAAAGTACATTGTATGGATATTGATCAAAACAATGACAATCTGTTAGTATTATTTGGCTGTTTATTACTTGACAGCTGTTCCTGTTGCTTCTATCAAAAGTACACAAATAAATATAGATGTTGATTGGTAAAGTCTTACCGTAACCCATTTCCCATATGGAAATTTGTGACTAGTCCATATTGAAAGGAACTGCAGACAACATCAAATGGCATTTATTTTCCTTATGATATTGGGTAGAAACCATTAAGATAAAAGGATAAATTGCTAAGTGCTCTTTAGTTTTTGAAGACTTCTACAGGAGGTCAGTGTTCTCAATAAGAACAGACTGCAGGCCAAATTAACTGCTTCAATATCATTTTTTTTGCCAGTTCAAATTCGCTGAGATGTTAAGAACCCCCATGGACTCCCCCCTCCAAGAGGCCTGTTCAGATTTTAAGATCTAAGTGTACCACCATAATCACTGGGCTATGCGGGACCCTCCAAATAACATGATTTATACTTCTTACTCAATAATATTGGTACAAACATTCCTTAGACAGCTAACAAACCTAACAAAGAATCCAGCTGGGCATATCTATCATTGAATAGTTAATAGAACCAGCCAGGACAGGGACATCATAAGAACATTAACCTTTTATCTAAATGTGTTTCTGGTATGTCTTGGCTGGACAGAATCATCAATTCCATTAAAACTTTTTTCGAAACAAACTTATATTAGTTGCTTTCTTCTGCTACTTCAAAGATATGCCTTCTTCCAAAAGAGAAACAGAGGATTTGATCACAGTCTGTGACAGTTAAATCAAGTGACCAATTGGCAATGTTTGACGATGACCATCGAAATATTATTATAAACCTTGCAGAAAAAAACAAGAGTTAGTTATGGGAGGCAAAGACAGACAGAGAGTGATAATCAACAGGGATAGTTTAAATTATTCATTTTACATCGATTGTGAAACAAGTTCTTACAACTTAGATTTATCACTCTCGATTCTGCTTCGATGATACATAACCAGTACTCAAGCCGAATGTGGATTAATTAAAGTTTGCAAGGCAGATCACCCTTTTCATGGGATTCAAACCCACGACTCCCATGTCCAGAAGCCAACACTTTACCCCTAGACCACTGGGTGTAGGGTTGACTCGGCCTGTTTCCAACTCGGCTCGTGGGTTCGGGCTCACTCGGCCGTGTGGTAACTCGGCCGGGTCAACTTGGCCTGCTATACAAGTACTAGTATATTTCAATTTTAAATTGAACATTTTGTTATTTTTATAGTTATATAAACATTGATGGAAATGGCAATTACAGGAGTACTTGAGGTTACGTTGAAAATTGAAGTATCATACATATATAAAATATTTTTTGTCTTCTTTCATTATCGCATCTTTAAGAGAGATTTCAAAGACCAGAATGTTTAAACTGCGCTTCGATTCAGTAAAACTGTCATTACCTATCATCAAAGTCATTCAAATTAAAAACCGCATGTTGCTGAACCAATTTATTTGATCAATACATCTAAAAGTGTAATACTGGCCATAAGAATGCCGCAGATTGGCAATAATCTTTAAGCGCTAATTATGTTAAGTAACTTCAAGTGTCTTGATTAATCGCACTTTTAATAATTCAGCAATGTTTCCACGTTAATTGGTTTGGCAATGAATAATAAATAAAGGCTGGTTTTATCAAATGCCTTGATTAGTGTAAGCTTTTGAAATTAGCAAACTACTCAATTCATACTTGTATTTTAATAGGCTCCTAACTAATACAGCAGGCCAAGTTAACCCGGCAGAGCTAACCCTGGCCGAACCAGCCCAAGGCTGAGTCAACCCACATTAGGACCACTGTCATCCACAATCAACAGGGATGTTAGGAAAGCATTTGTGAGATCTACAAAACATGCAGCCAACCAGTGATCAGGAGAGGAGTGAAAGTCACCATGGACATCAGTTGCTTCTTATGGCGTCTATATAGTGTTTCCCATTGCAGATGCTTGAGAATTTCAGACATACTACTTTTTTTCCCCCAACATTTCCAGGCAGCCCTATGGTGCACCAACTTGTCTTTATTCACCAATTCTTGTTGGTGGGGGTTCCAAAGACAGCTACAGTAATCTAGGTTTGAGCATGTAAGTGTAAAGTGGACCGATACATTTGGTTGCTTTGGTCTCTGTTATAGGCTGTTAGTCCCTTCAGCATGTAGTTACTCTTGGAAATTTTGACCTAAAGGATGGAGGTTGTCATCTGTTCTGATTGTGTTCACATGATGCAATCATCATCAAAGAGATAGCTTTGGGGCAGTCAAACTAATTTGATGTGAATCGGGTAATATTATGCTATTTTAGTG
>OX401406.1:16267624-16300643 GCA_947846245.1 Cerastoderma edule | reverse complement strand
ACCCGCATTTATTGACGGATGATTGGTTTGTTGACGTTTCGTCCAGCTGGAGCCGTAAAGCGACTTTATTGTCGTAAAATAATATATCCTCACTGTAACGAGTAAGCGACGTTAACACTACTTGGTAATTCAATGATAGTACTAATGAACTGGTAAATCGTCACTAAACAAGAAGCAACAACGAAATGTTTTGTAGAAGGATACTCAATGAAGGTTGTGTTTGTTATAGATTGAACTGTGGTTTAAAACAAAGACCTAATAAACACAGATAAGCAACTCCGTAAAATACCGTTCTTTCTCGCGTTGACATCTCGTTCGCGAGATTTTGCCTTCCTGTAAATATAGACGCTTTATTTTGTTAATCAAAGCGTCTGCCGTCGCTGATAAGCTATGGTAGCCCTTTTATTGACCCTCCCGACCCCAAAAACCAATAAACAGATGGCCACCAGCTGTGGTGCCCTGCTGTGATAATTACCGGGGATTATAACTTATTGTAATATTGCACTGTGTCAAACTGAAATGTCTAGCTAAATTTTATGATGGAGGAAAATTTCAGCAGCAAAATTTACTGTTAAAATATTAGCTTAAATCTATACTTTTGTGGAATGGGTCTCTAAATGGGAATTATCTTTTTTTGCGGCATATCATGTACAATATTCTATGAATTAATAATTCGTAATGGGGAACATTCTATTTTCTTTGAAAAATGTACTCAATACCATCATCATCACCATCTGCATCATCATCATCATCATCATCAACAATGTTAGAATTATGATATCAAACAACAACTAGCTATATACTTCTGCGCACAAATATGCACCCGAGTCTGCTTTTTATCTCTTGATTTGCAGCATGTTGATGTCATACACTTCCAGCACACACAAATATGCTGTCATTAGCCGCAAATTATACACTTTCTTTGCATGGCAATTATTTCCAGCTGAACCAAACAGAACATATCGTTACATCTTCCACGTATACAGTTTATATACAATAAGAGAGTACTAAGAATAAATTCAAATTAAAAAAAAAAAGACCAGATAAGAGAATTTAAATGCCTCTTAACATCACAAACATATGAAAAAAAGTTCTTGATCTTCCCTTGTTCGATAAAAATATGTGTAATGAATCAAAGTTTGTCTAAATCAACCCATATTTTGTTTTTGTTTTCGAGGAGTTAGACAAAAACTATTGCTCTACTACTAAAACATGCAACCATATGATTTAAAAAAACCAAGACCAGATAAGAGAATTTAAATGCCTCTCAACATCACAAAAATGTATAAAAGTCCTTGATCTTCAATTGGTCGATAGAAATATGTGTAATGAATCAAAGTTTGTCTAAATCAACCCATATTTGGTTTTTGTTTCCGAGGAGTTAGACAAAAACTATTGCTCTACTACTAAAACATGCAACCATATGATTTCAAAAAACCAAGACCAGATAAGGGAATTTAAATGCCTCTCAACATCACAAAAATGTATAAAAGTCCTTGATCTTCAATTGGTCGATACAAATATGTGTAATGAATCAAAATTTGTCTAAATCAACCCATATTTTGTTTTTGTTTCCGAGGAGTTAGACAAAAACTATTGCTCTACTTCTAAAACACACAACCATATGATTTCAAAAAACCAAGACCAGATAAGAGAATTTAAATGCCTCTCAACATCACAAAAATGTATAAAAGTCCTTAATCTTCAATTGGTCGATAAAAATATGTGTAATAAATCAAAGTTTGTCTAAATCAACCCATATTTTGTTTTTGTTTTCGAGGAGTTAGACAAAAACTATTGCTCTACTACTAAAACATTCAACCATATGATTTCAAAAAACCAAGACCAGATAAGAGAGTTTAAATGCCTCTCAACATCACAAAAATGTATAAAAGTCCTTGATCTTCAATTGGTCGATAAAAATATGTGTAATGAGTCAAAGTTTGTCTAAATCAACCCATATTTTGTTTTTGTTTCCGAGGAGTTAGACAAAAACTATTGCTTTACTACTAAAACATGCAACCATACGCTTTCAAAAACCCAAGACCAGAAAAGAGAATTTAAATGCCTCTCAACATCACAAAAATGTATAAAAGTCCTTGATCTTCAATTGGTCGATAAAACTATGTGTAATGAATCAAAGTTTTTCTAAATCAACCCATATTTTGTTTTTGTTTCCGAGGAGTTATACAAATACTCTACCATCCCATCCAATTCCAGCACTTTCGGTTCTATTGATGATACACATTTCAAAACACGTGTTTCACCAGTGGTAAAAGGAAATCAATTGTCTCATATGCAATTATTAATAAAAACAACACACTAATAAAGGAATATTAAAACTATCGAAAAATTAATAAAATAAACGTTAGTTTTCACACTTTATTCAACCTTCGTTTACATCGTCTAGCTGGCAGACACACTTCAGTGCCGACGAGATTAGGAAGTCTCGCATAGTCTTCCGAAATCTCATCCTCCACGAGATGATAAGGGAGTTCGGTCTTTACCTATGGGGAGTTGCTTATCTGTGTTTATTAGGTCTTTGTTTAAAATGACTGATCGGATGTTTCCTACTCATAACAGCACATGTTTGTTGATACACAGTGTTGTAGTTCCAACACCAAAGGGAAACAACCTCTCCTGATATTCTTAAAAAATTCTATGACTAGTCTCCCTTGACATTTTCAAGCTATGAAATGGATGAATGCGGCTTTGTTGGTTTGAATTGATTCTTTAAGTCGTGTTAAACAGTAATTTAGTACGTGAAACCGTGGCGGTCAGTGCACGTATTCATGCTCCTTATATTTCCTCGCTCGTTTAACTCATTTTCAATAGGGGAAGTTGTGTTTTGTTTGAATTGAAAGCTATGTATAAACATACGACAAAAATAGCTTAGAAATAACAAGTGCATTGACAAAGGAAAATTTGCTCGTTTAAGGAACTATCTCAGAGATTTTGTTCTGTGAGTTATAAAAGTTAAGTTTTTTAAACAATCTTTAAAAACAATCATAAACAAGTTATCAAACGTTCATTTTAGAAGATTGTCGACTCATTAGGTAGTGCGAATTCCCGACGCTATATTTTCAATGAATGCGCAGAATAGAAGGAAAAAAAATCATTGTTTTCAAAATAAATCGTTTGCTATATCTGCATGATAAATGTCTTATACCTTTATTTAACAGCCATAGGCGTAGGAGCGTTTTCAACATTGGGGGGGCAACTTCAGATGAGACCGGTCTAAGAATAAATATTCCTAAACTTTCTCATGACTAATAATGCGTCTACAAATTGGATATCATTAAATGAATTAAAAGAAAGCGTATGTAATTGTGTATCTTAGTTAAGACAAAATAACCAAAAGAAAAAGAAAATATGATTGGCCAAGTCTCGATCTCACGCGGAAAGCATATTGTATTGATAATTACTAAAAGTAACTGCCACCATACTGTCACAGCCACGAGTTCGTCTACCCTTCAAACAAAAAATAAGTTTATATTTAAATACAATATAGGGTCTGACTGCTTAGAGTACGTTTTGCATCATTGTTTTCGTTAGTTGAAACTACTTTCCGTGAGCTGATATTTCATTGGATAAACCTGATGTATTCAGATTGCCATTTGCGATGGTGACGTCAAAATGTTATAGTAATTGTTCGTAACAAAAGGCGAAATGGTATTAAATAAAGCCTAAAATACACTTTTATATTAATTCTGCTGTTAAATTTCATTTCTTTCATTTCTTTCTTTCCAAAAATCTTCACCTTCCATTGTGAATATTGGGGGCAAAGTATACCCTGCCCCCCCCCCGGTCTGGATATTGGGGGGCCGCCCCCCCTGCCCCCGGCTCCTACGCCTATGACAGCTATGAACGGGTTGATCAGAGAATTAATAAGCAAGTGTTTTGAGACTATAGATATGGGTTGTCATTCTATCCATAGAAGCTGTTTCATTCTTGAGGGGTAACAGTTCATAAAGAAACAACAGTCATAACAAAATAAAGATAAAGTAAAAGAAACGAAGACATATGTTGATAAGGAAGAAAAGAAAAGTAAAGAAAAAAGAAAGAGAAACGACATACGACGAAACGCGTGGTAATGCGTTAAACAACAGCTGCCTCAAACAGGTCGATATTTTTTCACACAGCTGTCGTGTTGCAGATTCGTCTCGTGCATACATGTTGCCCATGAATAACCGATACAATCGCTTAAACAAGAAGAGGCGAGCATCTTTTTTCCGTTACACAACGGTATGGGGAATTTTGTGATGAGTTCGTGTTGGTACCAGTCTGCCATTTTCGGGGTTTGCATTGAATTCAAGCTGTACAACGCGCTCAACAATATATCACATTTATTGAAACAAAACCTATCTAAACGCATTCCTAACAGTTTCTTGTAAATAATTTGTCTGTGGTTTTCTTACTAGGAAATGAAAAAAAAAAAAATCCCCCTACATAACTGCTTCATTTTTCACCAGTGACGCTCTACCAGACACCCAAGAACCCAATTATACTGATGCAAATATTGTCATAAAACAGCCTGAATACTGCCTGACACATTTTGATAACCAAAATACATATTGATAGGCATTCCTGTTAAAAGGTCTTTGGTTTATTATACTGTGTCACATCACTATGACCTGTCTGTTTCAACAAATGACGATTTTAACACCGAATACATAATTTTCCCTAACAGTTAGGCCTACTATCTGAGTGTTTCTCCCATTTTACCAGGTCCCGATGTCTCGTCATTCGCATAATAAGACATCTGATATACTGTATGATGTTCGTACTGGTCATTGACCGTTGCTTTGCCATAAGAACACCATAATTTAGTAGTGAGAGACGCAGATGCATGTCATCAGGAGATCGTGCTGACTTAATCACAGAACGGGTGGAATACCAGGTCGCGATGTCTCGTCATTCACATAATAAGACATCTTCTATGCAGTATGTTGTTCGTACTGGTCATTGACCGTTGCTTTGCTATAAGAACACCATTATTTAGTAGTGAGAGACGCAGAATGCATGTCTTCAGGAGATCGTGCTGACTTCATCACAGAACGGGTGGAATACCAGGTCGCGATGTCTCGTCATTCACATAATAAGTCATCTGATATGCAGTATGATGTTCGTACTGGTCATTGACCGTTGCTTTGTTATAAGAACACCATTATTTAGTAGTGAGAGACGCAGAATAGACCGAAATCACGCGCCGGCCATATTGGATTCAAAACGAGGCTCTTAACGCAAACAAACCGATATTATCATGTCCGCGTATCACTAATGCGTTTACAATTTTTAATTTCATCGATGGTTTCATCAAAATATTAATAAAACCAATAGTTTTCCTATTTTATGTTTTAATTGTTTCCTTGTTACGCCCCTGCAGTTCTAAATAACATAACCACAATAATAATAATTTGTTTACAGACAAGATAATTTAAAGTCAAAATATTAATTTAACATACACATGCAATAGGTATTTCCGACCTCATCATATCAATGATTTTTAAACAACCTTATATTAACAAATTGAACTTGTTTACGGTGATTATGCAATTAGAATGTTACTTTGACAAACTTTGATGTTAATTAAGCATTTTTATCTAAAAAAGACATAAATATTTGTGTACATTTTATTATTGTTATTGTGTTGAGATATGAAAATAGGGTTAGTTCTTATTTCGTCTTTACCCATTTCTTCCATATAAACTTTGGGCTGAAGACGAAAAATCCCCGATTGTCTACAGTCTTTCACCAAATTTCACACCTTTCAAGACAGAAGTCTCATCTCATCTATTGGTGTATATTTAATTGTGTTTGACAGAAGTTGCGTATAAAAAATTAATGCATGTTATTATCATATTTGTCTATAATGGGATGCTGACTAAAAATGTATGTATAGTGTAGATCCAGAATAGAATAGGACAATTAAATATAAAAAAAACGTAGATGCCTTTAGACTGGGATTTTTCTGTGTTTTGGTGAAGCCTACACTTTTTGTATTCTCTGCTATTTACAACTGATTCTTTTTTCAATTTATCTTACAGTTTGGTTTTGCATACCGTCTTGCCATATTAACTTAAATTTGATAATCCTAGAATGAGATTGAAAACATATGGTAAATGTTGATTTAGATAAGATTTGAGACTTAAGAATATACTGTTTTCATGCTAACCACCAACTTGTCCAAAGTTTGCATATTGATAAGACGTTTATAGGTAAAACATATGACATCTCTTCACGATTTCTCTCACTATAATACTCACAAATTATGCAGATCTTAATCAGATGTAGGTATGTTATGTTCACCCGTGAGTTGGATCTAAATTGATTATTTTCACGTTCCCAATCAGAAAGTGTACACCTACATAAATATGTTTACGGGATGGGGACATGTATTTATTGCCGACCTAATTGTTTTTCATAAAAAGAAATGCTCAGTATAATATTTTAATTATGATATTTTTAAGCAACAGATGTACATATTTAAACATGATTTATTTTCATTCTTTTGACAAAGTGGGGACGAAATAAGAATTTTATCATTTAAAGGGGTGTAGACGAAATTGGACTTTGAATTGTAGACGAAACGGCAGAATACGAAACTGGAAGTCACCGAATATAATACACTGTATTGAAAATAATTCTTAAATGAAAGTTTACTAGTCTACTTTGAGTGAGATTTCCGGGTTTTTATTTAAACAAATAATGATAACTGTTGGTCATAAATCAATAGAGAAGAACATGATAAATCCCTAACAAGTCAAGCATCATGTGGAACATTGGGCTTGATTAGTTATATCTTAACAAAGGGGATTTTTACCGAGTCACATCTGTCATGAATAAAAAGGGATTAATTGTTAAATATACCAGAACAGTAGGACACGTTAACAACTTGCAGACAGATAAGAGATAAACTCCAAGGCATAAGTCACCCGCTGGGTTTAATTGATTTGATAGAACGTGGTTGATATACAACAGGTTGATAATCGTGTCAAACTTGTTGTATACTTTAAAAGCTGGGTCCAATCTGTAGAAAAGGGTTTTTAGGTTTCTACTTCAGCGGTGTGAAGATAAAGGATTTAATTGTGGAGTAAGCGATTGATTAACTCTTTGAGGACTGCTTTCTCCACAAATAGGCAACCACCACATAAACCAAAATAGATAAGGAATTTGTTAAGAAATCGACATATTTCTTTTTTGTTCCAAACTATTCAAATAGATATTCATAAATGAACATGGAGGACATTAAAAAGAACGTTCATCACAGAGTCCTTTCTCGGTTTCTGTTTACCCATACGCTTGATTTCCTTATCCTTGCGTTAAGAGCCTCGTTTTGGTTGATCTCAAAACGAGGCGTGATTAGGGTCTATGCATGTCATCAGGAGATCGTGCTGACTTCTCACAGAACGGGTGGATAACCAGGTCCCAATGTCTCGTCATTCACATAATAAGACATCTGATATTCTGTATGATGTTCGTACTGGTCATTGACCGTTGCTTTGCCATAAGAACACCATTATTAAGTAGTGAGAGACGCAGAATGCTCACAGAACGGGTGGAATACCAGGTCCCGATGTCTCGCCATTCACATAATAAGACATCTGATATTCTGTATGATGTTCGTACTGGTCATTGACCGTTGCTTTGCCATAAGAACACCATTATTAAGTAGTGAGAGACGCAGAATGCTCACAGAACGGGTGGAATACCAGGTCCCGATGTCTCGTCATTCACATAATAAGACATCTGATATTCTGTATGATGTTCGTACTGGTCATTGACCGTTGCTTTGCCATAAGAACACCATTATTAAGTAGTGAGAGAGGCAGAATGCATGTCATCAGGAGATCGTGCTAACTTCATCACAGAACGGGTGGAATAACTTAATATGCCTATTCCCAGAGCAAAGTTTTTAATCGTACTCTTAAAACCTGTGTTGTGTGTAAGCATTTGGTCGTATCGATGAGTCGATTCGTATGAGTATGCACAAAATAGGATTTTAATAGAAGTTGTTTTAGATACTGGGTTTATAAAGCTCCTATACTCAGCGTTATCTGTATCACTTCACTAAGCTGTCGTTGTGAAGGAACCGGTTTGACCCTTTCCCAAACAATAACGACATTTGCGACTTTGTTGCAGACGACTCTAGAAAACATTGTGGGTAAAGGGGAATTTGCTTATGACGAGCAATTTTTCCTTTTCTCACAATATTTTCTGCCCTATCAGAAGATTATTTCCCAATTTCAACACATTTTGAAATGTCGTCTGCAAACTCTTTCAATTTGGAACAGTCGGAAATGTGTTGTTTGGGAAAGGGTTAATATAATGAAGATAACAGCCTAACGAAAGGCAAGACCAAATCAACCTGTATGTGACTTTCCCAGACGACGCAAGATCACCTGGCTGCTTTCCCATTACGATCAGACAAGTAATAGCAGGGGTCGGGAAAAGTCCAAGCGGACAGCAGCCGTCCCATAGCCAACACAAGGTCTGTTTAACCATCTCCCCATACGAGATACACTGTGTTATGACTTATTTAAATTGCTTGCATAAGCAAGTGACAAACATAGCAAGAAAAAATAAATTTCCTTTAAAGTAAAAGGTAGTAACCGTTGTGAGAAAATGACACACTGCTAATTTGTTCACGAAACAAAAACATAACGAACCGTGCCAAAATGGCCCTATAAGTGGCTCTATTTACCATGTTACAGTGTCTTTTCTAAGCGTGATTCGATGACCCTTTCAATCATGTCAAAGTGGTTCTAATGACCATGTTACAGTGTCTCTATAATATAAGTCATATGACGCTGGTCAATTTACTTGCATGATTATAACCCTATTAACCGTTTCACGATTTTGCTCTTTAAATCGTTGGAATGAAACAAGTATCAGTTTACAAAGAGGGACTCTTGTTTCCAAGTCGGTTTCGGTTTCGTGATGAACTTTTTCAGTAAAATAAAAAAAAACTTTTTTTTTCTTTTTCAGTTTGGAAGATGGAGCCCATTGTTCATCAAAATGATGTCTGTTTCAGGTAAGTCTTGTACTGTGCGTTCATTGAAATCTTAGCATTTGTTCGTGTTAAAGGCATCAGAATAGGGACACACGTTGGGGGTGGGGGGGGGGGTATCTTATTCGCTCGTCAAATACTAAACCATTGTTGTGTGTCAATTAGAATGAGGGGTGTTCGACGTTTGTGAATAGCAGCTACCTCGGTCGCTCATACTCTTTTCGCTACCCTACCCACCCACGCCCATAGGACAACAAAGGCTTTCGGCTAAAGGCATTCTCGGGGACTTCTTTATGTATATCGTTACCAACCATGTCTGTTGGTGTTAGTGTTTTTGACAGACGACTTTTAAAACAACAACAGCAACATTAAAACAATCGCCACCACCACCAATGAATTTGAAAAAGAGAACCTGTTTTCATAAGAGTAGTTTCTCCTTTTCAGAACAACAGTTTTTATCCTGTCAGTCGGTCGGCATATTCCGATTTAACACAATTTTAATTTTTGTGTGAAATACTCGTCCTAATTGAGCCGATACAATTCTATTCGATAAAATCTATTGCTCTATCTATCTATGCAGCAGCTAGTTTAAAAAGTAAAATTCAATGGTAGAAATTTGTTTTTTGACAGTTAAAAAGTAAATACGATGGTTAACAATTTCTTTTTTTCCCATATTACATACACTTTATATTATTGTTCATTTGTATTTATTTTGTGACAAGACTCTGTATATTTTACGTTTTGAATAAAATATTGTCATTGTGTATCCCATAGCCCTCTACTGCAGTAACACGGTCATTTTATTGTTATTGACATGACGTTTTCGTATAATAATCATATTGTTAGAATAATACCATCGAAGTAATGAGGTAGAGTATGCACATTGAGTATTGAAAACAACGGCCAAGAAAAATTGTTGCATGACAATATAAGTACCGGATTTAGGTTACGGAGTTCAATGACAGTTTTAACAATAAATAGATAAATGAAAATCCAAGAAATCACACAATTTTCTATCAGTTTAGAACCGATCTCCTAAAAATCAAAATGTAGCAGTCAATAGACTAATTACACCTTTCCTTTCACAGAAAGGGGATTTTCAAAATGATTTTACGCGCACCTGTCCGTACGTGCGTAAGCCCAGCTACGCTCCTGAAGATGCGTATGTATGAAGGAACTGGTCCAATCGCGACACGAGTCAATTAACTTACACCCACCCGAACAATCGAGCGAACCCCCAAATGTCCCCATTTCCGTTACCATCTGGCTGTAAGTCTGTTGGAAGAGATGGCAGACAACAACTGAATTCAAAGCGAGAATTGAAAGATAATTCAATGATAAGAAATGAATTATCGTTTTAGATACGCCATATTTGTCATCTTGACCATTCTTAAATCTCTTGTAATGATTCAGAAATTCGTATGCATGTGCAGCAAAACCCTAACTTTCGCTTGGCAAAAGGTTAGGGTAAGGAGAGAGAATGATTAAAAAGAGCGGGAAAGATCCACTTGTCGGGGTAGAGGTTTGCAGCAGCCGGTAAACACCAGTTGATTTCACATCTGCTCGTTTGACCCCATTTTATAACGTGATTTACCCTTTAACCCATAACTTTCCCCTAATATAAAATACTTCAAACATTCCCGATGCCGACAATTGGAAAAAAAAAAAAAAAAAAGAAAAGGAGGAAATGAAAAAGGAAAGGAACGAGGTAGGGAAGAACATGTACATTTTGAGCAATTTCTCCTTTTGGTTTCAATGATTATTTACAAATCACTTCTTTAATCATATGTCATTTGTCACTCGAATACTTCGATTGAATGTCGTATGCTGTATTCACCTGCAGACGACCTTTTTGGATTCCGCCGCAGACGGAAATTATTGAATCGCTCAGCTTTATGGAGCTTTGTACGTATGTGTAGAAAACGTCGCGGAAATGAGATGTTGCTCACTATGCCACCTGTGTCAATGTGCTAAACAACCTTCGCTTACAGACGAGCGTCCAGTCAGCCAGCCGAAATACTACTAACGCGGATGGTCCAAGCTGTAACTGTAGAATGAAATATCTACGTCTGGATCATTCGGTCTAGGAGGCTATCTCACACGAAGGTTCAAATCCAGAGCTACCATGATCTGGACCGATGAGGAGAGGTGCCAATAAGGTCTCAAGTTCAGTACCGACCACTCGGCCAGAGAGGTGCCCCACTGCGCTTATAAAGGGTTAATTAATGTCGTCTGCCATGTCAAAGAGAGGAAGCGCCGTGACCCATGATCGACAGGAGAAGTCGGATGGTACATGATCCGCAGGTGACATGGGCAGGCGGTCGGTTTACGATTCTAGACCCTCTCCCTCATATGGTATATACGACTTGTCCAAATCAAAAGCAAGATTATACGTCAGTTACCTTATTGCTCAGAATAAGTTTCACTTATGAGTAATATATCAATATTTGTCTTATATAATTATAAGTATTGTGTCTTGTGTTTAATTATGTTCATTCTTTATATGTATAATATATATACATATTAAAATATGATTGTAACTGCTTATATTGATACATTCTATCTGACCTTTATAATTGTAAATATGTTCATTTTTGGACGTTACTAGAAACTAGAAACTTTGTAAAGTTTACGTTACTGAATAAAAGATGTATTTATCTATAAGATAAAGCCAAGAAACATCTGGGTTGTGGTATTAAGTAGAAACAATTGTGACAAAAGGAGAAATGGCTCACACTATCTTAATGAATGTGTTGTGTGAGTAGCACATGCTAAACATATGATTTAAACAATCATCATCACTAAATAAATGATTTTTTTTCAATAGTTACATTTCAACCATTCTGAAAACCTATATTTCCATTGAATTGTTTTGAAATTAACAATACGGCCTTCGTTGTTTTGATTGAAAAACTTGATCTATGGACAGCAATGGGTTGCTCGCGGATGCAACTTGCTGGCATCCCATGATTAGAGTGTCGACAAAACTCATTATCTGGGTCCAAGACTCTCTTGCCAATTTCGAATTCTTAGCAGGACAGAAATAAAACAGCTTTGTTTTATAAATAACCATTTAAACGGTTTACTAAATCTCAAATACGAAAGCAGGTGAGAAGTTATCAATAATCTGGTTTTCTGTACCCATTATATCTGTAATGTCATTTTCATTTAAAGAAGATATTTCATCTTAAAACAAATACAAATCTGTGAAATCTTCCTTTTAAAACTTGTTATTATGAAGTACTGGGTTATCTATTTGCAGAAAAAAATATCATGCCGGATCGTCTTCAATTGAAAAAAAAAGCTAAATACAATTGAAAATGACGATCATGTTCTTCTAGTAATACGGAAACACATTGATATAGAAATTATTTTCATTTGAATGTTATCATCTTTTCAATAATCTAAAATAAGAACCCGGTACTCTCTTGAATCGAACCCACGCCCCTCGTATCCTGAGACAGTCATTCCTCCCCAGGACCACTGAGTTGGGTACTAAGGGGTGAACATCTGTCTAAGATAGTAAGTCTTGCATCTGGAAGTAATCATGACTGCACCAAAACCTGGAGTGTCCAGTATAACAAGTAACACATTCACATATGAGGGAACGAGTTGAATTCTCACCTAACCTGTCAACGGGTTGCTTACAAGGAAATGGTGACGGACGCATCTGCGCATCTGCAATAGGTCCTGATGGGGTCAATTTAAAGTAATTAAAAACCCACGCGTTGAAGCGCACATCTGGACAAGTCAGGGACAATACCGATATCTCACAGTGCAGGTTTTACGACACACCACTGGGCGCACATGCGCATTGTGACACACGCATGCGCGGTGACATCCAAAAAGGGATTGTTCTTTGAGCCTTTAATTAAAATGTAAGTTTTTCTCTGATCACTCTATTAGTAAGAAAAACTACAGAAATTCTAAAGATAATAACTGAACTGTCATCACAGAATAACTGAAAAATAATTTAAACGGTGTTTAACCTCAAATGAAACTATTCAAAATGTTGAAAAGTAAACATGATTGGCACATCTTGGCGAAATAGACTTGTAGAAGGTTCTCTTATAAAACAAACTGTGTGGTATTTGCATTTTAACAGTGTTTTCAAACAAGCATGATCCTGTTTCATCAAGACAGTCCGGCATTTTAACAGCAAACACTAGTTTCAGTTATGTTACACTAATACAGGACTTAAAAACTGTAAATGATCTACTTCTACGTTGATACGTTGTTCTGTCATATTTGACAATTACACAACGGTGCGTTTAGGAAAAAGATTAAAGACAAAGAAAAATGATAGGAATGTAAGAAGATAGTGGACAAGATTATCTTGCCCAAATAAAAAGAAAAGAAAAATTATAAAGTTTTCCAGGCTGTTATCGCGCCATCAGAGAAAGACTAATCCAGCTTCCGTGGCGGTAATAGGGTGTATCTTGATCAATATTTGTGCTATGCATAAGGCTCAATCGACATACACAATGCTTTTAATATTTCTTTTTTACCGTGTTGTACCGGTACAGGAAATAATGCTAGGAAAAACCTCACGCTCAATGACACTCCACAGTAAAATACATGTGCTGTAAAGAACCGAACCCGTAACTTCTGGTTCAATATCGCCGACGCTAACTGCTACATCATCGAGCGTGTGTTTTTAATTCGAAGAAAGTATTCAAAACAAGCACGTCGTGAAATATCTTCGTTCATTTCCTCGTGGAAACCGAACTTGTTTACAATGCCGAACCATATAACACACCTGGGCACTGTTTTACTAAACATTTTATGCTAAAGATTTGATTAAGTTCAGAACAACGTTTCCTTCTATTTCAATTTTGACCTAAGCAATACTGCAAAGTAACATATAATTGAACTCGTCTCTCAGAGACGCTTCCAATGACGCGTCACATTGCAACATTGTACCTTCATTTAAGAGTCTATCCTTATTAATCAAGTTTGACTTACGCAACAATTTGCCTTAAGTCATTAAGTAAAACTATACCCAGTAGCACGATCGTACATATTACGCGATAACAGCTGCAAAAATTGAATTCAACCCTGTCTAGAGAAGATATTGTTTTTTGCTTTTCGAACGCAATTGTTGCACTTCAGTTCTGCTTTAATATTTTTTTGCTTACGTTACCGTTGCAATGTTTGGGAAATATCCCAAACTAAACGGCCAATAAGGGTTGGTCATGCCGGGTATACCCATAGACATTCCATAAGTCAGCATTGAGGCTGTCTTAAGTTCAAATCGAAGTGCCGTTAGTGGGATTTTAACACACACACACAATGCAGGACCACTTGATATTGAGTTCTGTCTTCTTATCTATAGTTCTGTACTCTAACCACTAGGCCAGGGAGACCCTTTGCTTTGCATTTAAGTAAGTATTGAACTAAAATGGTGGCTAAGGATGTGAGGATTTCGGTTCATATTTCTATACGGACCTCTAAAGGTAGACTTTAGCAAAGACCGGCACCACATGGCATATAAGCGCCCTCTGTCGATTGATTGATTGGCGCTTTACGCACATTTGTGGATATGAATCACAACATTTAGACTGGCAACATGACAAACTTTATTAGGATCGCGTTGTGTGTGGGATCACGACGTTTTCAACTATTTCATCTTTATTTTTTTAGATAAATATACTACATATTTGGGGGAAAAGACTTGCTCGAATGTAATCCACAACTAAGTTGACCTGGGATTAACACAGTTTTAACGTCATCCGCAATAAAATCGTGACCTGGAAAAAGAAAAAGAAAGAAGAAGGAAGAATAAGGGACATTGCTACACCGTCATTGACATGTAGCTCGGTTTTTGGATGAAAACCCCTCCTCCTGACCAAGATTATCCTTGTATCATTACTTTTCTTTTATTATTGGCAGATATCCATTGAGAATAAAAAGGCATCTGTGTATTTTCTCCGTTTCCAACAGTGATATCAATAGTTGTCCATTGGAGACGATGCATGATCCCGGAATCGGCCAATCATTGAAATCTAACTTTGTGGTGATGGATTAACATGTAGCACCTTTAACTCATTCTAATGCATTTGTTGTTTTCGTGACGGGTTAATATCCTTTGGACAGGTGTTATTCCTGTACAGATGACAGAATTCGGCTAGGATATAGAAGGCATTACACTACATGTATATAGTTCCTTTAACTAAATAAGTGTCGTCTGCCGAGGGTTTCTAATTAGACCTTTAAGAAAAATCTCAAAAGAGAGTAAAGGATTAAGATGAATTGGACAGGTACTATTCTTGAACTGCTGACAGAACCGGTTATAAACAAAGAGGATGTACACATTTAATTAGTACCAAATTGTGAGGTATAGAAGTTATCATAATATACATTTCCCATAACTAAATAGTATCGGCTGCTGCCTTTCAAATTAGACCTGTAACAAAAGCCTCGTACGAGGAGAACGGGTTATGATGCATTGGATAGGTGATATTCCTGTACCGTTGACAATTTGGATTGGAAACAAGATATTGTACACATGTAATGAGTATTGACTGAACAAATTGTGAGGTATAGAAGTTATCATAATATACATTGTACATTTCCCTTTACTAAACCAGTGTCGTCTGCTGCCTTTCAAATTAGACCTGTAACAAAAATCTCAAACGAGGTGAACGGGTTAAGATGCATTGGACAGGTGCTATTCCTGTACCGATGACAGATCCTCTTGGAAACCAGGAGGCTGTACACATGTAATGAGTATTGACTGAACAAATTGTGAGGTATAGAAATATGAGTTATTGCCAGCAGCTGGCGATAGGCGCCCAATAGAGCTTAACAATAAATCAACAGTACACGCGGCGATGATATTAATTGAGCCGCTACGTATAAAATAGGACCCTGGTATGTTAAACTGATGTTTGTTTGATTGTTTGTTCGTTTGATGGGTTTTATATCGCTTCAACAGTGTTTTACTGAGTTTGCTTTCCTTTTAATCCTTATGCTGTGGGCGACATTGTGCAGGGGCAGAGCGTCGGGCTCTTTTACCGAATGTCCCGGATTCGAACCCCCGTTCGGCGAGGTGAAAATTTCCGGGACTAACCCACAAACCGACGCGATTACTGGTTTAGTATCCAGGAAGCAGTCATCGGGAGTGGCTTTGAACAAGTTTAAGCTTCCTTCACAATCGATGTAAAACAAAAACAAATATGGTGAATATGGTGTTGAAACCGACTTCATGCTCATGCAAACAGGTTGGATCCAGGCCAACCGCCAAGTATATTGGCGGCTGGCCTGTGATCCAACCTGTTTGCAACTCTGAGTATCTAACCTCGGCAAAATTTAGCAGATTTTAAGGTTTTGGAAAGCAGACGACACAAAAATCTATTTTTAGAAAAATACCCAGAATTCTAAGGGTTAAATGAAAAGGAAAAGGATAACGTGTACTATTTGATGGGCCATAAAGGGTGGGTCAAACGGCTTCAAAATCATCTGATTTCTGTAAGCCCGAAAACTATCTTCCACGGACAACTAGATCTACCAGTATCTGGATTCGAACCCACGCAGAGAAAGGCGGGGATATGAAAATCGAGTTCTACTAATTTTGGAACATGATATCTAGTTATAAGTGGTTTATGATATACCCAGTCACCATTTCATAATAATATAAGTAACGACCGTTGTTTTAGAACTGAAATCGCGGTGGTTTTGTGTCAAGAAAAGGGAGCACTGTCCTAGCTCTTAGGGGATGTCGTAACTTAAATGGAAAACTTGTTGTAACTGAATTAAACCACATAGAAACAATTCGGAGAGGGCAATTAACTCAATGTAAAAGAGATAGTTAGGATCGATGTAAGGTAGTAACCTATACACACAGAACTGGTACAATGCTAAAGCGTGTAATGCTTGAACAAGAGGATCAAGAATAATGTTTTTGGCAAACCTATTGTATTATCTGGGTCAATGAATGATCTAAGGCAATATGAAGTTGTTCGCAGAAAATATGACTCCAGCATATTACATGCAACCGTCAACGGTGTACAAAGGATTGCATATTTCAGATACACATGTAATGCGAACATCTGGAGTTGTTGTGTTGTGCATAGAAACCATGGCAACATGTGGAAAATGGTTGCCAACGAGAAATTGCTCAACTTTTCACATTTGTTTTTAGAGACTTTCCACAATATATGCCCTTTTTAAAGTATCTTTTGTAGATGACACATTACACACTAATTTCTCTCTTTTTGTCGCAATGGGTTTTTGTCAGTATCCTAACCCTTATAGTGCTGGAATCGAGTTCATGCTTATGCAAACAGGTTGGATCCATACAAGCCGCCATGTGAATTGGCGTCTGGCCAGTGATCTAATCTGTTTGCAACTCTGAGTATCTTTCTTCATCAAAATTAAGCGGATATTTGGAAGGCAGACGACGAAAAAATCTATATTTAGAAAAATACCCAGTATTCTACGGGTTAAAGCAACATGCGTCGTTTGTAATGTTGGTCTTTCAGTGCAATTTGCACCTGTCACAAAATCAATTTTGAGGAAAAGGGTCAAAGAACCATTTGACAAGACTAGTCTCAACTAACGTACGTTTTGATAAAAAAACAACAACAACAAAACAACAGTGTCGGACTTCCTTTCTCGCACTTAACAATCCTGAAGAACAAGTAGAGTAGATGAATGGAAACCTGTTGTCTTACTATAAAAAAGAATACAACAGCAGGCGAAACTGAAATCACGTTTGGAAAAACAAGAAACACGGGGAGGAAACCCATTTAAACATGAAATATTGATGCTCAGTTATATCAAAAATCAATGTGACAGAAGGAGAATTTGCTCGCGCCGAGCAAATTCTCCTTCTGTCAGAGTGATTTTGAATGACGTCTGCTGAAATGACACTCCCAGTCGTCTGTTATACGGAATGGGATAATGCCGAAATCGATTTACCTCCGACTCAATCGGTTTTTGAATCATTCGCGGTTTCCTGCTGGCGCTACCACGTCAATTATGCGAATTGTTTCGCGAGGTGACCCTTTAACAGACGATCGGTAAACTTACGTCATTTCCTCGATAGCAGACGTCATTTCGAGATGTCTTTGTGCCTGGTCTAGATTGAAGGCAAACGCAGACGACAAATAAAAAGTTTAAAATATACCATCAATTTAGCTTTTTTGCTAAAACGATGTGGCAAAAGAAGAAAATGCTTTGCACTGATCTCAATTGTGTGATTTCCTTCTCGAATTCTCCAAACGATGAAAAAACCCAACAACAACAATAACACCAACAACAAATTAATAATAAATGGATATAAAATAAGACAATTTTACATAACAGACGACGTTTCGAGTAATAAAGGTCATTTCCCAGTGCAATGCTCGGTTACTGGTCTAAATACGAAGAAACTGCAGACGGCAATTTGAAACTTTGTTAAACACTGGATAAACTTACATAATCATCTATTTCATTGTAGACGGTGCTCCAAATGATTTAACCTGTTCCATATGAAGTCTGGTCCAAACGTAAAGCAGCAGCAGACTATGGTGATGAAGGCTTCATTTTAATGCACCTCCGACAGACGATTTACGAATCTACGCCTATAAAACGAGCTTTCTTATGAAGAGCGGTCTTTCCTTTGTCACCATATTACTGAAACATATCTCTTCGAAAATGTTACTGTTTTTTTTTAATTTTTAACGCCCGCTGATATGGCAGATACTGCTGCAAAGTAAAGTTACAAAATCGCATATAATAGATTGAGATCATGTATGCTATAGCATACATATTTCGATCGGATTACCAGAATTGGTCGACAATTTTTAACATGGCACCTCTCCGCGTGTTCAAATTCCGGTGACAGGCATTTGAATTCTCATAAGAGGAAGTCTCCCGATTGTCTCACGGAATGCCGATGGTTTTACCCGGCTTGACCAGCCTTCATGGGCAGTTGAGTATGGGGCCTCCCGCCATCATTAAGAGTCAGGCATCGCAACATAACAGAAATAATGTTGACGCATTGAAAAACCCATATAAATACAAACATAAACAAATTCTTTTTGTCTAAGACAACGATAGAGCCTATAAATGTATGACTAGAAGAAAGGTGTCTGTCAGATGTGCGGAGGGTTGCAGGTTTGATGTCTGTTTCATACGTCGGACCAAAAACCAATCGGAACTCATCGGGGAATTCCGGCAGATGGCCTACCAACATCACCGAGGGATTCGGATTGACTCAAACCAATGATAGTAAAAATGGCGTCCCTCCATGGTACTCTGGGTACGATGTAATCAGAGGGTCGACCATTAGAATACCAGAAAACTGTCTCACAAATGTTTGTACGATGGATTTCCTCGAACGCGTAAATAAAGAGGAAGAAAGATACACATCAGAAAAGCGTTAAATTAGACGTTAAAAGAACATGTATCCTACCTATGTAATATGCATCGGGCTTTTAAACTAATGGCTATTTCTCATTTACAAAGCCAAATTTACCTTTGAGATTCAAGGATTCGAGGGTCACGACAATTTGGTGAATGTAGACGTAGAGTTACGAATTTGTGTGTGACATGCACAGGTCCAAGAAAACAAAGTGGTAAGGTTTCCGGTTTGGGAAATAGGGATTGTTTAAACTACGATAAAAACACATGTATGACAAAAGGAAGTGAACGAATGAACTTGGCATCATTAAATTCAAAGAGTTATCCGATCGAAGGATTGCAGCATTCCCTAGACCCGGAAATCCATTAATTTAAATCATTGTAGACTACATACAAACCAAATATATGATATTAATGATATTAATGAAACATTGCATTGAATAAAAAAAAAGTTAATAAAAGTTAAAAAAAAAAAGTAAAGCAATGCGACAAAAATTGAGAATTCGCTCATAATCAAATGAACTCGACATCATTTACAAGAGTAATTCAAAGAGTTCTCCGAACGAAGGATTGTCGCATTGGTTAGCCCCGGATATTCATTCAATTAGATGTTATAGACTACATGCAAACCAAAAAGGCAATAAGAATAATACATCATAGCATAAACAATAACAGAATGAAAGCAATAACAGAATACAACTGTACACGAATCAATACAAGTTCAATCAAAAATGAAAGCAATTCGACAAAAAATCGTGATGCGCGAATTCTCAATTTTTCGTCGCAGCGCTTTCAAAACTGGAGAAGCGCGTCTGCTTCTGACAGGTTAATTAAGTATCGTTTGCTGTAAGGGAAAATGGATTGGCCATATGTTACCGGGTCCATACGGTTGTTTTATTCGATATCATCGTCAACAATTGATTTTAACGCGCCAACCTCGACACTGGCAGACTTCTCCCCTCTACACACGCTTTACGCCGTGTGACGCGGGGACTGCTTGACAACGGATTAGCAGACAACATTTAGAAAAAGTTGCGGTAAATGTTTCTTTTTTGGTCAGAATCTGCCATGTTTTGGCCCTTCTTTATTCTATACAAAAACAGTCATTTTGGACCCTTCACAGTACCCTCCATGAAAAGATTCACAGTTAATCCTTGTTGTTTCACTATTCTACATTGTTTCACTATTCTACACTCCGTTCCCAATCAGAATTTCACGAACAAACATGCCGAAGATCAGCTTCTTTTTTTACTACCGGCCATCTCTTTTTACCCACCTCTTAAATCACGTACGAAAATGCTGAGGTCAGTCAGAAGGAGGTTTTCCTCAGCGCTTCGCCTTCCGCGAGAAGGAGTTCTGGTAAAAACAACAAACCAGAGATTTAAAACATGGCCACACCCACAAAAAATCAAAAAGGCCCATTCGTGTATCCTATGGGCATAGCATTAACACTCAAAGTAACATTCTAAATTTTCATGAACTAATTTTTACTGAACAACGACCTCCGGAAGTAATTCCTCAGTGGTTTCTGACATTTTGTATGAGATCAACCCATTACAAAACAATAACAACATTTGACCAGTGTATTGCAAACGACTCTAGAAGACATGGTGGGAAAAGGACAAATTGCACTTCACGAGCAATTTCTCCTTTTCCCACAATGTTTTCTGCACTGCCAGAAGATCATTTTTCAATTTCATTACATTTTGAAATGTCGTCTGCAAACTCTTTCAATTTTGGACATTTGAAAGTTTGGCGTTTGGTAAATGGTTAAAAGCTGTACCAACAGTAATTCAGTTTCATAACGGCTTTCCTGGGATTTAACCAGTTCTAGTCTATGGCTCTAAAGTATCTTGTCAAATGTTACTTCAAGTCAATTGTCAGTCCAAGGAAACGAGGGGCGCGGGTCAGGTACGAACTTAGGACCTCTGGTTATCATGCGACAACCACATTAACAACTGGGTCACGTTCGATGGAAGTACATGTATTGATTGACAAAAGTACGAAGATGTAATCGCAGATGTTTAGATGTTTATTTCGAAAACATTGCGATGAAAATACCCTTTTCATACTGTACGCATTTGGCATGGTTGGCGTTGGTATTTTATCGTTTAACGTCTTTGGTTCAGTCTGCACTCAATGCCACCAACGATCGTTCGAGTAATTCATAGCAGGCGATAGATATAATTCCATGGTGAGGCAAACTGTATGTATTTACAAACAGATAACATCTGGAGAAAAATGCGACAAAGGGAAAATTCGCTAATCATGAACACATTCTATGTTGATCAAACTGGTTTCTATAGTAATAAACTATGCAGACTTCCTTGTACACGTTGTCATATCATGTTGAGTTGAATGTGTGTGTTGTAAATTACGGATTATATTGAAAAAGGGTGAAGAAAACGATATTACTAAATATGGTTAGATTGCGTAATATATGAACACAACCGATTAGCAGGAATTATCGTATGACAAAAGGCAGTTAGGTAGGATAAAGCAGACGCTAAAATACCGATAACACATTTTAAAAGACGGAAGACAGAACTTGGCATGCTATATAAGGAAGTCAATGTCAAGACACGTTTAGAAAACGTTTCAGGAAAGAAACCAATACCATATTATCTTAATTAAAAGTTATTTTTTTTATTATTGTACAAATCCGATGACAAGACGACATCATCTAGATAAAGTGACCATATATGTCAAGCTATAGTTAACCGGTCACGTGATATTCAGAATACTCACTGAAAACAAACATACACGCTCTTGCAATGATGGGTTTACATCAAACTAGCCGGAATAACATACGATTGACAATGTAGAACTTACACAAAAAGAACGACAGGGTATACGGGTCACTTATTACCATACAATGGATGTATCATTCTGTTAGTGATACCGTGGGGGTTTTCCGTCATTTTCTACATTTATAATGCGATTTCGGTGACTTTAAATTTATGAATATTTGTTTTGAGCATAACTGAATATCATTTCCACATTTAACATATATATTTTTATTCTAGGACGTCCGGGAACTTTCTGAGTACCTCGTGCTTATGCAGCGTTATTGTCGTCTGGACAACATAGTCAACATCTATCCTTCAATACATGAATAATAGATGGTTAATGTCATTGAAAAAATCGACGGCATTGATAGCAGTGAGTCAAACTCTCTTTTCTCGCAGTGATTTCAGATGTCGTCTCTTTAAAGCCACCTTCATGCGCCTTAACCCATTACCAAACGCCAAATTTTAGACTGTCCCAAATTGGAAGAGTTTGCAAACGACATTTCAAAATGCGACGAAATTGCAAAATAATCTTCTGATAGGACAGAAAACGTTGTGAGAAAAGGAGAATTTGCTCATTACGAGCAATTTATCCTTTTCCCACAATGGTTTCCGGAGTCGTCATCAACATACTGATCAAATGTTGTTATTGTTTGGTAATGGGTTAAAGCGCCTAAAATCGTGGAAGCTTTTGCTCTTTACAGCATGTAAGAATGTAGCGGCCTTGGAATACAAAAACGGTCCTCTCCGCGCTTGTCCAAACCCCGATTATAGATGATTCAGCCATATCAAAAAAGGAAGGCTGACTTATGCACTGTCGACGGTTCTACCAATCTTTACCAAGCTTCTATAATCACTTAAAGGTGCTTGTTCACAGATGTGAGGAACTTTGGAAGTTAGAAATGAACTTCTTTGAAACTGCACAACAGCTGTACTGTTATATGATATGCACTGAAGAATTAACATTGTTAGCAAAATTAGATCGATTTTAAATCTACAAAGTATATATACAGTGAATTAACATGTAATGAAATCCAAAAGCGCGACGTCGCTTTTGAGATCTACCGCATTTAAACTGTTTTACATAGATAATTAGACGCTTCCTGAATTAATTATGCTTTCAAAAGCTACTTTTAAATGTATATCAAACAACATTAAACATCAGTATTTTTTCAAGGACATTTTTTATGATGCCTTTCAAAAAAAAAATCTGAGAGCATGCACCTTTAAGTTCGGTGTCTTCCTGACGTAACCGAAATTGTTTGATGCTATGATGAGATTCAAATCCACGCCAAAGGGCACGATCATCTCACGGAAGTTGTGGTGATGTTATTTATACACGTCTCGATGATTCAGAAATCGCACACGACGTTTTCTGCAGGTGGGATTTAGTACCGACTGCTTGATTTATCCTAACGCTACAACATTTTCAGCAGACGTCATAAGAAAACAGATGACAATAAGATCGGTGTTTATGTCACGTGTACTTACTACTTTTGCTACAATCAAAGACATAATAAAGAAAGTTTATAAGGTATTTGCTACAATACACCTTTTCCCAATATCATAATCTAGAGCTTATTTCTTTCGACCTTCACGTCCTTCATGTTCAAATTGGACCATTCATTATTTGATATTGGGAGATGTTTAAAAATTTTCACTGATACAGTCGAATATTTACTTCTTTGCAGCGGCCGTTATTCAATGCCTATTTAGCTTTTGCCACAATGATTTAACCCTTTACCAAACGCCACTTTCGACTGTCCCATATTGAAAGAGTTTGCAGACGACATTTCAAAATGTGATGAAATTGGAAAGTAATCTTCTGATAGAGTGGAACACATTGTGGGAAAAGACAAATGCTCGTTAAGAGCAATTTCTCCTTTTCCCACAATGTTGTCAATGGTCGTCTGTAACAATCTAGTCAAATGACGTTATCGTCTGGTAATGGGTTAATGCTCTTCAAACAAAAGCAAGCAGTGGATGTTTATGCCACGTTGACGGTGTTTTTGTTGTCGTCTGCTTCAAGTTGTTTGGTACATGACAAAGGGTGGAGCGCATTTCGATACAGGTGGGAGAGGCCGTTATTGTCACAGTTAATGAGCGATTTGAATGCATTTAAACTGACGCGTCTGCTCCTCATTATGTCCATCACAACAAGACAACTGCATTGTCATCGGCTGAGTTATACAACAGAAATTCTTACTATCAAAATAAACGGTTGTCGTTTTTCACAATGCCATATTGACCCGTTTCGTTAACAAAAAAGGGTTGAAATAGATAATGCAAATCGCTATGATTGCATTTAAAATGGAGTTACTTTTCTTTCTAATTTTTGTTTACATCTTTTTCCTGAACCCGTATCCATCGTTTAATTTTTACAGCTTTTCCTTGATGTAATGTATGAGTAAATACGTCGAGTAAATGAAAAACTTTAATCATTTATACGCCCGTATAAAGACATACCGACACACATCAATAAGGTTCAAAATCAATACGGTTCAAAGTTCAAACCTTGGCTGTATTTTCCCTTTATAGTTATTTTTCTGTCACTCCTGCGGCTGGTTAATATTCTTTTCTCGACAATTGATATCTATACATTGACAGTCGATAGCAAGCAGGGAGTCGCGATATAGTTGTAAATAACATGTAATAATTAATTAACCAGTCCATTAACCAACTACTTCAATCAGAATGATTGATGGCAATTACGAGCATGGTGAAAGTACAGTGGAATATCTATACCCAAACTTCTGGTCGTCGAATTCCTCTTTATGTCGTAGTATATACGGGTCCTGGGGCATTTGTTCTTTATATCTCTTTATATTCAAGACATTTATATGTATAATGTCTCTATGTCGATTTTTCTCATGAGGTACCTTAATCTTGGAGGTAAAAACATTGAACTGTACATATAACTTGAACAAGGGCATCGTTCTTGTTAGTTGGTTTGAAATTTACGAATATTTCAGTATTCCAAAAGTTTGAATCGTACTTCTCTAGCTTAAGAAAGACTCACCATGTCGAGGTTTTATTTGGTCATGTATTTACTAAAGAGTTACGGGAATCATTGAGCTAGTCACACGTCAGCTATTTAGAAGGGATATTATTAGGGTTCAAATTGACAAACTTGTTCTTACTTTTCTATGCCATCGGAGTATGAGATTCACATTTATCCTGTCACCATAACAATTTCGGACCGATAACAGAGTGTCGTATAACCGATAACAGAGTGTCGTATAACCGATAACAGACTGCCGTATAACCGATAACAGAATGGTATAACCCGATAACAGAGTACCGTGTAACCGATAACAGAGTGGCGTATAACCGATAACAGACTGTCGTATAACCGAAAACATGGTGCCGTATAACTGATAACAGAGTGTCGTAAAAACCGATAACAGAGTGCCATATAAGCGATAACAGAGTGTCGTATAACCGATAACAGAGTATCGTAGAAGCGATAACAGAGTGCAGTATAACCGATAACAGAGTGTCGTTTAACCGATAACAGAGTGCCGTATAACGCTTTTGTCACTCGTCATGAGATGACGTGATCTTTGGGCGCATCTGTCTGTACATGAAGTTACTTTCTGTTCTGTTTCTTTTTGTTTTCTATTTGTTTTATCTTCGTCATTTACCATGTCCGTCCATGCAGGTCACACGATAGATAGAATAGATGGTTGGTGTCTTGAATGGGGAAAATATTGGGATCGGCTTCAGAAGCGGCTTTACTGGATGAAATTCTCACGACTTGCTCGATAATATTTCCGGTTTTGGGATTAAAACCTTTTATTATCTATGTACAAACATTTATCAAAATGTATTTATTGCCAAACTTCATCATAACAACTGGTTATCGTTCGAAAAAGTTGGTCTCAGTTGAAAATTAAGACAATTACAAGGTTGGTATAACTCCAATGTCTGATTGATGAATTCGGTTGGGTACAAATCTGATGAATTTTGTCAGTTAAGAAACAGAAATCGTTCGTAAAGATCGAGGTTGAATAAATGAAAGACAATTGAAATGTTATTGGTGCGAATCTTTATTAAACAAAATCAATTGACAAACTGTAGGGCTTCCTGAAACAGGAAAGGGTGTTGACAACGAAACAACAACAACAACAACAACAACAACAACAACAACAACAACAACACTAGGAACCAGCCGAGCCTTAACATTTAGATTTTGGACAGTGGTCTTTGCGTCTTTAAGCTTAATATACTTGCGCCTGTTTCACAATAGTTCGTACGATAGATTTCCTCGTAAAAGTAAATTTAAATAAAGACGAAACGAGTATCTCAGAAAAACGTTTACTTTGACTTAAACAGTACATGAGTCTAACCTGTGAAATCTTTATTGTAATCTTTTAAACGTATGTCTAGAATCCATGTGTATGCAGACATGGGTATGTACCATGTACTCGTCAAATAAAATGCATATTCTGATTCTTTCTAGTTTTCCCTCTATAAACAAAGTTAACTTTGAGATTCAATGATTATGATTTTTTGGTAAACGCAAACTTTAAATTAACTATCTGTGTTAGACAGGCCCCGAAGAATAAATTACAAGCCCCTACTACGCGTGAGTACATAGCTTAAAATTGGAAGAATTTGACTTTTATTATTGATAGTCTTCCTTTGGAATGACATAATGCCGATGGTTGTACAAAGTATGTCCGTGTCCTTACGAACAGTTCATCTTCATTTGTTCATCTGACAGATATGAGCTTGGCATTGCATCCAAACTGACATAATGTTAACGCCGATGTAAACACGAACTAAAACAGGAGCCAAACAGGGCATCTCCTTATTCGTGTCCGAACAGAACCGCAAGCACGACGCATGCGCGTGATATCGATTCGATTCTCGTTGGAAAAGCGAGCAAGTATCAGCCTGCACCAGTAACCCATTACCAAACACTAACGAAAACATTGTGGGAAAATGAGAAATTGCTCTCCATGAGCAATTTCTCCTTTTCACACAATGTTTTCTGCCTTATCAGAAGAATATCTTTCCAATGTCTTCCCATTTTGAGATGTCGTATGCAAACTCTTTAAATTTGGGACAATCGTGTATTTGGCGTTTGGTAAAGGGCTAAAACGGAGGAGAAGGGCGAAATATTGTTTTCGCAAAGCCAAACACATGGAACAAAATTCGATTCTCCGAATAGCGGCTGCCAGATGTGGAAACTAAATAACGCTGTTTCTATAATTGTCATCATCTGTGATCGGTCCCTGACGAAGTCATAAAGGAAAATCGATCACATCCGAGGGCGCGCTACCCTTATCGCGGATAAAAAACTCCGCGCTCGGCTTGTTGATCCTTTACTAAACGGTATATGTTAGACTGTCCCAAATTGAAAGAGTTTGCAGGCGACATTTCAAAATTTGATGAAATTTGAAAATGATATTCTGGTAGGGCAGAAAACATTCTGGGAAAAGGAGAAATTGCTCTTCAAGAGCAATTTCTCATTTTCCCACAATGTTTTCCAGAGTTGTCTGCAACACACTGTCCTAATGTCGTTATTGTTTGGTAATAGGTTAAGCAATTAGTCCATACTTTACTCCGGGAATCATGAACGCATGCAGCGGATGAACTGAGAAACTCCGGTAACCCAAACAAACTATTTTCATTACGAGCAGTTTCTGCTTTTGATATGATGGCTTGTAGCTTATCGTGCAACTTATCTTTTTCTTCAATCACTTCATTTTGATAAATATCAACTTTCTTCAAGACTAAGTTGCTTAACCCAATACCAAACATTAATGATATATAACCAGTTCGTTGCAGACGAGTCTAGAAAACATTGTGGGAAAAGGCGAAATTGCTCTTAGCGAGCAATTCCTCCTTTTCCCACAATGTTTTCTGCCCTATCAGAAGATTATTTTTTCATTTTCATCACATTTTGAAATGTCGTCTGCAAACTCTTTCGATTCGGGACAGTCGGGAATTTGGCGTTTGGTAAAGGGTTAAACAATCGCTTCGCACATGCATGTTTAAACGTACTTGAAGCCTGAAGGTTGAAAACACACTATGACGTAGGGAGAGAGACTTTCTCCGTCGCTCTTGTTGACATCTTCTCGTGCTTTATATCTGGACCGCACGGGCTCGATTGATTCCTAGTGTTTCTTTTTCCTTTTTATATTGACAACATCCTTTCCTGTTTCGCGAAGCCTAGAAGTAACCTGGTATCCAACAATTCGTCCATTGAGTTTGGTTGATAAAGTTTCGCACCAAAAACATTAAAAATCAAAGCGCTGATAGCGCTGAAGGACTAAGGTGCGTTTAAAGCAAAGCAAGATGATTGGAGATACATTTGAAAATTTCCTTGGGGAACATCTCGAGGAAAACAGCTGCTCCTTTTACTTTACCACCATTACTATAATTATTATTTCTGCGAACAGAGACTGAACGATAGTCTATTTTTCGAACATCTGGACATTTTCCGATTTCCCATGAGGCAACAGTTATAATAATATAGAGCAAAACAAAGCGAGTAGATCCGGACTACATTCCTAGTTCCAAAAAGGTATAAGTGCGCACACTGAAGGCTAGCCTGGAGTCCTGGCCCATGCTAACCCGCATTAGGTCGCGGTATACGAACGGCCCAGGCTCCACCAGGCTAACTGAAGGCGGATGTTTAATGAGTAATTGTGGTCAGACCGCTGTTTGTGTATCGATAAAGTACCGTCCCTCTAAAAGTGGTATGTAAATTCAATGGACTAAGGTGCTGACGCACCCCTAGTCCAAAAACAGGAAATGAGTAAATGAACAACTTCTTGTTATTTCGAAAAAAATGCATCTGATGCAAATGGATTTAAGATGCTTGTTCACGATAAAGAACATTTGAAAGTCAAAATACAATGTCATTATAACAATACAGTTTTTGTATTGTTGTTTGATATCCAATTAAAGACAGCTATTGAAAACATTTTTTATTCTAGAAGCGACAATTCATCTAAGTTTGTATTGTTTACTAGTATATGTGTTAGATCTCAACAGCAATGTCACGCTTTTGAATTAGAATACATTTTCATTAACTGAATACGCAGTTTAAAACGATCTTATTTGCTTCCCATGCCTATTCTTCAGTGGGTATCTTAGAACGGTAAAGCTGATGAAGTTTTACAGAGATTGATCCAAATTTCCTCACATCTGTGAACAAGCCCCTTTAAAAGGACAACCTCGCAAAAGGAGATTTTAAAGGCACATAAAAGGAGATAAATGCTTTATCAAACTAGTTTATTTGGTAAACTTTTGATCAGATTCAATTAGTTATCACCAATAAACCCCATCAGCAAAACTTGAACGTGAAAGTCAACCAGAATTAACCCAGATTAGCAAGTTTTATAATTCAGATTGCCTCATTCTTCACCTCTGACCTTGACAGTTGATACACAAACATTTGAACTGACCAATCAGAATTCGTTATTTTGAATATGTAAACAAACAGGTTGTTGATAAACACGATTGAATTGGAGACAACTATATTTCAAACACAAAATAACTTATTTTAAATGAGTCTATTTAATAGGGTCTCAATGTATTCCTTAACTAATTCTCATGACTTTTATGAAAATAATAAAGGAACTCCATATATTTTTTCAGTAATTCATTTGTACTCCTCTCCTTTGATGTGCCTTTAATCCTTTTAGAATAAATGCCTTCTATGGATAATATGCTATATCTATAACGTTGCATAAAGCTTGGTTGGTGCTGCACGTCGTTCCCGTTTTTCTAACTGTCTGTACTGGTGGATATGGTATTTATATTGAAATTAAAGTAAACCGTTTAAATGATTAGAATGTAAACAATGATCTAATTTTAACGACCAATGGATGAGCTCTGGTATTTTTAGACGCGTGTAATGAAGGATAGGGTAAAAACTGAGAAATCTTTCACGGAATTGATCGAGCTTGAACCATTATCGCAAGAGCCCGGGACATTCTTCTATTCATTTAAAGATGACATTTCCACGTTATCACATAACGTGCATTGATTCTTGTTATTTATGTTACGGCGTTTTGACAGTTTCCCAAGCGAAATAACGATAAGGCTGGGTCGACGACTTGTTCCCCAAAGGAATTCCAAGACACTTTAAAAAGGAGTATTTCTCATATGGTGTTTTGTTACTAGCGATATGAAAAGGTGATTTTAACATTTTTTACCACTGAATACATGTTTTCTTTCGTTCGTAAAATTCTAAAAACTTCACTTTCATTTAACAGCTGTGAAACAGGAATCTATCTCTTTGAGGACTTTGACTAGGATTGTTGGTCTATAAATACTTAATGGTAATAAGATTGTTCTTTGAAGCACATTCATAGCTTCACACGATAAGAGTGTTGATTCACTTCATAGTCTGGGTCCCAGATGCCTCTACCCATGTACATGATATCAAAGGACGGGAGTTATAAAGAATAATTGTCATATAAACCTTTTAGATAGTTTACTTTATCTGTAAGACACATATACAATATTTTTACAAAATGGCTATGAAATGTATTTCAAAAGAAATAATTTTATTAATCTATGAGATACTCGCTTCAAATTCGAAGCCTTATCAAACGTTGATTCGTTCATTTTTGTGTGCACAAATTGACAATATTCAAATATTTGTAAGTGGAAAGTAAATAATACTGTTCCAAATTGAACTGTGAGGCAGGTCGAGTGCGACGTAATTTAAGTCCAACAAATGGCCTAAAAATGTTTATTAGGTCTTTGGTCCAGCTATTAATATGAAATGAGCTATTTCTGCCCTTTTCTCAGGGGTCTATCAAATAAAAACCCGCTATTGTTCTATCAAAGTATCAGAACTTTTATTTCATTTCTGTTATTGCTTTGAATTTTCGTCAACAAAATTCGCATATGAAGTGACAAGGCAAATGATTTATCAATTAATAAAGAAAGCCCACGTAGATTAATCTGTGTTTTTGTCAGTGGTAGATATTGATTACTGATATGAGGTATGCACGGTGGCATAGAAGTAACATGTAGGGGATTTGTTTTTTTCGGGTTTTTCAAAAAAAAAAGTCGAAATAACGAAAAATGAAGTCGTTATTTCGAGTTAGTACGTCGAAATAACGAAATAACTGTCTCGTTATTTCGAGTTAGTAAGTCGAAATAACGACTTAGTTATCTCGAAATAACGACTTTATTTTTTAAAAAAACAGAAAAAAAAATCGCATACATGTCACCTCTATGCCACCGTAGCTATGTCAGTAGTTGATACCAATTTCTCTGCAAAGTTTAGTACGTAAAACAACAGTGTACCGGCAATTGACCTGCAGTACTAAATTGGACAAAGTTAAAATTTTCAACTGCATGTCAGTCATATCACGGTCGTAAACGCATCTTACCATACTTCCGTAAAGGAACGACAGAATATGATTTTAAACCATTGAAGGTTTTCCCAAAGGAGCGTTGTTGAATGTTGAGACATTGATACATCATATCAAATGGCTCCGTCGTCTCTTTATTTTTAATATTATGGATGAACACCGGTTCCAACCTTTTCTCTTATATTGCGAATGCAGTTCACCTATTCACGCTTCTCTGGCAGTCTACCAGTCCCCCGGTAGAAAATATTGTATTGACCCAAGAACCCAATAATGAAATGATAGGCCGCTTTCGGAAATCGAACGACCAGTATTAATCCCAGGACGGTTGCCTCTCCTCCACCACAGAATTGATATAAATGTACATGTACATGTAAATATAGATACATATGGAAATGGTTTTGGTTAACTCGGTCTTGAAACTGAGACGTTTAGATATTTTCTAAGTTTGAACTTCTATCGAATGAAATGTCGAGGCTTGGTGGGCGACTAAAGCTACCATCCATGTTATAAGAAAACTTACTATGAACATGCTCAAATATATAGGAACTCAAAAGAGATCGTTAATGATATGCCAGCTTTTGATACAAGGCATTCTGGATTTGATGCTTCTTCTTATGTGCCTCTACACGAAAGTGGTTTCAAAAGGGAATAGAGTTGGCGTTTTTTTGGGAACGATATGGTATGCGAATACAGTGTAATATTGAATCTGGTCACAACATTTTTAGTTTTTTAAAAAACCCAACATATCATGTGAAATAACCACTTTTACTTCATTTATAGCAATGTTTATCAATCATATTCCAAAACTAAAATATTTGAAATATACTAAGTTATGAAATAAGCTATAGAGAGAGTCAATCAAATTGTTATAACTTTTTTCCCGATCCAATTCCAATTCATGTTTGCCTTTCCACATATTGTTTAAGTACACGAAAATCTGTTGTAAATATTCACGAATCTCATGTAGAATGATGCCATAATATATGATTAAACGTAAAGCTGGGCTTTGACTCGGTGTAATATTGGAGAATCAGGATCCGGAATTATAAAACAGATCAGTTGAGAACTACGTCAACTATTGACTATTGCAAGAAATTAATATTATGATCTTGACATCACGATTGGGATCAATCTTTGTTTTATAACAGACGTTAGACAGACCCGATGTTGTGATGTATTCGTTTAACCTTCATAGTGCTGGAACCGACTTCATGCTTATACAAACAGGTTAGATCCAGGCCAGCCGCCAAGTTACTTGGCGGCTGGCCCGTGATCTTACCTGTTGGCTACTATGAGTATCTTTCCTCATCAAAATTAAGCAGATATTTAAGGTTTTGGAAAGCAGACAACACACAAATCTATTTTTAGAAGATTACCCAGCATTCTAAGGGTTAAACTCTATGCCACAATGTATTCGTTTAATGTGTGGTCATCGGACAATTAATCTTTTGTGGCCGACTGTTTATAAACGACACTTTTATATCGGCCAGAACTCAAAGAGTTTTTTTACGGCGATTTAACTC
>OX401406.1:16027624-16265124 GCA_947846245.1 Cerastoderma edule | reverse complement strand
TTTGTGCAACGTGGCGTTTGTGTGAACCGTCGTCTCCTTTACAAGCGGTTTATGTAAGCTGCCAGCAGCCTAAAATGCCGTCTAAAAATGTCGGGCACGTAAATTGAAGTCTATGCAAAAAATGTCTGTAAAAGGTTAAGAATGAGTCCTGCAGGAGACAGTTTACAAACAATTCCATCTGTGTTAAAAATTGTCTATCAAATTAGGAAACAACAACAATCTCCTCAATGAATTTACTTCATCCGTGGTTCGTTGTAGATTTCAGACACAGATTGGACTGCATACAAGAGTTATTGGTCTGCAGCAGACGAACATAAAACGAATCGTTTAAAAAGGAGGAATTGACCGTATGAACATGTTTCCATTTCCCAGCTTTTGCAACATTTAACGGAATCATATTTTCCAAAACTATTTCAAAGTGAATTGTCGTCTGCAATTTCGCACAATAAAGGCTAGTTAAGTCGTTTGGCAAAAAGTTAAACAAGCGAATGACGAATACAATATGGTAAGGTGTGTTCCCAGTAAAGCAAATGGTTACTGTCGAGAGTAATTCTTTAATTTGCTGCTCAATTAGCCTGTTGCACCAGACGTCTTTTGGTTGCCGCTCTAAATTTAAAGCATGGACAGACGACAATCAGATACACAAGAAAACGCATGCGAAATTTGACAGAACCAATTGCGACTTAAAGGAGAAATTGCTCGGGACGAGCAATTCCTCCTTTATGTCGCGATTGTTTCGTTATTCGTCTGCGACAGAAACAGAAGACCGTATTCATATGAAGAAATGGGTCAGTTTGCCGCCAGTTTTGCAGTGTCAAGTGTTTTGATAATACCACTCTTGAGCGATTACAGTTTAATCATTAATGACTTATCAGGGGGACAGAGTGATAAAGTCGCGCCGTTTCCGCTAACCTTCCCCGGCAGTTCACGCTTATTTCTATACAACAGCCCATTCCCAAAAATGGGCTAGCCTAACGACACATTACTTCATACATAGATAATTTAATGCAAGTGTATGAGAAATGCTAAAAAGACATTGTGACAAAAGGAAAATTGCATGTAACTCGCAAGCATTTTTCGTTTTAATACATGTTTTGACTCAAATTTATTATGAAAAAGACCATTTTCCCTATTAAATAGATGGCACCCGGTTTCTGAGGTTTGTCTTTTCATTTCATTCTCGTTTAAGGGTGCCATGTATGCCTCTCATGTCTAGGCAGAAACGTGTTCGACGCCTGGCGTACCTCACTCAAAAACTTTGGCGTATCTTACCAAAGACTTTTGGCGTATCTTACCCAAAACATTTGGCGAGCCTTTTCCGAAACCTTTTGCATACCTTATTCAAACAGTTGGCGGACCTTACCCAAAACCTTTGGCGTACCGTATCCAAAACCTTTGGCATACCTTACTCAAAACCTTTGGCTTACCTTACCCAAAACCTTTGGCGTACCGTACCAAAAACATTTGGCATACCTTACTCAAAACCTTTGTCGTGCCTTACCCAAAACCCTTGGCATACCTTACTCAAAACCTTTGGCGTACCTTACCCAAAACCTTTGGCACAGCGTACCCAAAACGTTTGGCATACATTACTCAAAACCTTTGACGTACCTTACCCAAAACCGTTGGCATACCTTACACAAAACCTTTGGCGTACCTTACCCAAAACCTTTGGCGTACCGTACCCAAAACCTTTGACATACCTTACTCAAAACCTTTGGCGTACCTTACCCAAAACCTTTAGCGTACCGTACCCTAAAACCTTTGACATACCTTACTCAAAACCTTTGGCGTACCTTACCCAAAACCTTTAGCGCACCGTACCCTAAAACCTTGGCATACCTTACTCAAAACAGTTGGCGTACCTTACCCAAAACCTTTGGCTAACCGTACCCAAAATCTTTGACGTATCTTACCCAAAACCTTTGGCACACCTTACTCAAGGCAGTTGGCGTACTTTACTCAAAACGTTTGGCGTATCCTACCCAAAACCTTTAACGTATCTTTGCCAAAACATTTGGCGTACCTTTCCCCAATCATTTCGCATACCTTACTCAAAACCTTTGGCGTACCTTACCCAAAACCTTTAGCGTACCTGTCCCCAAACCTTTGGCATACCTTTCCCCCAACCTTTGGCATACCTTACCCAAAACCTTTGGCGTACCTTACCAAAAACCTTTGACGTACATTACCAAAATCTTTGGGGTACCTTATCCCAAACCATTGGCGTACCTTATCCCAAACCATTGGCGTATCTTACCCCAAAAACCTTTGGCGTACCTGACCCAAATCTTTTGGCGTATTTTTCCCTTAAAACCTTTTGCTATCTTACCCAAAACCTTTGGTGAACCTTACCCGAAACCTTTTGCGTACACTACCCCGAAAATCTTTGGCGTATCTAACCCCAAACACAATTGGCAAAGCATACCCCAAAATCCTTTGGAAGTTGTGTCTTTCCTCCACGACCTTCTAGGAATTATGGAAAGCACCACGTCTAATGAATCCAGGTTTAAATAGGAGAGCACTGCTGGGGGTCATTTTTGAAGGTATGGCTACAACACTTTTAAGAAAACGCTGGAACTTTTTGGTCAAGTTAAAAGAAAGAAAAACAGCTCCATCACCAAAACAGCTCTTAATCTAATACACGATGGAAAACGAAAACGCGACAGCCCAAAGAATACAAAGAGAGACGGACTGTAAAACGGGAAATGAATAGTTTCAACCACATCTGGGGAACAATTGAAAGAAAGCCAAAATGCATTCAGGGGTGGAAATGCATTTTTGCTTCCCTACATGCCAACAGACATATCCGAAATTTAAGTCACTGTTGGGGACCCAGCAAATAAATCTATCGTTTAATCTCGATTCTTTCAGTACTTTGATTCTAGAGCGTGATCAAACCGTTTCTGCAGTACAGAGATAACAAATAAGATGTGTTCCGCAGCCGACAGGTGAGTATTTCTCCAGCATCATGGAAACCACGTACACGAGGTGGCATACCGAGAAATGGGAAAGGGGTGACGGAACAAAACCTGCCCCGAAAAAAGATTTCATGAGACTAGGTTGGAGATACCCAGATGTAAGTCTTATTCCCATCTTTCGTAAGCAAGCAGGATGTTGTTGACCAAATAATATAATTCGATGTGATATAAACTCTCAATCGATTCTTCGAGTTATCCATGAATCAATTATCTAACATTACACGGGTCGAAAAATGTTGCTTGTTTTATGTCTTGAATGAATGTTGTTTTAAAGCTGTTTGAACATCGGAAGAGCATCGGCCATTTGCACCGAATGTCCCGGATTCGATCCCCGTTAGCCCACAAATCGGCGCGATTAATGGATTGTATATGGGAAGAAGTCATATAGAGTGAATAAGATAATAAAGTTAAACTTACTCTTAGCATATATGAACTGATATTGTCCTTGTTCCTGGAAAACTGACAGAGCATCGATACTTTGGTGATATCCTGTTAACTGATGTTTAAAGGGTTGGACGAATTTATACATTGCAACTTGATAACACAAGCCTCCACAATGACCATTGTCTCTTTGAGTTCCTTAAACAACACAGTGGCCTTCCAAACACATATTATCTTCAGAATATCCACCAGATGGAAGGACGAAATTCAGCCTGTTGGGAAAAGAAACCCCTTCCATGCAAATTGGGACATTTTTAAAGAAAGGGATTTCTCTCCAAGAATTAACTTCCATACAACCCAGGAGATTGTGAATCTGCTACACATGGAAGCGGGGGACAGTCACACTTGCTATTTGATTTGGACTGAATACATGTTTAATGTACGAAGCAATAATGATTTCTCAAAGAAACACATGAGTTTTCTTCTTAGTTCATCAGCATTTTGGACATTTAATCGTTTACAGAGATTGACATAGGTGTCCCAAATGTATTTTTATTTTAACTAATATAATAAGGTAGGTGTGAACCGGCCCTTCATATATGTATGAAATGCACGCAATTCCTTGTTATTTATAAATGGATTCTTCCTTTGTCATGAAGGACATTTAGATATGCCAGTGCACAAGAATATCAACGTATATGTACGTTAAATGAAGTTAATGATCAAGTTTTTCACTTTATAATTAATATGGAAATCGACACATATAAAGAGTAATCGGTTACCTCATATGAAACTAACAATTGTCAAAATTGAAGAAATAAGCAAGTAACATTTACACAGAGGGATTTTCTGAGAGAGAACCCCACAAAATCTGTAACAAAAGGTAAAAAGAAAACCTTTTCACTAATAAAACAAAAGGAATCCCATCTTGTCATATCGAGCATCTTTTGGACACAGTAGTTTCATCATTGTATAATCACCTGTATGTTCGCTGAAACGAATACATGTTGAAGCAAATGTTAGAACAGTATTCCTTATTTCTGTTTTTTTCAAAGCCGTTCAGGTGAGTTTTCTCTAGGCGTCACTTTCTTAAACAGACGGGCTGGTGTGGGAATATCGGATGTGAGTTTTTATGTCACTTCACAGAAATACCTTATTTCCAAATCCCAAGCGTCGATCTTTCAGGGTTCAAAACGAAACAAATTCTCTGTCGTGACTTTGTATTTAAAGAACAGATGCACTGTATTTATGTAAATATACGCTATGTCAAGGGTTCAGTGCAATACTATAGTAAGTACCTCGTGTTTGTGACGCACTTACTATAGTCTTGCGCTGAACCCTCGGCGTGGTTACTTATGCTATGATTTTCTGATGGTTGCCTCTTGTCAAAATATTGTTTTCATCCAATGTTGTAAGAAACATTGAGTGTGAGTGAAGAAGGACTCTGCAGTGAGTAAAGAGAAAAAAAAAGGGATTGAAGAAAAAACGACCCTAAGTGCACCAATTGCAACGATAGGCAGGTATACATACAGTATATATATATACATTCATTGGATGTCCTCTAAAAACCCGCCAACCTTTTTAGATAGGTCTATGGAGAACCTAAACTTGCGTTATAAATCTCTTCACTTTACCTAAACACAATCGTTTAATGATACATAATACAATAAACCGTTATCATAAAGCTACAGAAAACGCAAGCGTGGATCGGCCTGTGTTAGTCCCACATACTGGTCCGGGAATGGTTTTTCCCGCGGTTTATATACTCCCGTATACCCTTTTTTAGCCGCCGCGTCCCCGAGCCATACGTAAATATTGTAGGCGCCAGTCTGGCGAAAGAATGCCTATCCGTACAACAGGTGTTTAACGTTTTACGTCACGTGACGAGATTATTCGGCGATACTCTACCTTCATCGTTGATCCTAGATAAGGGAGTATGGCGACATTAATTTGTCTATCGGCGGCAACAAGTTGAGAAATGTTCCGTTTTGCAAAGATTTTTTTTTTCGTTTCTTTTTTTTCTCTCCCCGTATTCACATCTGTTTAAATTCAAAAGTTATTTTTGCCTGAGCTTGACAGATACCGCTTTTGATTTATATGTTTCTATGTTTCCCCGTGAGCATTATTTCATAATGCGCTTTATGATGTAGAAAAAGTATTTCATAAAAAAGAAGGAAAGAAGAACAACAATGAGAAGAAGAAGGAGAAGGAGAAGGAGAAGAGAGAGAGAGAGAGAGAGAGAGAGAGAGAGAGAGAGAGAGAGAGAGAGAGAGAGAGAGAGAGAGAGAGAGAGAGAGAGAGAGAGAGGGGGGGGGAGAGAGACTTAGACGCAAAAGCAGACATAAATGAGAGACGGACATTAAAAAAGACAATAATACACATATTTACATACAAATGGTAATATACTGCATAAAAACAGACATTGAGACTGAGTTGACTGTCCTTTAAAGACAGTCTTAGATACAGACACACGGCACTACCATATACAAATGTACATAGACAAACAGAAACACGGACAGACAGTCATGGCGACTTCCAGACACATAGACAGTCATACATATGGACTGACACCCGTGGGCAATACCAAACACATAGATAAACTGACACAGGGACAAGCACACACAGCCACTCAAAGACACATAGACAAACACAGAAAGACACGTTAACAGACACCCGTTGGCATTTACTGACAGATAGACAGACAGACACAGGGGTTAACACACATTTCGAATTACAGACAGACAGACAGACAGACAGACAGACAGACAGACAGACAGACAGACAGACAGACAGACAGAGACACACAGACACACAGACACACAGACAGACAGACAGAGACAGACAGAGACAGACAGAGACAGACAGACAGACAGACAGACAGACAGACAGACAGACAGACAGACAGACAGACAGACAGACAGACAGACAGACAGACGCAGACAGACAGACAGACAGACAGACAGACAGACAGACAGACAGACAGACAGACAGACAGACAGATAGACAGACAGATAGACAGACAGACAGACAGACAGACAGACAGACAGACAGACAGACAGACAGACAGACAGACAGACAGACAGACAGACAGACAGACAGAGAGACAGACAGACAGACAGACAGACAGACAGACAGACAGACAGACAGACAGACAGACAGATAGACAGACAGCCAGACAGACAGACAGACAGACAGACAGACAGACAGACAGACAGACAGACAGACAGACAGACAGACAGACAGACAGACAGACAGACAGACAGACAGACAGACAGACAGACAGACAGACAGACAGACAGACAGACAGACAGACAGTAAGACAGACAGACAGACAGACAGACAGACAGACAGACAGACAGACAGACAGACAGACAGACAGACAGACAAGACAGACAGACAGACAGACAGACAGACAGACAGACAGACAGACAGGACAGACAGACAGACAGACAGACAGACAGACAGACAGACAGACAGACAGACAGACAGACAGACAGACAGACAGACAGACAGACAGACAGACAGACAGACAGGACAGACAGACAGACAGACAGACAGACAGACAGACAGACAGACAGACAGACAGACAGACAGACAGACAGACAGACAGACAGACAGACAGACAGACAGACGAAGACAGACAGACAGACAGACAGACAGACAGACAGACAGACAGACAGACAGACAGACAGACAGACAGACAGACAGGCTCTCGTGTGTACTACCATACACAGGGACAAACCCACATGGCCACTTACAGACACCGCAGGTATATGTGACAACTACCATTCACATAGACAAACAGACATTGGGACAAATACAGTACACATGGCCACTTACAGACACATAGACAGACAGAAACCGTGGGCATTAACAGACACATAGACAGATAGACACATTGACATACGCACATGGGCTTTAACGCATAGACAGACAGACAGACTGACACACTGACAGACGCACATGGGCATTTACAGACACATAGACAGACATACACACTGACATACGCACATGGGCTTTAACACATAGACAAACAGACAAACACACTGACAGACGCACATGGTATTTACAGACACATAGACAGACACACAGACAGACACACTGACAGACATACATGGACATATATAGACACACAGACACACGGACAGACACACATAAACATATTTGTCGCTCTGTCGCCCTGTATGGCTGTCCGCATAGATAAGAGAGCGCCATGTGTTTGAATTTAAAGAAATACCTCACGCCCTTTGATCTAACGTGATAGGATCGAATGGGGTCGCGCCGCCCGCTACACTGGCGCCAGAGACTATTTAATGATATATGATAATTCAAAAAAAAAAATCACATAGCGACAGTATAAATGAAATAAATCTGAGCCTGTACATACGACATGCGGAGTGTCATGTAATGCGAGTTTGGAGCACGCAATGCACCATCTTTAACCCTTAGAATGCTGGGTAATTTTTCTAAAAATGTATATTGGTGTGTCGTCTGCTTTCCAAAACCTTAAATATTTGCTAAGTTTTGATGAGGAAAAATATTCTGAGTAGATCACAGGCCAGCCGCCAATCTACTTGGAGGCTGGTCTGTGATCTGACTTGTTTGCATAAACATACAGTCGGTTCCAGCACGATGAGGTTTATCTGTTTACCTGTTAAGATTGTAAAGTATTGTTATCATTATCATTGTTATTATCACAATAACTTTCATTACAGATTTTATAATTGAAATGCTCTTCACAATTCTTAGCACTTTTATCATGACGATAATCATTTTTATGATCACCATTATGATTGTGTTCATCACCTGGACTTGTACAATCATCATCAGCATTATCATCAGCATCATCATTATCAGCATCACCATTATCATCATCAGCATTATCATCAGCATCGTACAATCAGCATCATAATCATCAGCAACAGTATCATCGGCATCATTATCGTCAGCATCATTATCATCACCAGCATCATCATTATCATCGCAATGTTTGCTTATAGCCCAGCTTTCATGCCCCAAAAAGGGAGCCAGGCAATGATTGATTATTGGAAATAAAAAGTTTAGCGGGGTCAGAACCCATCAGGCACGACACCATTAACGACATGTATGCTTGCACTGTATAAATGAGACATTAAGACTTTTTTTAAATTAAGTTTCTATCGTTTACTTATCGATGCCTGTTTTAAGTGTCTGCGTTGGACATCTTAAGAAACGATCGCAACTCAAATTTCTCATCATAATTAATCATTTAAAAAAATACATGATGCGACCTGTTCCAAGTTGGACGACTTGTGTATTTTGAAGCAGAGAAAACTCTTCCATAACAATATGTTTTGGAAAGGTTGCGATTGATGCTGAAAATATTTATCTTACACGTCCCAATTTTCACAAGTTATGATAAGTTCCTTGACTAAATGCCGAATGTTAACGCGCCCAAAAAAACAGTTCGTGAATGGCATTTGAAATAGAAGAGAGAGAAAGAAATAGAATTTCTTAAAAGATAAATGCTCATTTGACCATTCATGGTTTCGTGAGTCTAAATTCAACTATAAAATCCAATTGATAAAAAATTCACGACAAAAGGGGAAGTCAACTCATCATGACCGAATATTTATATTTTAACGATGTTTTTAAAATGTTAAAAACCTTATTCCTGTTAACCTAGAAGCATCCCCAAAGTTGTCATGATTTCACCAGCCGATCTGACGAACAAGTGTTCGTCTGCTGTACGGAAGTATCTGTGAGGGGCGGGTGAAGGGGTCCGTTCGAGAGGGCGATACGTAAACACCTGTCTGCTTGCAAGGCGCCAGCGAGGCGCTCTGTCACGGATTGTTAACTATAAAGTGTACCATACTTCACCCACCTTTCACCTCATTTCGCTGCGGTTTAAAGCGGTACAGGCTCGCTACAGCGCCAACATTCCCATACTGAACTCGGCTCATTGAAGTGATAAAATCCATTTTGCTATGTTCTTGTGTTTATCTATATTAACCACGTTTTGGTAATTTGTTACTGGTCCAAATTGAAAGCACAGCAATTGACAAAAAAGCACCATAGTAATTTATGTTTAGAAACCATCGTGATAAAAACATTAACTGATAAAGAGTCATTGTTTTTAAAATGGAATGGTGTCTTTTAATTTTGAAACAAGTGTCAATGCAAAAATAGACTCGTTACCGACTGACATACTGGCGTATTCAGTTTCGGATTAGTAAGAGTTTTTGGTCGCTTCAACAAATTTTCAAATCACATAGCAATACCGACTTAACATGGTTATAGAAGACTTAATTGGCCGTATATCAGATGAAGATGAAAAGAATCATCGACATTACGCTACTCAGTCAGGAGATTACATCACATGACATCGCATTCAAATGATTTTCAGAGTCGTCTCCAGCAAACTGGGCAAATGTCGTCATTGTTTGGCAATGGGTTAAATAATGCGTTGGTGAGTTGAATACAAAATATTCTTTTTAAATATCCCAAAGTCATTGTGACATAAAAAATATGTTCACGCAGATGAGTATACGCGAACTATTTTCACTTGGTTATTCATATTCCTACGCGATAGCACCTCGGTACATACGGCGTGATGTAAGAAGCAACAGTGTGACTGGCACAGGTGTGCTTTTCCGGGAAATGAGGTGTTTTAATAAGCACGTCGCTATCACACATCAATAACACGCAGGAAGAGGAGCCCTTATTAAATTTCGAAGAAATTCCCATTTAACAGCGTCTTCGGAGAAATGAATACACAACCAGCGAACTGTTTCCATTTCCGTGAATTCTATGCTGAAAATTACACACTAGAACCCCGTTGACTGATTTATGTTCTATTGAAACGAAAAAATATACACTACATCCTGTTACTAAATCAATGGTAGGGACTACGACTTAAAGTAGCACTGGTCTTATTTCGGAGGTTTCTCTGGCATGATAATGTCTTAAAAGAAAAAAGACCGATGTAATATAAGCAAGTAGTTTGGGCATCGGTGGAAATGTAGTCAATGATCAGCGATTTCACTTCACAGTACGCTAACTTCAAGCAGAGGTACAGAGAAATAGTTCCTTAAGAACACAACAATTTAGTGCACAGAAACATGTCATCCCCCATCATACAAAATGGGCTAAACCAACTGATCGTGAACAACCGGTCTACGCAGATGTTTCGATAGTCTATCATCTCCAAGTCGTAGACTATTTCGGAAAATGGGAATGTTCATACCATACCAGAAATACCAAGGAAACGAGTGTATGAAGACAAGACAACAAATTGGGAAATACCTATTCTAAGCTTGATTGCTTGCTTTCCAACCAAGGCAGGGTTCGGCTATCAGCGGCAATGGGATCGATCTTTCATGGGAGCAAGTCGACCTTTATGGTTCCGTTTGAATGCTTGATTGAGGCGGTTTGTTTAGACATTTACGACGCTGTCTTAAGACATGTATTGTGAAACAGCTGTAAAATACTCGTCAAACTTCAAGAAAGTGGTCGCAACGAAGAGAGTTCTAAAAACCTTTTAACAATCATTCGAGTACTTAAAACAAGCGTTCTGTGCAAAGGTCTGGGTCCGGTACTTAATAATATGTGTACATAGAAAACTTGATAAAAGTTTCATTGTGACATCATGCTGCTGTACAAGATGAAGCATCAAGCAAAAGACATTCGCAAACGCAATCGAAGGAAAATGTTTAAAGAAAGACTGAGACAAAGTAAAATTACTCGAGAAGTTAACTTTCTCAAGTGAAAAGTTGTTTTACTCTGATGATACACAGAAAAGTGCTAATGTGCACTTTGTTGAATACAGTTTTGTGATTGTTTCCATCAAACACAAAAATGTAAATGTTCAAACTGTGTCTTTATCGTCTGCAGATACTTTCAATTTGGACAACCCTTATGGTTTCATTATAGATGGTTTAATACAGTCATGCTATGCCGTTCGGATAACATTATCACAAAAGTTCAGTGCCGGTTATACTGTAGTTCCTATTTTGCAGACGTCCGTTATTTGCAATCAGACGTGACGGGCGGGCGTAAAATGGCGCCGTTAGTTTAACCACCACTATTCCTGGTTCTAACTAAGGATGAATCCCTCTCGCACGATCAATAACTAGCAAGTGGTTACAGAGTTCCTCCGAATAAAACATGCAGAGACTGTGAACAGAACAGGTATTGCCAATTCCGTCATATCAATTTTTTTTCAGCAATAATTACTCGCTACATTCACGATCGAAATACTCTGGCATGCTTTCAAACCCGGCGCTTGCAGGTTTCCCTTTACCATACGCGCAGGCTCCAAGTTCCAAGGTTCTATAACCGCTGTAAAAAGTCAAACATTCCGAGAACTTTCTATGTTATGGCGAATATATTTAATTGCCAACAAATTCGTGCTTTCATCATTTCATAGTGACAAAAAATCGATATTTTCGGCGCAAATTATGCAACTATAACATAAAACTCTGAAACAACAGACGCTTTATTCTACCGAGCCTCCAAGAGCGCCTGTCATATAAAGGGTTCCATATTTCGCACTGGCGGTAAATATCCAAGATGGCGACCTAACATCTGGCTCTTGATATTGATGTTCTACGAGCACATACTGGCTGGAAGGCTGACAGATATATTTCCCCCTCCCGTGGCAAAAAGCAACAACGGTTGGAGCGCGCGGGAATAATTCAGCCTTGTGTTTCTCTGACTTTCGCAGGAAACGGCACGAGAATTGCCTCCTTTGTAGAGAATATGTCAAAAGTGTTGTTCAGTCTTTTGATTGTGTTTCACGCAGACCTTTATATAACTGAATGACAAATCCTATTATGTAGGCACTTATAGGAATACGTTATGTACCCAAAAAGATGTGTCCTTATCCGGACATCCGTGACTTATGATAATTATTATTTGATATTCCTTCAAGCAGTCTCGAACTTTTCTACATCGTACTTAGGTCGTCCAGGACCTTTACTTAACCGACTTCATGCTTTTGCAAACAAGTTAGAATCAGGCAGCATTGGCGGCTGCCCTCTGATCGAACCTGTTTGCTATTCTGAGTATCTTTCCTCAATAAAATCAAGCAGATATTTTAAGTTTTGGAAAGCAGACGACACAAAAATATATTTTTAGAAAATAAACCATCACTATCAGGGCTAATAACACCCATCAGCTTTTGAACACAATGCATAACAAAGATAGACAAAGAATTTTAAAACAAGTTTATTTTCTGTACCACAAATACAGTATACCAACATTTCATAATCATTCACTATATGGCCGTAGGTAAGCATTTAAAGGTCAACAATAGTGAGGAACCGCCATAGTATGTCGCTACTATTTTTTCAAATCATCGACAAGTAGTAACATAACCATTCTTCTGAATGATACATTTGATGAATTGGCGGGGATAGGCTTATAAATTTGATCAGTTTTCAATTCGACAAAGAATTCATATTAACAAAATGCGTAATATTCTTGTTACTTATTAATGGCTTTATTCGGTTTTGCTGTGTTTTTCCTGCGATGAAATAAAAGCACATATTGTACAGTGTGACTTTCAGTGACCCAAGTTATGATAAAGGACATAAACATGCATATTTATCTATAAAAAAATCAATAGTATTGCACAAACCCTTTTGAAAAGCATGTATGAATGACTGAATTTATTAAGACCTATTTAATATCTTCATGCGAATACATCGCTGAAAAAGCAATCACGTTGCATCTCCTGTAACGGAATGACAATGATTCAACATTTCAGTATCTAAACATCGAATGTGTCAGACTAACAGCAACCACCATCTTGAGATATTCTAAAATCAATCACACAAAAGAACATTTCAATTTCGAACGGAAGACTATTATAAAAGCCGTAAGTATCTTATGACGAACATTTTCAATAAATGAGTCGTATATAATGTCTGTGTTATGTATTCAATATACAGAAGCCACAACCATCCCTATTGAATAAAAGTTTATCCTACACTTTCTTCTATTCGACAATAGTGCAAGAGAAAGCCAAAAATTGCTGATGTGAGCAGTTTTTGCATTTTTTTCACTTGCGACAAACGTCCTTGTAACATACAGGTACAATCCCTTGCTTTTTTAAGAACTGTTGAACTAAAGTGTGCTCGCTTGGGGGCAAACAACCATCGTACAACGATCTTTATATTTATAGATTTCACTTGACATTTCCCACTTCTACATAGATAATTCTGTAATCAATCCTGCAAAATGTTTTCATAAAGCTGTTATTCAAGAAAAAGATATATGTATACTTTACGTTTCGAATAATATTGAAATCAAAAGACAATTTCTGTTGATGCTACATGGTTGACCTTTTATGGACGACTTTATCGTATCAACCTACTACAGTATGTACTAAGTGTACAAAAAAGGGAAGTGGTTAGAAATAAACTATCATTCCCTGAAGGAATATGAAGGTTTGTCAAAAATGAAGCTATCATCAGTGAAATATGGGATATGAAAACGATTTATTTTGAAATAACATGCATCTATTGGGATGTAAGACGGAATTACTCGAGAATCATCCTAATGTTATAATTATTTCAACACAATTCGGAAAAGTAAGGTTAAAGATATTTTTTCTCATCTAAATACGATTCTTTTGAACAGGTGAGAGATTTTCCAACAAAATTCTTATACCGAACAAATAGGGAAAGCATTTATCTCAAATGTCATCTGTAACCCTCTTTAACTCAATATCACTTTCTGGTTGTTTTTTTTTTACACATTCCCCCAAATGGAAATGTTTGTCTCATCCAATTTCAAGGTAACGGCAGACGACCAAAAATAAAAAGCCGAAACTCATTTTTCTGTGTCATGCTTCATTGAAACCATTGCGACAAAACGAAAGAAAAACTCTTAAAGAGCATTTTATCGTATTGTCAACGTGGTTTTGCAAGACCTCCAAAGTAGTCGCATCGAATAGCTTGGGCGAGAAAATGCAGAGAAATATAAACTCAACAGGCGTGAAGGGTGTACAAACCCTCTAATTAACACTTCTGTAGCCGGTTAAATCAATTTTAATCCACAGACATAGTGTCGCCTGCTGGATTTTATCGTCTGCCGAAAACAAATACGCTCTACGCCAGATGGGAAGTCACAGCGCTCCGCACAAATAAACCGGGCCCCCGAATGGTCTTTTTACACCTCTCTCTCCCCATACACTAAACACTGACTGGGTTTTTCATTTTGTACGTTGGGACAACGTATCCTACGAGCTTTTTGGCACTATTTCTATTTAATTTGGTTAATTCTAACTTAATTCCAAATTGTAAGAATCATCTGATGACACTGTGTAAATGAGAAAGGACTGAACTAAAACTGTAAAATCATATTGAACATTTTGGTTAAAGAGGGTTAAAGATGGCAGGGTAGCGAACAATTTTCGTTCAATCAGAATAGAATTGTTGGAAAAGGGTGAAACCGATATTTGTAAGCCATTCCCATCCCCCATATGGAATGCATGATTTGAGCATATGAATTTGAGACTCGGGTTTCTTCCTTCTTAAAAAAGGGAATTTCTAACAATTTAGTAACAGCTCACATATGGAACGATTTGAACTTATGTTCCTTATATAGGGGTGATCTAACAACTAAGTAATGTCAAAATAGGTTCAAACTATTATGATACCAATAGACAATGTTGCTCTTTCGGAGTAAAAACTCCAAAATTTCGTATCAATGGTTAGGGCGCTAATTATTTAACCATGAACAGGAAAAGTATTTGACATCCTTTTAACTGATCCTAGTACCATTTGCTATGAATTACAAGGAACCTGGATTAGAAATAAAACAACAGTCCCATATGGAAACAGTTCCAGACTTATAAACCCATATGGGGGCTTGTTATGACAGGGTGTCAAAAGTATTGAACAGCATGTGTGACCCTTTCTTTCTTATTAACTCACACATTGCATCTACGACTGACTTCTAAAGAAAACTTTGTGACGAAAAAAGGAATTGCTTGTCACGAGCAATTCCTCCTTTCGTCAAATTTGTTTTCTACCAAAATTGCGAAAAAGGAATTTTATTTGTTCATAAGTAAATGCTATTGTCTGTTGTCACTTTTCAAATTGTACAAGTCACAAAAGACATATACGAGAAAATGTTCCACAGAGGAATTGGACGAATGCAAATCAGTAATGAATACATACGAGTTAAGTATGTTCAGTTCGAACATCTCGAGATCATCAAAATATGAAAACATTCTGTATCGATATGTAAAAAAGTGATCCTTATAGTACCAACAACATAGAGTTACTGAACATTGCCGGCCCTACATGTCTGCCTTAGATTAAGTATCCAAACAAGCCACCTGGATTGATTGACCCGTCTGGACATCAGAGACTGGCCGATCGCGTCCACTCCGCTAATCAATTACGTAATCAAAATATTGACCTTATATCAGTTTCAACGTGTCAAGCGGCTAAACTGACACGTGTAAAAACGTAATGGATCCCGGTCTGAATTAATCGCAAAGTTTCGCACCGGATCAGCTTGTGAAACAAACACACATTGATCCAGTTGGACGTTTTTCACGTCATTTGAAAATAAAACGGATATTTTTAGAGGGATTTATATTAAGATTGATAGATTTATATTTGAATTTATCCTAAGAGGAAGAATAACGTTATACGCTTTATAAGGTTTCACATATTTTAATACATATCAGATAAGTCTGCGTATTTAACGTAGATTGTTCCGAGACTAGCAGTCAATTCTGTTTGAAAATGCTGAATCATTAACTCACTACCTATCTATAATTAAGTTAAGAAAGTTGTTTGAGATCCAAAGATCAGCAGAATAAGGAACCATTTGGTTGCGAAACTTGCTTAAAGCTAGTGTGAGAAAACGAGATATTTCTCGTCAATGGTAATTTTTAACTTTCTTGTGATGGTACGTAATTATATAAAATAAGTTTTGATGGGAAAGTTAGCTAAATAATTTTATCATTGATTAATCTAATCAATTGTTTCTGTTACTTGAAATACTTTGGTAGTCTGGCAGTCATTGAAACATTGAGAAATAAGAAATGCACACAACTGAGAATAAGAAATATGGCAGTATTTTGTCAAAAGCGGTAAACAGGATATAAACTAGAATTCAAATAAACTTTCAAAATTCAACGTACTCCAAGATTGGCACCGTGTTTTTCATGTTAAAAACATTGCGAGAAGATAAAAATGCAATTAATAAACGGAAATAATTGCATTTCTTCCTTGCAATGTTTTGTTTGAATTCTTAAGTCGATACATGGTTTTTAGCACGAAAATATTAATAACAGTAGCACATAAGGTTTTGACGGCACAATCAAGCAGAACGTGTTAACAAGTAAATAATCAATTACCCACAATGATTTTTTTCTCCACCCAAAGGACTGCATCAGAAAAGCCTTAATAAAAACCACGGGGAGGAATGAAGCCATTGCTCAATTACGAGCAATTTCTTCGTTCTTCCCTTTGTTTCTTTAGAAAATAACTTTACAAATTAACGTTTTCGCTAAATAATAATAATTCATCGGCCAATGATACTTGCAGATTATCTGGACAGAGAATGTTTTTAAACCATGGGTAACAGGTTTAAAACTTTCTTAACCCCCATATAATAAGCACAAAATAAAACTCTAATGTCTTCGACGCGCTTTTCCTTCCGTTTGAATCGTCTGCGTGCAATGGTCGACGCACTCGCCGAACGCCGACTTGTCACTGTCACTCGGATTATCGTCTGACGCCGTGAGCTGCGAGAGAGCGTTAATGTAACTGCACGCAATCCGGAGAATCGCCAGCTTGGAGAGTTTCTGGTTGTACGAATAGGACGGCACCGCACGCCTAAGTCCGTCGAACGCGGCGCTTATCGTGTGAACACGGGAGCGCTCTCGGGCATTCGCTTCCACTCGACGTTCGCGCGTCATGTTCTTGTAGTTTTTCCGGGACTTTTTACTCGACCCGTCCTTAGAACTGTCCCCGGAATCACTGTCCTGATCACGGTTATCCTGTCCCACACGGCTCTCCACGCCTCCCACGGAGGATGCAGTTAGTTTAGTCGAACACGATTGACTAGAACTTGAACTAGAATTCACACGCGATGTACCATCACTACTATGCTGGAATCTGACTACGGACGGGTGTGAATGCGGATGAGACGGGGGTCTAGTAGCTGCACTGTTTTGTAAAGCGTTTGTTGCACACTGTAAACTTTCCGGTACCGGTAACCCCGGATGGTGGGGCGGCCGACCGGGTAACGGGGGTTGCGGGTACGAACTGAGTGGGTCCGAGAATCGTTGGTAGTAGAACTGTGGAATGAAATAGGGGTGATGTCGCATGTCGGGGAACACTAGCGGCGGTTTCAGGTCCGAGTTGTGCAGGGACGGGATTCCCTCACTCGGGGAGTCTCGGGATTCTTCGTTCAGCCTTTCTGGAGTACTCTCCTCGCTCCGGCCGCTCTCGGAACACACGCTTCCTGGACTGTCCGGACAAAGACGCTTGATGCTGAAATCCGTGGTCCGCCGTTTCGGCTCACTCAACTTCCGTTTGTTCTTCCTAGGCGTATCGTTCGGTGAAAGTTCAGCATTCAGCATGTGTCTCCGGTACGCAGATTTATCCGCCCCGCCCGGGGAGGGTACGTCCGACTCTATATCCACCTCCGGGGACATCGTATCCCTCCGGATACCACCCGGAGCACCTCTCCGGACCCTCGGGGACATCCCGGGGCGCATCCTCACAGAAAAGTCGACTGCCATTTTTACTACTCCACTATCATCGATAGAGTCACGTTATTAAATCTCGGGCAATTAATCCTTTTTTTTCCAGTTACATAAAAATCCACAAAACTTTTCAGATACTTTAATCATCCACGTTGTAATATCTCAGTTTTTCCAATAGCGCAGGGAAAGAAGGCACACGTTTAACACTATTTATTCAACAAGAGTCCGTTCACGGTTTACGCTGTACAACTGCCCGTTGTGAAATGATCCATGTTGGTAGGCCCGCCGTGTTATTATAATGGTTTATCGGGAAATGTGTTTACATTAACTGCTATAGCCACTCTGTCTGCCAGATGGCAAGAGTGGGGATCGTTTCTCGTATCTGCGCTCTGTATTGACTAATCTCACACCGCGATCGAAATCATCAAGTGCGCTAATTTATCTTTTTACCCCGCAGTATTTGGTAGGCGCCGCGATTCTGGGCTGGTTTAACACCTTGCGCTTACAGGTTGCAGTCTCCCTTCACGCCACGAAATTTGATGAGTTAACGTGCTCGTTTGCTGCCCTTTTCTTCTCTAATGTCCTTTTTTTAGCCGACAACTTTTTAAAAACGTTAAAAGAAAAGGATTAATTGATTACCTAGGCTTCAAAATGACTTCGCTCCATTCTGTAATAGTATTGATTCTTACTTGTTGTATAGCAGTGTAACAGCCCTTTTTTGAAAACTAAACTATATAGGAAAAGAGATTTAATTGAATTATCTTACGAAATCATGACATTAAATCGGTATCTGTGTATTTATGAGTTTCTTTCTTTCTCTCTTTTTTTCCTTCTTTCTTGCTCTCTTTCATTTTTCCTTCTGTCTTTCCGTTTTTGAGGTTTTCGTCACCCTCACCTCTCACGAATGTCCAAAACGATATTCTCTCTTCCCTCCTTTTCCCACTTGCTTTCTCTCATGCTGTTTGTATGTCTGTCTATATATCTGTCTGTCTCTTTCTGTCTCTTTCTGTCTCTTTCTGCCTCTTTCTGGCTCTTTCTGTCTCTGTCAGTCTCTTTCTGTCTCTTTCAGTCTCTTTCTCTTTCCCTCTCCTTCTTTCTCCCTCTTTCAGTCTCTTTCTTCGAATTTATGTCTCTTTCCGTCTCTTTCTGTCTCTTTTTCTGTCACCATCCCTTTCTCTCTCTCATGCAGTTTGTATGTCTGTCTACCTACCTGTATGAGTGTCTCTGTCTCCTCTGTCTCTTTCTCACTCTTTCTGTCTCTTTCTGTCTCCTTCTGTTTCTTTCTGTCTCTCTCTGTCACTTTCTGGCTCATTCTGTCTCTTTCTGTCTCTCTCTGTCTCTTTCTGTCTCCTTCTGTCTCTTTTTGTCTCTCTCTGTCTCTTTCTGTCTCCTTCTGTCTCTTTCTGTCTCCCTCTGTCTCTCTGTCTCTTTCTGTCTCCTTCTGTGTCTTTCTGTCTCTCTCTGTCTCCTTCTGTCTCTTTCTGTCTCTCTCTGCCTCTTTCTGTCTCATTCTGTCTCTCCCTGTCTCTTTCTGTCTCTCTTCTGTCTCTTTCTGTCTCTCTCTGTCTCTTTCTGTCTCTCTGTCTCTCTCCGTCTCTTTCTCATGCAGTTTGTATGTCTATCTATCCACTTGTTTGTGTGTCTCTGTCTCCTCTGTCTCTTTCTGTCCCTTCTGTCACCCTGTCTCTCTGTCTCTTTCTGTCCCTCTCTGCCTCTTTCTGTCTCATTCTGTCTCTCCCTGTCTCTTTCCGTCTCTCTATGTCTCTTTCTGTCTCTCTCTGTCTCTTTCTGTCTCTCTCTGTCTCTCTCCGTCTCTTTCTCATGCAGTTTGTATGTCTATCTATCCACCTGTTTGTGTGTCTCTGTCTCCTCTGTCTCTTTCTGTCCCTTCTGTCACCCTGTCTCTCTGTCTCTTTCTGTCCCTTCTGTCATCTCCTCTCTCTCTCTCTCCCCCCCCCTCTCTCCCCTCCCGTCCATATGTCTCTTTGCTCTTTTCGGCGAGTCTCCACGTTTCCATTTGTTCCTTACCATTTACAATATAACCATCAAATCGGCTTCAAATGACGCAATGTTTATCAAACAATAATCCGGAAAGTTTGAGTCCGATTCCCTTTTTATCCTTAAAGGTCATGATGACATACCGTATGGAAGATATACATCTAACCGATATGGGTGATATTTACATCTTGGTGCATTGACTCTGTGCTTCATCGGAAACGAAATGACCTAGCTTCATTCTCGAACACGTCACCTCTGAATTCGAGATCAGACACACTTTCCAGTAAATGCAATTCTTCGATAACGCGTTCATTTCATCTCGATAGTTGATCCGGTCGCTGCATTATTTTCCAATTAAACCATAACCAAACAATAACGCCATTTGACCAGTTTGTTGCAGACGACTTTGGAAAACATTGTTGGGAAAGGAGAAATTGCCCGTGACGAGCAATTTCTCCTTTACCAACAATGTTTTCTACCCTATCAGAAGATCATTTTCGAATTTCATCACATTTTGAAATGTCGTCTGCTTACTCTTTCAATTTGGGACAGACGCACATTTAGCGTTTGGTAAAGGGTTAAGCGTTCATGTACACGGAGCAAAGCACGATTATGTTACCCGGCAAACAATATGGCCATGTTTCCTAAACCAGCTGTTGTCAATTGTAATAAACCGAGTCAGAAATCAATGGGGATCGGTCAATAAGCGAGAACTGGCATCAACAGCGATACACATTAACTCTCCATTCTCCCAATACCTCTCTCCTCATAAACGACGAAACAGACGAAGTGAAAATCAATTTAGCCAAGTTAGTGCACTATTCATGAAATGTATTATAGTTTTGTTATTAAATTGTGCAGTTGAAAACACTGTGTTGAAAAGCACAAGTTGATAATTCTGACTAAATCATGAATTTTTGTCATTTTTCAAAAGTCATCTGATGCAACTGTCGAAAAACTGAGATGTCACACATTAAGTTTGATTTGGAGTTTATAGCCGATTTCAACGGCATATCGCATCCGTCATATTTTGGCGACAAGTTTACACTGTTTATGCCCACGTATCGACAGTACTGCACACTTTTCTATCTGAGCCACTTACTAACTCTGCTTTCTATGATGAATACAATTAATAGAAAAGAACTTATTCATGTCCAGTCGTCCTTGGTCTTGACAGTCTGACCAAGCACGCGAGACCATTGCAGAGTCGACCGCAGGGTAGACCGCCAGCCTTGTTTGAGGGAAGTTTGCGAGCTCGAGTCAAACGCCAGGTAATGAAAGAAAAGTAATGATGCGAATGACTTTCTTAAATGATAGATGTATTCAAATGATAAAAATATATAAACATAACATGGCGACAACATAAAGAAATGGTACTTTGTAGAAGAGAATCATGAACCACACATGCAATAATGCCAATTTACCATTTATGCACACAAATACCGAAGATAACATAACAAAAGGAAAAGTACCACTATGGTTAACGGGGATAACGACTTGAAACACCAGGTACCGGTTCAAACAGAGGCTGTTCGAAATAACTGATAAACTGTTGAACGCGGTGTTAAAGCATGCCCAAACGCACGTAGAATGTGGTTGGATGTATTGGTGGACTATAAAAACGTGTATTGTTCACCAGCTGTTTCCACTAGAGGGATATATGCTCCGGGGCAGAAATCGTCCATGTACATTACCCAAACCGGTCAATACGGGGAAAACAACAACAACAACAACAGACAACATCTGGAACAATCCAACCCTTCACCTTACTCGGATGATCCAAGCTGTAACTGTAGGAAGAAATATCTACGTATGGATCATTCCGGACTCCTTTTTGATAAACGATCATGTTGTCTAAATCGTTTGCTTCAGAACACAGAATGGCGATCGTAATTGCTGCTAACGATTTTAAAAAAAGTAATTCGGAAGAAGGAAAAAATGCTCTTCTGCCCAGTTTCTTGTGTCACAAATCCTTAACAATTCATCCCTTTGGCTAAGGTGTCTGCTGCAGAAAACTCATTGGCTTCAGCATTACCTGTAGAAGAAATTAAAAACAATTGTTGGGAAAAAGGGGAAATTGCTCTTCCGCGCAATTGCTTCTTTTCAAAATGAATTCCAAACAATCCTTCTGTCTATGGCCTCTGCTGAAAAAGACTTATTTATGTCCACAATCGCTACCGACAACATTGGAAATAATTGCATGGAAAAATGAGAAATTACTCTTCCGAGCCCTAGTGTACATCTAGGGAAATTAGTCATATTATCATATTTAATTGGCAACGCATCGCAATATAATGAAATATTGTTGACACGACGTTAAAGCGCAATGGAGTTCTTAATCAATATCCACCGCGCAATATGAAACATTCAAAAGAGGGGAATACATCACTTTACTTGTACGGTTAAGAAGCCGGTTCATATATGAACTTTTAGAAACATGAAAACAATTGATTTCATTGATTTTGAGTTTTTTTAATTGTTAGGACTTTATTTGTGGAAAGTGTAATGTTTTAAGATATGCTTAGAATTTTCAGCAGTGTCCCCGAATAAAGTAACCCTCTACCGAAGTAATCTTCAACTTCATATATATTCTCTACATCTGCTGGCCCTAAAAATACAGACAAAAGGAGAAATTCATAGTACTTCACGTTCCCTCGTTTGTAAATATTTCTTTACTTCCAACGTTCTTTTACATATATTTTTTTAGACAAATATTCTCTCCAATTGTAAACTGGTGTTTGATGTGGCTTCAACTCTTAGAATGCTGGGTAATTTTCTAAGAATAGATTTTGGTGTCGTCTGTATTCCAAAACCTTAAATATCTGCTTAATTATGATGAGATGAGATACTCAGAGTAGCAAACAGCTTAGATCACAGACCAGCTGCCATTTCACTTGGCGACTGGCCTGGACCCAACCTGTTTGCATAATCATGAAGTCGGTTCCAGCACTATAAGGGTTGAAGTTTGAAAAAGTGTTTATAACATCCACCATTATGAGGTAATAGGTAAAACAGACACAATTACTCAAGAAGGCGACACCATTATGTTGATCGTTTCGATAATGACAAAAAATAGGACGGTAATTCAATCGACAACTGCACAAATGAATTTCTAAATTGAGGACTTAAAATTTCAATAATACTTTTATCTTAAACTCCTTTGCTGATTTCAAGATTTTAGGTTAATTATCGTATGTTAAGTGTGTTTAGATTGAAATTTAAATGCTTTAGCAAGTGTCGTTAAATCATGGCGAAAACTTATGAATTCCAGTTGATTTCTTAATCATATGTGTTCCGAAGCATTATGGGATCACAGCCCTCCCTCCCCCTTTCTCTTTCTCTCTCTCTCCCCCCTCTCTCTCTTTTTTACTTTCTTTTTTCTCTCTCTTTCTCTCCCCTCCCCCATTTCTCTCTCTCACTCCCTCCCCCTCTCTCTCATATCTCTCTCTTTCTTTCTCCCCTTTCTCTTTCTTTCTCCCCTCTCTCTTTCTATCTCCCCTCTCTCTCTTTCTTTCTCTCTCTCTCTTACCCCCTCTCTCTCTCCATCTCTCTCTTTCTCCCCCTTTCTCCCCCAATGTCTCTTTCTTTCTTAATCTCTCTCTCACTCACTCACCCCCTCTCTCTCTTTTTATATCTTTTTCATTCCATCTCTCTCTTCCCCCTCATTTCGTATCCCTCCATCTCTCTTTTTCTCTCACCCGCTCTTTTTCTCTCTCCACATTTCTCTGATCGTCTGTTTGTCTGTATGTCTGTGTTTATATTCAGCTATTATAATATCTTCACCTCAACTTCTACATTCATTGCAGTCCCTCCTTCATCACATTATATGTTAAAGCGTCTCTAGAATACGGGTATTTATGAAGATTTTGGCTAACCGACGTTTAACATTCCTCCAGTGTATGATATTGAATTGTTCAACATTGCGCGTTCTCATTACCAATGATGAGATCATACCATAACCATATGTTCAACAGGTAGGCAAGTACGTTTGCCAGATTTATTTGCCAAACCATAAGGTGGTAGTCATTTTTCATCGTTAAATTGCCCTGTTCTCGCCAGCTTGGCGCCAGGGACGGGGCTAGAGTGAAATAAAACTCGCACGCCGGCGGTTTATTGCTATTTGCTGCTGGTGTAAAAATTATAACGATATTTGTACGTATGAAATTCGGCTCTCGAAAACAGGTTGAAACCTTTTTTTACTTCGTTAAATATAGATTAAAACTAAACGATAACATATTTGTTGAGATGTCTTATTCCGTACAACCCGCCCCTTTTCTCGTTTAATTATGTCAGAGAAGTTAAGTTCGAGCTTACATGCTTGAGAGACAAGACAAAGACACTAAGAAATAGATAGAAAAAGAAAAATTTTGACAGACAGACAGACAGACAGACAGACAGACAGACAGACAGACAGACAGACAGACAGACAGACAGACAGACAGACAGGACAGACAGACAGACAGACAGACAGACAGACAGACAGACAGACAGACAGACAGACAGACAGACAGACAGACAGACAGACAGACAGACAGACAGACAGACAGCTAGACAGACAGACAGACAGACAGACAGACAGACAGACAGACAGACAGACAGACAGACAGACAGACAGACAGACAGACAGACAGACAGACAGACAGACACAGACACAGACAGACAGACAGACAGACAGACAGACAGACAGACAGACAGACAGACAGACAGACAGACAGACAGACAGACAGACAGACAGACAGACAGACAGACAGACAGACAGACAGACAGGTAGACAGACAGACAGACAGACAGACAGACAGACAGACAGACAGACAGACAGACAGACAGACAGACAGACAGACAGACAGACAGACAGACAGACAGACAGACATAGACAGACAGACAGACAGACAGACAGACAGACAGACAGACAGACAGACAGACAGACAGACAGACAGACGCAACAGACAGACAGACAGACAGACGCAACAGACAGACAGACAGACAGACAGACAGACAGACAGACAGACAGACAGACAGACAGACAGACAGACAGACAGACAGACAGACAGACAGACAGACAGAGACACAGACAGACAGACAGACAGACAGACAGACAGACAGACAGACAGACAGACAGACAGACAGACAGACAGACAGACAGACAGACAGACAGACAGACAGACAGACAGACAGACAGACAGACAGACAGACAGACAGACAGACAGACAGACAGACAGACAGACAGACAGACAGACAGACAGACAGACAAGACAGACAGACAGACAGACAGACAGACAGGACAGACAGACAGACAGACAGACAGACAGACAGACAGACAGACAGACAGACAGACAGACAGATCAGACAGACAGACAGACAGACAGACAGACAGACAGACAGACAGACAGACAGACAGACAGACAGACAGACAGACAGACAGACAGACAGACAGACAGACAGACAGACAGACAGACAGACAGACAGACAGACAGACAGACAGACTTTAACTCGACATTGTTTTAAATCTTTGCAGGCACTTAATCACAATCGTTTGCTAACAGCCATTTTAGCTCCTCTTCATTTTCAGGTGTTTCCAAACTTCAATTGGTGTGTTTTGGCATTTTGACTTAAATATTTTCAATTAACAGTTGGGAGAAAAAAAGTCGAGATAGGCATTGCAAGCATACTGCCCCCAATCTCCCCCGGATTTTTTTATCAAGGCAAACAGCGACACTGAATAATTTTGATGGTCTTTTCAATACGGGTTTATCCAATTCACACCGAAAAAAAAAATGATAAAACGACGGCAAGGCAATTGGAGGCGCCAGTTGGGCGGCATACCTCCGCACTCCGTCAGAGCGTTTTATACTCTCGTCTCCAAGCTTGACAAAAAACCCTGTTGTTTGGAGTGGTTCGCAGTCGAGGGGCATTTTTTATTTTTCATAAAACCCTTCAGCCCTTTCTCTACAATTCCTTGTTTTGTCGTTTTTAAATTTACTGCATCTACTGAAGGTAACTTTTGGAAAGACTTGTAAAACATTATGGAATTGATCGAGATGAGAATTTTCTTCTTTTGTATAACGTTTGTTTTAAGGTGTTTCACGCAGTATCAACAATTCTTTCAGTTATGTAACGGCTTTTCTGGATCTACCAGTTCTAGGCTTGGGCTCTGAAGTGACTCGCCAAAGATCACTCCCACGAAACTGGAGGTGTCGGTGGGGCTCGAAACCGGGACCCATGAGTTGCAAGTTTGCTATTTTAACCACTTGGCTACGCAGAACCCTCTCCTTTTGTTACAATAATGGTAAAGTAATATCTTCACGAAAACTATCTTTTCTATTCTTTATAAGAGTCTGATGATGCTTTCAATTTGGACCGATCACAAAGTCTGACAGGAGGGGATGTGTTGACCGAATCATCACGAAGGAATGTATAAGTCCGCAGTAGCAGACCTTTTTAAGTTTTTATATATGGTTGGAAAAGGATGAAAAAAATGCTCATATTCATATTGCTCAGATGGTGTGAAAAGAGGGAGTATTTTCTTGTTAAAACAGTTGCCAAACAATCATAGTTTCACTTTGAATCGGTCGGCTATAGACGAGTGAAAAAGTTTTTCGTGAAAAATAAAAGGAAACATTGCTCATATAAGATTCTCAACAAAAAACAAACCAAAGACCGCCTTCTGTTATTGCTTTCATTTTTGACAAATCAAACATATCCATTCGGGTAGAACAGTTTGACATTAAAGTCGTTTGCTATCAGCTATCTCGCATTCAATGTTAATTGGTAGAGAATTCTCCTTTAAATTACTAATGCCTATGATTGCTTTCATTTTTGACAAATTAAACATATCCATACGAGTAGAACGGTTTGAGATTAAAGTCGTTTGCTATCAGCTATCTCGTATTCAATGTTAATTGGTAGAGACTTCTCCTTTAAATAACCAATGCCTATTATTGCTTTCGTTTCTGACAAATCAAACATATCCATACGGGTAAACGGCTTGAGATTCACGTTGTTTGCTACCAGCTATTTCGTTTTCATTATATCAATTGGTAGCGATTTCCCTTTGGACAACAAGGGTCTCGATTTCGAACCCCGACTGGGGCGGTCATATGCCTTCCAACGTTGATGCGATATGTCTTATTTGCATCTCAGCGCTTGGAGATAATGCCCTCGTTGGAAAGTAGTCAGTAAAACGTCTCTTAGTGCATCTATTACAGTATATTGCACATTGGATCTGAAATGAATCATATTAGGACTTATAACGAAATACTGTTTTCATTTTACAATAATATCTAAAATCTATAAGGTATTTGTGACTGAAAGGAAAGTTCGGTCAAACTACTGTGCAAAGATCACTTATTTTCATTCACTCAGTCTTTCTTTACAAGTGTTAACAGACGATAACTTTTAAAGGTGTTATAACTTAATCCATTTGGAACGAAAAGCCTAAATGTATATGACTTTATTGATAAGACCTTAACAAATGAAATATAAAACATTGAAATCAATTTGAAATTACGTCTCGAGTCTGGTATATTGCGCAGGAAAAGGGAGGTAATCAATACAGACATTAAAATGCATGAGTGTGTGTACTCTAAAACATTGTGATTATTTAAAGTTTGTAAGTAACCTGAGTAAAAGTACCGATTTCGATTTCTTTGAAATTCACTAAACTCGAATTTCGTCACATGTAATAATAAACGACATTTCTAATTTAACCATACATGTATAGAAACTATTTAGGGAAATACCTTTTCCGATTATATTTCATTTCCTTGCGAGCATTTCAGAAGGTGTTTGGTGTAGACCAGAAAACAAAATAATTAGTTGGGAAATGTTTAAAAGACACATCAATTTACCCATGAGGCGGATACGACGTTTATACTGTTAAAGGTCTGGGGACCGACCTCCCCAAAGTCGGTCGGTAACGATGCTAAATTGAGTTACATGTATCTCAGCTTCAATTTATTCCGACCTGTCTTTTTTCTTTCGTACGTTTAGGTTATATTTCTGCAATGGTAAAATGTGGCAAACACTATTGAAGATCACTGATACAAAATTACATACGATATTCTATCTGACAATCGCCTTTTGCTTTTGCTTCAGTGTGTGATGACCAACACGCTTTATGTAAATGACAAGTGATTTGTGCTACAAGTCAAACGCTTATTTCACACAGTAATGATTGTCGTCTGTGCTATGATCTTCGCTTAGTATTAACTTATTAACAATTTACTCATACCACATAATCCGTATCATATTGCTTCCAGTCGGAAAAGCCACAAATAACCGATATGAGGTAATGGGTTAAACTAATCAAATAAGCCAACACCCTACCGCTCTCGTTAAAGGATGCGTTTCCGGCCAGCACGACCGCGGCCTAGTGGTAAGTGTCCTGGACTTGAATACACAAGGCACTTTCCGCATGTGGTCAAATATCTGTACCGCCAGATGCGAGTTCCCATGACATACAAAAAATGATGGTTCTACCGTGGAATCCCTCCACCCAAAAAACGTCAGGTTTTGCACTATAAGTCACAAGTTGTTAAAGCGATATAAAACCCTAAAAAATAAACACCAGGAAAACTTGCGATTGGTTTGAACACTAGCCGCGCATACATCTCGGATGATTTGATGTATAAAAACCCAATAGAACAAACATATTTGTCAGGAAAGCATTCGATAGGTTTGCACTCTAACCGCTGATAAATTTCGGACAAACTGTTGAAAATGACATAAAAAACATGAACTCCTTTAACGGAAAAATCTTGGATGTACCTTTTGTATTTTGCATGTTCTCGGTTGCAGATGGCAAAAGGCTGCAAAGCATATTTGAGCGGAAATCGATAATAAAATCAGAAATGACCGCCAATTGAAAAAAGCCGCCGTTAACCATCAAACGTCTTTTTCCTCCATTTTTAAGAATTATGATTTAAAATGGAAATGTAAAACGAGTATTCTGAATCTTTCCAAAGTTTAAGTTTTCATTTAGCCATATGATTATCGTCCGTTTCTTTTTCACTTGTCGTATGCAAGCCCTCTGACTTTGGACCACGTAAAAAACTTGTCGTTTGGGAAAGACCATTTTGTCCAATAGCGACTGCCTCGTTTAACTTTGGTAACGGTTCGATTAATTTCACATCATAATAAAATGTATTAAATCGCACCCTCTTCTCCACGTTAATAACGGACAACAGACCGCACGTAGCTAATTTAAACGAAGTCGATATCAACGTTATTAAAAACTTTGTGCAAAAAGAGAAACTTGTTCTTCATGGGCAGTTTTTTGTTTAGTCGAGTTTTTCTGTCGACCCATACAAAAACAAAGGGATCTCAGTTTACTGAATTTGTTTTAAAAGCAGTTACCTGTGTGTTTAACCATCTGTCAGCCCTCCTCTAAATAATTTCAAATCAAACAGTTCCGTATAGGGTGAAACGATGCCTCTTTTGCCAAACAATCCGTATACCAACCGTTCCAAATTGAAAGATTGAGCAGACGACAATTTAAATCGTCACAGAACTGAACAGAAATGGCCGTGTTTAGATAGAAACTACATATGGGCAAATAAAAAAAAAATTCAAGCATAAGCAGTTAGGTCATTTTCCCACAATAATTTCAAGCATAATTTGCAACGGATCCTTCAATATCACGTGATCGTTTTTGTAAAGCGTCTGAAACGGCCCAGATTTCCGTTTTTATTATCACCAGATGTTTTTCGTCCAACTCGTCAGCGGTTTTGTGCGTTTTTCTTTTCAAAGCGCATCGACTTTTTCATTGTCTTACAGCGAACACCTGGGCCCTGGGCAGACGACAAAGAGAGAGGAGGAAAATCGACGTCTGCTGCTTCCAATTTCGCTTTTGTCAAAGGCGGCAATCATCGATTTTCGCGTTGTTTATTGTGCATCTGAAGTTACCCAGAATGTTCAGCCTCACTGACTGACTGACGGCTGGTCTTTCTAACCAAAGTGTTTCCTAGCTTTGGGTCCTCGCCCGTGCGTATACCCCGATATAGGGGTATACATACGGGCCAGGACCCCAGGCTAAGTCCCTCCTCAAGGTAGACTATGTTATGTTGACGCAGTATTTCGGTCGCACAATCGCTTACGAAGTTTGCAGAGTTATCCGAATACATTTTCTGACTCATCTGCAAACTAAGTCCGAGTTTCTATGTTCGAAATGCAGCATTAACAAACACACGCTATTTCTTTTATGAGACATCTTGTGAAATATGTGCAAGATCTAAAATCAATACCGCAACAGACGACAATGGCGATTTCTAGGAATCTGTTTTAACAATTGTACTTGGGTGAAGAATATGGCTCGTCAGGTTTAATCGTTTGTTTGGTCTTGATGTTTTCTTAATTCTTTCCCAAACAACAAATTTTCGATTGTCCCAAATTGAAAGAGTTTGCAGACGACATCTCAAAATGTGATGAAATTCAACAATATTCTTCAGAAAGAGCAGTAAACCTTGTGGGAAAAGGAGAAATTGCTCGCCAAGAGCAATTTCTCCTTTTCCCACAATGTTTTCTAAACTCATCTGCAACAAAGTGGTCAAATGTCGTAATTGTTTGGGAAAGGGTTAAGGTAGTTATGGTTCTGCTGCATTCCGAATGTCAAATCGCTCACGCAGTCTGTTGAGGTATCCGAATGATCTTCGGACACCTCTAATAGCTTAGTTGGCGAGTATTTGTCTAAAACGTTGCGCAATCATTACACAGGCTTGCAGATCCACTAGCGTGTGCATGCAGTTAGTTTGCAGTTGGTCTATCTGAACGAGATACGCTATTGGTACGAAGAAAAGCATTTGCAGTCAGCACCGAATTAAACGAACACATTTGTATACTAGACAACGCATTCATTCATAATACTATTGATGAAGAAGGCTCTTGCACAAATTGCGTAATCTTACCTCAAGATTGATCCGTAATACGAAGAAAGAGTCTTTGTACTGAACATCACTGTTCGTCAATGTGGATTTCCGTTTTACAAGTCAGGTGTTATGAATTTCGTTATTTTGCTTCACAATTATAAACGCATGCTTTCACACATAAAATGCAATCTGCTCATGTTACATTTCTAAAATATTTTGCAAATCTAATTTCAAGATGGACTATGATCCTACAAAGTGTCGAGAAATCCTCGAAAAGTAAGTGTAAAATACAATGTGAAATCATTTGATTTTACAACCAATTCTTGAATGATATAGGTTTGTTCAGAGACATAGATAGTTATCTATGTCACTGGTTTGTTATTACGTTTGAAACAATTGTTAGAAAAGTGAATAATTATCATATCAATAATAATAAAGATTATGATGACAATAACATTGCTAACAATAAAAATAAATGAATAAATAAAAAAGAAACAAATAGAAAAAAAAATGAATACATGATTACTTACTTTTTTTTTTATTTTAGATAACTAGTTTGACCGAACCTGTAAATAAATATATAGGCACCAATGGTACAAAAGGGAAAAAAGAGCTCGTTACTAACACTTTTTCCTTTTGTCATATTCGTTTCTTGCCCAAGTCACAACCAACTTAACTTTTAGACTTTATTTTCTTTTATTGGTGCTCACATCATGTTCCAGACACACTTTATCAAACCATGCAATGGGAACACTTTCCTACAGGTTAATAAGAACGGTCCAGACATTTAAAAGAGTCATTAAGAGATTTCAATACGGTGAGGAAACCTTGTCAGTATCAAATATATACCCGCACAGTGTTGCTTCTAACAAAGTACCAACGAGACGCATGTAAGTCAGGAAATGGGAAGTCATCGGAAGTCTTCCAAAGAATGCTCCAATGTGTGAGAGGCAAGCACTGTAACACCATGCATTTGGCTTCAGTGTTTCCTAGCAAACCAATAGATGGAGAAGAGGTATAGAAGATGTTGGTTGTTATCAATGTGAACAATTCTGTTCTCGATACCACTCAATTTAATAATCCTATGAATCCATAATACCCAACTGTCACACATATACTGCTGATGACATAGGGAATCGTTGTGGCATGAGTACAAATGCTAATGACCATTCTTTCCTTCTATCAAGACGAATTCTTACCAATATAACAAGGAATGAGTTTTGATGTTTATCTTTGTGGTCTGCAAAGTAGAATTATTGGCATCCCGTGAGTCAGGCTAGTAAAGACTACATAGCATGAAAACCCAAATCTTCTGTGATCTTAACCCCGTGGATATGTCCCAAAAGGTAACAGATCATTAAGTAAAAATAGGTGAGAGTAAAACAATAAAAACAACGAAGATAACATGAAAATAACATATTTTCAGAGATCGTAGTTTCATCATATTCCCCTGTTAAAACTTTCAACTTGACCAACTCAGTATATTCATTATACAGAACATCAAAGCTAATTCATAATTTCAACCTTTACCAAACGAATGTCCACTTGTCAACTGTTCACGACTTTTAAAATCCTTATTGGAAAAAAAAAGAAAAAAATCCTCAAAAAGATATTAAACTTTCCAAAAGATATAAGTTTTCTTGATCTATTTTGAATGGTTGCATAACACTTCAGATTGAGACTGCAATTTATATTTATATTAGATTGGTTAGAAGGGATCATTATGACAATACTAAATGAATAAAAATGCCTATAGTGACATATTATGCAGTTTTAGAATAAATTCTTCATATTTTAGCTGTTAGAACTGTCGTGTGGAGACACTTTCAATTTGACCCCTGTCGCACAAATTGCAATTAGGGTTAGGGGTTGGGTAAACCATTTCTGTCATGAATACTAACGCTTTTGACGCTCCTTCATTATTTGGCATTATAAAAGAGTGCAACAAAAACAAACGTTGCACACAACCAACACATTCTCCATTCGTAACAATGGTTTCAATTATGTAAGTTCATTTAAAATCTTTATTGACAAATAAACTTAACAATTCGTCATCAAATCAATGCATTATTCAAATGACCAAGTACGGTGATATTTAAACAGTTAGCACATATAAAACAAACGTAAACAATCTTATAACTGAATTGGCGCAGCACTTAAAGTAATGCGATCGACGGTAGACAAAAGACAGTATAAAAGATATAGATTAATATAAATCATATATTCGTCATCTTCGACAACTTATAAAGATGTCCTGGACATTGTTTTGCAAATTTAGTTAACTGTTTCGAAGTCCTCTGTTGCATTTTGCTGAAAACAGGGAAACTGGTTCAGACTTTTCTTGCGTCCAAAGGGCGACTCATTTAAATTCTAGATTTCAGACTGGAGTCTCCAAGTCCCAGACAGAGGGTGTTTAATTCGCCGTCTTGGGCGCCGCTGTCACCATGAACGCATGTCAGGCGCCATTCGTGTGTGCATATATATAAATAAATACATACTTCACAAACATGCGGATGTTTAATTAGTATCATACAGTGTGCATTTCAAACCTAGATGACTCAGTCACACTGGTTTTAGTCCTCGATCGTTGAGAATGGTTTTATACTTGGCTACGGACTCTTTTCTGCTTGACAGCTCACTGCAATGCTGATGATTTTGTATGTCTTCACAATAGTCGGTCCCAAAAGTATTCTTGATATATGGTATTTGTATCCATGTAGATGTAAAGGAGATACACGGTACCTATTTAACCAATATAAATGTGCTGTAACAGTTTTAACGAAAAAAAAATAAATCATTGCGTAATAACCATATTCAAAAGCTGGGAGAAAGCATAATTTCTGGATAGCTACACTCGTCCTGGCATCAATTGTAATAAATACATGGGATAAATTGATGGATATTGTCGATGCCAGTAGAAAACATAGAAACAGCATTATTCACCTTTCTAACGTTGGTCTGCATGAACGTTGACGTCAGGCTTTTACCTCAATAAAGATATGCAAATCAATTGTTCTTCCAAAAGCCTGTGAGTTTTGGCCAATTTTAAATCAAGCCAAATAATTTCAAATAAAGAAAAAAACTCATGGTTGTTGTTTGAAATAGTTTCAGTACCTTCCTGTGTATGCACGTACTGATAATTGTCTTTGTCTTGTAGGGGTGCTTCTACTTGAATCAGTAACTAATCATTGGAAACTCCTCTTTGTTCGTCAAGTATCAGAATCGAGAGATATGTTACGGATAGGGTCTGGAAGCTATCAATTATCTAAGTAGACTCTATATGTTAATTCAGAAATCTTTGTTGTTCTCATGTACCCATTTATACACCTGGATGGAGAGTAGCAACGTGGGATGCATATTTTGCTCAGGAAATTCCGATGATCCGGCCGGGATACGAACCCGGGACCCTCCGGTCACGAAGCTGCTCCAAAACCACAGTACTATAGGACACTTGGAAACATCCCTATTTGCCCCTCTATCGTTGGTCTGTATGAACATGGGCCTCATGCATCAACCTGAGTAAAGATATACACATCAATTGTTCTTACAAATGCGTGTGAGTTTTGGCCAGTTTTAAATCAAGCCAAATAATTTCAAATAAAGAAAAAAAAATGGATTTTGTTTGAAATAGTTTCAGTACCTTCCTGTATATGCACGAACTGATAATTGTCTTGGTCTTGTAGGGGTGCTTCCACTTGAATCAGTAACTAATCATAGTAAACTCCTCTTTATTCGTTGAGTATCAGAATCGAGAGTGATTAAACTTGTTGAGTGATTAAAGTTGTTAGAACTTGTTTCACAATCGATGTAAAATAAATTAGTTTAAACTAAACAAGTATCAAATCTTAAAAGTAATCATTTCTAATCCACTGTTGCTTATGAGCAACACATGCATTGGATTTAAATAGTTCTTGGTATGAAAAAGTACCTTTATTGTCATGAGTAAGTTTTAGCTACAATATAAAAAGTTATCATGATTGAAACAGGCATTCGTTGGTGAAAATGTCGAATTCTGTTCTTGAAGTAAACTTCAACAAGGCAGCAGGATACAGAGAGCCAACATGATGTAATAAGTTGCAAAATGATAATTAAAGAAATAATTAAATAAACGTGACTCTTCAGGAATCAAAGCGCTTAAGAGTCAGATATTAGAATGCATGTGTATGAAACAATCTTACTAGAATAATAGTTGCATATATGCTTTGATGGGTACGATGGGTCAGTGGGTCTATACCTTGTGAAAACTCGATTGACGATACTGTTTATTAAGGATTGATTTCATAATTGGCCTATGGTAAGCCATGATACAACCATAAAGAGTAAGAACGGGTAAAATGTGATTTGGTCTTACGCTAAAAGAGATTTTTAGATTACAAGCAATGTATTCTACCTACAAAACAAAATGGAAACTTTTACAACATGTGTTAATTCCCCATAAATCACATGGCCGTCACCTGTTGCAGCTTATCAGACGTATGGGCTAAAATAATGGGTAACAATTTCTTCATTGGAAGTATCTACTTGGAATTCGAAAAAAAGTTACTTAACTTGCTCAAAACAGGTGAAACTTTATGAATTTAATGATGGCATCGTTCTTAACCCCAATACCAGGGATAATGTTGAATACTTTTATACATGGTGCTGATTTTCTGAAATTGAGAATTTCTCGCTCCTGGTCACACGTTGAAATAATTCTAACCAGGGGAGGTAAGCGATTTTCCTATGTAATTGTGTTATATATTCAATGGACACACAACATATTACTAAGACAAAATATGCTTGTACATGTAGGTTGACCATCCTGCGCAAATAATACATCATAATAAAGGCAACAACAGAATAGGAGATATATAATAATTGAAAATGTATTATAAATTATCGTCAACATCACAACGCAATTTAGTGCTTTTTTTTTATATACAGGGAGATAATCTCAACAAACATACGTTTATTTACCCCGATGGTTATTGCCCTTTAAACTGACGCATAATCATTATTTGCGTTCATGTTTACTTTGTAACTTTGGGCAGACACCGTCGACGGAAAAACAAATTTTTTACCACTTCTGTGCACATGAAACAGTTAACATAAATAAATGTATGGCTAACGACACTTTTGAACAATGTGATTCCATTTCCCTACCATTACAACATTTAAAAAGTTGTCTTTTTATGTAAGATGTTATAGGGATAGACACCCTCAGACGTTCAATATGTTGTAGTAAATGGAGCACTTTTACATGTCAATCTCCCTTGAAATATTGTGACGATCCGGTTGAAGGATTTCAAGTAAAACTCCATGTATTTGACACTGTTTCTCTGCTTATGCAAATACCTCCTAATGAGCTTTGGCGCTGTGCACAAGAGCCGTTTATCTATCATGAATGAAAGCTTTTTTTAAAACAGTAGTAAACACAAAGTATTGCGCTTAACCATTACCTCATAGAGACAACTTGTTTTTATATGTCTACAATAGACGACATCTGAACACTAATATCCACCTTTAATAATGCACACTTACAGAATTTCAATAATTCGTTAGCATAAACAACAATGAGAGAAATGGCTTATTTAGGAGCCACGTCTGTTGTCGACACCCGAAAACCAGCCCCTATACTAGTACTGGGCATATCCTTGAATAATGAACCAGTCAAAAGACTAGTGGAAATTGATTACCAAATTTCTTTTCCATGTGTTTGTCACCTATCTACACGCTAATTTGCTCAATTTTAACCACAGGAGATTCAACTAACAGGAATCAAGCGCCTTGGAACGGACACGGCGTTGGATACTACAAAGAATGTTCTAATGGATTAACACAGCCGTGATGATAACGGAATGTTCTCTCCAGGCGGGACTTCGGTTGTGATAAAAATGTCGTCTCAGATTGACCTTTCTAACCACATCATGAGCTTAGCAGCTTTGTTCCCAACCCAGGACTTGCAGTTTGAACTGACAACAGTAATCACACGAAAAAAGTTAGAAAAACCGTAAAACTATACACCTATACGTAAATTCAATTACATGTGTATTCATTCTTATACGCCCGAATCAACATTGTCACCAATTCCAAGAATTCATGTACTATAACCCCGCGGGATGAAATGAAGTTAAAACTGATACTAGAGAGAGAACCAGAACATACTTTAAACTTTCCTCCAAAACTGTTCAATGTTAAACGTTGTAAAATGGGGCAACTGAAACGATATTGCCAACGAAATTTGTTCAAGATATTCAGTTTTATTGCTTACAATGTATTCAAAAGAAGACGATGGATTGTACTGTCTACCATGTGTTATGTTTCAAGAGACCTCCCATAAACGTTCGAAACAGTTTATCACTGAGCCGTACTCTAACTGGAAAGACACAATCGTAGATTTGAAAGGCCATTCCACGTGCATATATCACTTGAATTCTATGGAGAAGTATGACTGATTCAAGACTACCCACACTACCCCGTCACAAAGAATAGATGTTACAGTTACCACAAAAAGGTCAGATGAAGTGACTATAAAAAATAAAATACTTGAATCAATTGTGAAAAGTGTGATATTTTGTGGAAGAAAGGGCATGGCTCTACGTTCACATAGGGATGATAACACGTCATCAAGCCTAAACATGGGCAATTTCAAGGAGCTGCTACAGTTTCGTGTTGATGCTGGCGATAAGTTATTGCTTGACCACCTTTCATCATGCGCAAAGAACGCGGTATACACATCCACAACAGCACTGAACGGATTGATGTATTGTATAAAGAAGTTAATTAAACAAACAATTGTAAACGAAGTAAAGTCACAAGCGATAGGCCCTTACTTTGGATTTCAGTGTGATGAGGTAACGGGCAGCAGCAACTTGGAGCAGCTTGGTATCGTTTTGCGGTATACTACACCTGAGTCCAGACCTGTTGAGAAACTCCTTGTATTTGTGGCATTTGAAAAGATAACAGGTGCTGCAATTGCCGATAAAATTGTTGGAGCATTAACAGACGTTGGAATAGATCCGGGTATGTGCCGATCACAAAACATGGACGGTGCAGGCAATATGGCAGGGAAAAATAAAGGTTGTGCAGCATTGATTCAACAGCAATATCCAAAAGCAGTGTAACATTATTGTTCAAGTCATGATCTTAATTTGGCACTCAGCAAAAGTTGTCAAGTGAAAGAAGTTCATAGTATGCTTGATACCCTGAAACAACTAAGTTTGCTCTTCAAATACTCCCCAAAACGAAGCAGGAGACTTCATTGAGATAGACACTGAAAGTAATCTGCAATCATTGAGATAAACACTGAAAATAATCCGCAAATAAAGAAGAGCAAATACAAGCTGTTTTGGGAAACGAGATTGAGAAACATACTTGCCTTGATGAGTTTGAGGAAATGTACAATGCTATGATATTGTGCCTGGAATCCATATCGTCATTGGAAGCGAACTGGGACGCAAAGTCTATGATAGAGGCTAATGGACTACTGAAGACAATTACAGATCCAACATTCATTGTATGTTTTCAAACCGTTCATCAGTATTTTGGCTACTTCAGTGGACTTCGCAGAAAGCTCCAGGGCTCCACTTTAGACATTATACAAGCATGCGGAATGGTTGAGGGCGTGAAGAAAACTGTGGCGGATCTTCGAAATGATATGCACGAGTATGACAAGGTATTTGAAAAGACAACAAAAGCGGCAACAAAGGCTAATATGCCGTCAATCGAAACGTCAAGATGTGGAAGACAGGTACACAGAAACAACGTTCAGTCTAACGATCCTAAAGAGTACTACCATCATGCAATATATCTTCCATTTGAGGATGGATTACTATCACAAGTTACCATGAGGATTAACAGTCTGTCTAAACAAGCTGTGCAGTTCTCCTTCTACCAAAACATCACAATCTAATTGAAGAAGGCTCGTCCGATGCCATGTTGGAGTATTTTAGAGAGGACATTCCTTCCCCAAATGAATTTCACCAGGCGTTTCATTTATGGAAGCGTCTTTGGTCAAACAAAGAAGAAAAACCAGATTCCATGCAGGCGACTTTAGCAGGCGGATGTATCCGAATGTATTTGCAATTTTGAATATAATGTTGCGTACATGGGTTACATCAAGCTCTGTTGAAAGAGTAAACTCTTCCCTCAAGTACATTAAGAACAAACTAAGGAGCACAATGGAACAGGACAGGTTCAATGCCATAGCCCTGCTTTACATCCACAAGGATATACCCATTGGCATCGATGAAGTGGTAACATTGTACGCAAGACGAAACCCAAGAAGAATGTTATTGATTAATCCAGATCAGATTAGACATTGATTAACAAACAGGTCATGACAGCTTTCAGATGTTTCAATACAATATGGGAATGTTTCCTATATTATATTGAAACATCTGAAACCTGTTTTGACCTGTTTGTTAAAGGCTTTAAGCAAAGTTTTTTAAATTACGTGTACACATTTTCATTTAAAGATATACTTGCGCTCATTTACACTTACATTGTAAAAGTTCTAGAATAATTGAAAATTAACTTAAAATTACCTTAAAATTCCCGTTTTAAGACTGAGTGGAACTGAGACGATAACACGTTTACATGATACTTTTAAGAGTGAATATGGTAAGGTTTGTTTACAATTAGCGATAAAACAAGGTCTGCCGAGAAACGTCTGGAACCAATAAAACCCGAGAAATCCTCCTTTTTGAATGTTTGTATACGATAAATGACAGTAATTTTATGTGTTTCACATGATTTTTCAAAGCATGCGATTTCATTTGTTAAACCGAGCGCTTCTTGCTATTTTAGATGTCACTCAAATGTAAATAATGAAGTTAAATTGTTGGGTACATAATTTGGGAAAAGAGCACTTTGAAACACAGATAATAAATAGTCTAGGCATTATATTGTCACGATCATGTAGTGTTTCGCTATGTTTCAATATATTCCATCATGATTTATCTAATTTTACCCAGTTTTGCAGTTTTTCTGAGCGCTAGTTAATCAAAATAATTCGACGTGAAGATTGCTTTTTAATTTCTGATGGGGCAATCTAACGTCGAATCTAAAACGATCCAAATAGTGTTGGACTTTTCGAATTCTGATTTTCCGATTTAAAGCAACAAATGGCTATTCAAAGTCAATTGATAAGACAAGATATGTAAAAAAGAACACCCTTATATACCACAAAATAATGGCATCAATTGCCATTAAATAATTAAAAGACCGTTTTTCACATTTCAGTGCGCATGCGCAGAAAAAAATAATCAAATATAGACTTATTTAGTGCATGGATTGATTAAAAAAAAGGATTAATTCGTAAGTGTGAGAAAAATAATTTGGTAATTTTCAATAACAATTGCAATATGTTGCGACAAAATTTTTAGTGCATTTGTGCTCCATTAAATGAATTGTTCGAAAGTTTGACGTGACGGGAGATGTTGTCCGATCCAAAAATTTCTCAATATTTTCCGATTACGTCAAATTAGTTTGACTAAGCGCTAGTATGCTTTCAATATATGTTCTACTTTTATTAAATAGTAAGTGGCCAATGTAAACAAACGTTCATTTCTTTCTTCAATATCCATTTAATTGAATTGATCTGATCCAATTTAGCAATATCTTATCTCGATTTAAGTGAGATGTTTATGAGATGGGTATTCTTTTTTAAAAAATGGTCCCTTTTCTGTCCAGAAGTAAAATACTGATAAAATTCAACTTTATTAATGAATCTTTACTTTGCAAATCACTTCAATTGTAAAAGTAATTGCCTTTTCCACTGTAAAAAAATCTGAACTTGACCCAAATATGTTGATTTAGAAAATATTTTATACTTTTCTTATGACAGGCAACCTCAAAAGGGTCTGTACATGAATTGAATCTGTTCGTTAGGTCAAAGATATACAGTTACATCAAGTTGTTTTCAGCAATGATACTGTAAAACAACTTGTCTTTATTATTCTAGAAACATTAAAACACATAAAATCATTTTGAAATGCGGAGAAATAATGTGTTTTATATGTGTCCGTGATTCTTTGTCAGTCACGTTACTGTTGAGACTTTTTAGCATTAAACCATGAATGCTTTTGAAATTTTGATATACATGATAATTTGATTATGACATCATTTCCTGTTAAACAAAATGGCTATGTCATATTTGGAAGAGTGACATCATATCCAAGACAAGGAGTGAAAGAAGTGAACGGTAAGTAATCTTACATTTTTCGCTGTCAAAACTGTTACCTACTCTAAAGTGAATTCAAAAAACCTATTCAGAACACTTTTACACGCACTGATGTCCTAAAGTGGGGAAGTTTGCACCAACATATGATAAACTCAGTAGAGGTCAATGCGTCCTTTGTACCTTCACATCTAAGTTAAAATGTCTATTGTAACCGTAGACATAGTAGGTAACAGGAAAGACAAAACACTTTTATACATTTAAAATTGTTGGCATATTTTTTATCATTCTCTCAATTTACCCATTCAGTTATCTAAACATGAATAGTATTAAATGTTGTTTAAATATGTATGACATATCCCCCCCCCCAGTTACATAGACAATTATTAAATTAATTCGGTAACAGGAAAGACCATTTATGTCAGAGGATGGACATCTTTAGAAAAATGGCAAATTGTGTTAACGTTTTCCGTATAACATGGATTAATGACATGTATTAAAATAGTTTATGTAACTTGCAGTATCATTTGTTTCAGAAAATATTTAAAATCTTTGGCCGATATGCCGCTGTAAGAGTAATAATAATACATATTGTGGTAACAGGAAAGACAAACGGATAACAGGAAATAATATCATGGTAAAAGGATTGACATAGTTATTTAACTATGTCAAATGATGTTAACCTGTCTTTATTAGGTCAAATGTTGATTTGTACAGTCTTCAAAACATATTTTGTTTTATAAAAATGTAAAGTAATGATGAATGCATTGCTGTAAGAGTCATAAACCTTTTCTGATAACAGGAAAGACACAATGGAAACAGGATTGACAGTCAGGCTAAACAATTTATTGTTAAAGACAGAATGAAAACAGGATTGAGAGTCAGGCTAAACAATTTATTGTTATGTTTCTTGACAAGCAGAAACAAACTAAATATGTGGTCAAGTGGGTTATTTCCTGTAATTAGAAGAGGTTTATGCAATAATATATGAAAAATCTTAAGTTTTGGAATGGTAACAGTAACCAGGAAAGAACATGGTGGTAACAGGAATGGCACACTCACTTAAATAAAGCATTAGTGTAAAGTTTATTCAATTCAATATTGACTTATTTCGTATTGAAAGTATTTTATAAAACTAACATATTTATGAAGCCTTTTTAGATGGCCTTATCTGCTGCTTAAAAGCAAAGAAGGTATTGGCAAAGAAGAGGTGCCGATGCTGAGAGGAGTAGATATTTGAAAAAGGAAAAAAAAAGTACTAGGAAGACAAAAAATTGGGGGAAAAGAAAAGTGTAAAAGCATGAACTGCAGGGAGCATAGAGCCCTTAAACGAAAATGGAAACTTTATTAGAAAGAAAGAATTGATTTGATGAGTGATATTGATGATGTTAATCAGATGGTGGATAATTTTGATAATGCCTTTCATATGTCTGGTGATATTGGTGATGCTAATAGAATGGTTGTTGGTATAAGCAATTCTGGTGACGTAGCATGTGATGCAAGGCGGCTGTTGGCTGATATGGACGATGCTGGTCAGGTGGTGGGTAATGTGACATCTGGTCAGGTGGTTGATGATGAAGATGATGCAAGGCGCCTGTTGGCTGATGTTGGTCAGGTGGTGGGTGATTTGACTGATTCTTGTTGGTGGTTGGTGATGCAGTTGGTGCAGGGCGGCTGTTGGCTGATATGAACAATGCAGGTCAGGTGTAGGGTGATTTTGCTGATTCTGGTCAGGTGGTTTGTGATGCACATGAAACATTAGGATGGTGGGTGATTTCAGTGCTTCCTGTCAAATGGTTGGTCAAATTATTAAAGATGCTAGTGATCTATCTGGTAACAGAAGTATAACCTTTACTAATTTCAATGATAAAGAGAACGAATTGTCTTCGTTGATAGACAAGATTGTTATTGTAGAATATGATGACAAGCCAAATACTGGAAAAGTTATTGAAACTGCAAAAAATGATGTTAAGGTCGTCTGTTTGAAACAGATTGGCACAAAAAAAACTGTTTTTACTGGACTGGGAAAAATAGGCTTGATGTCTGTTGGTATAATTCAAATACCATACTTGCAATCATACCACCGCTTGAAAAAATGCCAGGTAACGAAAAACTATATGAAATGAACAATACGGTCTGGGATTTTTATCTAACACAATTTTAATGATTTAAAGAAAAATGCATCTGGCAAATGAAAGAGTCTGAATGAAATTTACGTCTATAGTCTGCATGTGCAAAACACAATATACTCCTTCAAGATCAAACTAAAGTTTAAAAAGGACTCTCTCAAAGATTTTTGCTTTTCAAGTTATAAATGTTCATAACATGATATTCACAATTCTTGTCACTAAACCAAAGACTTCTTTACATATAATTGAATTAAACCCAGTGTTTTTGTAAATTATTTCGCACCTGTCTGTTCTTTTGGAAAGCCGGTTTATAAATAAACGGAGGAATAACCCCGTTTAAACGGTCTGCAATACATGCAATTTAAAAATGTTCTGTACTGTTATGAGCAGGATTAGGAAGCTGTCAATAATATAGATCTAAGTTACTTTAGAAATCTGTGCGTTTGTTTTTACGGTTGCAGACAATTTATTTTAAATATTTAAAATCTCAATCTCTGTTTGTCAATCCTGTTATCAGTTGTCTCTCCTGTTACCGATTGTCTTTTCTGTTATAGGAACATAAGTTTTAGCTCGTTATTGCTGATAGCCTGAGATATGCTCTTGAGAAATTTATCTTGGAACATTGAGATTCATAGCTAATAATATACAGTGAATCAAGCCATATATTAGACAAGCATTGTCAGGCAATGTTAAAAATAAAAAAAACATGAATGCGATAAATTGTTTGTTTGGGTTTACTTTCTTCAATGTTCAACAGGTGAGCAAAGAAATAGGATTGCATGCTGTTTTTCTTAACAGACACATTTTAAGACTTCAGTAGGCTATTTTATTTTGATATTTACCCATTTTATCATAGATAAAAATGAAAAAATAGTAACATTAACAGGAAGGACTTTTTTTCAATATCAAGTTCGTTAAGGGCCGTTTTATTCCTATTTCACAAAAAAATTAAGCTGTACTTTTGTATTTTCTGCGAAGTATATACTTTGAATATACATGTTAAGAATAAAAAGTAAAGATTTAAAGAACTTTGTTTTTTGTTTTGTCCGACCCAAAAAGGGCCATATTTCTTTTAAATATACCCTTAATCTCAAGAGACGTCGTTTAAGGACATTTTCTACAGTTTTATAACAAAATAATCCTTTCATAGAATTTTCTAAATATCTTATGTTATCTAAAATTTTATTGTGAATTTAAAAATGAAAAGAAAAATGCAGGTCGACGAGTTTGTTTTTTTGTAAAATGACAGTTTCGATGGTAACCGTTTGGGGAGAAAATGTCAAACTGACCATACCATCTTCAAATGTGATAACATAACTTCTGGAAGGTTTATTATGAAACATGAATTCATACATTCAATACTTTAAAATTCAATGTTATTTCAAATTACTACAATCTGTAGTCCAAATCATTTTTTATATTTTTTGTATTCGACAAAAAACAATGAAAATTTTTATGTATATTACAAGTAAATGAAGATATCTAAAACATTCTTTCATAGAATTTTCATATTTTTACTATTTGAAGTTAACTTTAATCTTGGAAAATAAAATGCAAACAAATGTATATGTTGTTCAGTTAGTTTTTCTGTAAAATGACAGTTTTCATGGTAACCGTATTTGAAAAACATTTATAAAAATGACTAAAATAACTTTAAACTTGAAAAATAGAAGCCTGGGGCTTACTATGTATGAGAAATATGTAAGGTTGTCAATACTCTTTAATAGATTTATGGATAATATTATCATTCATTGAAAATAAATTGCATACAGTATTTTTTATCCCAATAAAGACGTTTATCCGGCTACTGTGCAAGTACCTCTTCGGTAATAGATTATTATTTCTCTTGGATGCGCAGATGAAGTGCGCAGAAAAAGCTACCGAGAACGTCCTAAAAGGCTTTCAAAACAGCATAAAATCGATTTCCATCGGGATGGCTTCGCCCTCCTCAACCCCCTAGCAGGACTTGTCCTGCACCCACCGGGAGCCTAACCAGACCCCCATCTTAACGACTGAGTTAATGCCACCCGCCCCTAGCCATAGGCGTAGGAGCTGGGGGGGGGGGGGGCATGGGGTTGTTCATTTAGTTTTTCTGTAAAATGACAGTTTTCATGGAAACCGTATTTGAAAAACATTTATAAAAATGACTAAAATAACTTTAAACTTGAAAAATAGAAGCTTGGGGCTTAATATGTATGTGAAATAGGTAAGGTTGTCAATAATCTTTAATAGATTTTTGGATAATATTATTATTCATTGAAAATAAATTGCATACAGTATTTTTTATCCCAATAAAAACGTTTATCCGACTACTGTGCAAGTACCTCTTCGGTACTAGATTATTATTTCCCTTGGATGTGCAGATGAAGTGCGCAGGACAAACTACCGAGAACGTCCTAAAAGGCTTTCAAAACAGCATAAAATCGATTTCCGTCGGGATGGCTTCGCCCTCCTCAACCCCCTAGCAGGTCTTGTCCTGCACCCACCGGGGGCCTTATCAGACCCCCATCTAAACGGCTGAGTTAATGCCCCCGCCCCTAGCCATAGGCGTAGGAGCTGGGGGGCCAGGGGGGCCTGCCCCCCAATATCCAGACTTGGGGACCAGAGTATACTTTGGCCCCCACAATATTCACAATGGCAAATGCAGATATTTGAAAAGAAAAATGAATGAAACAGCATTCAACAGCAGAATAAAGATAAATGTGTATTTTTGTGCTTTATCCAATACCCATAGGCGTAGGAGCCGGGGAAAGGGGCCCCCCCAATATCCAGACTGGGGGGCCCTGTCCTCATCTGAAGTTTCCCCCCCATGACGCCATATTGTTTCCCGCGAGAATGACGTCACTTTCTTTCGTTTCTAAAAATAGATCTTGAACGTAAAATCCAAAAAGTCGTTAAATTTGATTGAGGAAACAAGTATACATGTCACAACAACAAGTTCGCCATTTGGTATGAGTTACTGATCAAAAGTGATTAAAAAGGATGTCCAGCACTTCCATACACATTGACCTACTTAACATGCACGCTTAGAAAAGGTGTTCATCGGCGGATGCCGATTTACCCGAAAAATTGTAACCCTACACTTATATCCGAGGTGTATTTCACAGCTCACGGAAATACCCGAGTAGTTCCGATTGATATCCGAGGTGTATTTCACAGCTCACGGAAATACCCGAGTAGTTCCGATTGACGAAAACCGTGGTCTTAAACGTGTTCTAAGGAGGCAGATTCAATTTTGTCTTCAATTGTTAGCTAAAGCTTGAAAAATAATTTAATTCTCTGACCTACTAATCGTATGAATCCGTGGGTGTAATAGTCTAGTCGCTGTCAATTTTTGTTTAGATCAATACATTTGATAACCGCGTGAGTTCGAGACCTGGCATATCCTTTTTCTTTTTTATTTTTTATTTAAGATACACACTTACATACGCTTTCTTTTAATTCTTATTATGTTATTGAATTTGTAAATGCATGAATAGTCATGAAAAAGTTGCTTTAGGAACATTTATTCTTAGACCGTTCCTCATCTGAAATTGGCCCCCAATGTTGAAAACGCTCCTACGCCTATGCTAGCTGATATTCCTGTATCCGCACCTGCACTTTGTAGGAGAATCCCACTAGCTCGCTCATGAAACATCACTTGTTGATTATACCATATGTGACGTCAATTGCGTCAAACTTATCTTGAATTACGTCATTAGATAGAGCACTCCTCGCTGATCACGTCATTGATGATACTGCGGTAGCATTGTTAAGCTATACTTGTGCTAATTAACACTTAAATTGTGAAAGTTCTAGAATAATTGAAATTAACTTAAACGTACTTTAAATCCCCTTTTACAGAGGAATTAACACTGTAGTTACACGTTCACATGGTGCTTTTATACGAGTGAATACTGTATTTTATATAATAATTTAGAGCAGTAAAGATGGATAACCTTTCGTCTGGCTTATGCACAATCCTGCTAAAGAAGGGCTTACTTGTTTCTTATTTCGGCTTTTATTTTGTTGATCTGTAGGACATTAAGCGTTATTTTCAACATAATTTAGTTATGTTGTGGCTTTCAATGGATCCACACTAGTGCAACATGTACCATTTTTCGATCTAGATGTGAGTTTTCAGTCGTTATGATGTCCATATTAGCTTTTGGAATACCAGAATGCATCGGTACGTTTTCCGTGTTCTTCCTATTTCTTTTTGTTTTTGAGTTAGTTCTTTGCGTTTTACTTCAAACTCTAATTGCCCCCAGGGTGAACAAACATGAAACGTCATCTTGTCATTTAAAAAATCTATTTGTCAATTCATTGTGCACGTATCAGGCGTCGGTGGTGTAAAGGTCAGCATGGTTGCCTTCCAAGCAGTCGGTCCAGTTTCGATTCCCGGCCGACGCACTTTTTATTATGATGAAATGTTCGAATGTTCAATAATTAATCAAGGACAATGTGATCTGATTGGATGCAAAACAAAGCTCCTTTATCCTAGCTTTTGCAATGAGACAATATAATATGCACTAGTCTGGAGGTTCCAGTGCTTTGATAGAATAAAATAGGCCTATGGATAGTCTCGGCATTGCTCATTGTGCACCTTAGTATCGTCAAGTAACGAAAATATCGAAAAATGTTGTAATCTGGTCCCAATCGCTTTTACCAACTTCAGTGATTTTGCAGGGAGGTAATAGTGTTTACTTTATTTTGCAAGACAAATACGCTTTATCTTTATTAAAAGGTTATGAACTTGGTTGAAAAACGTATAAAAAAATCTAGTTTAACAGTTAAAAGCATTTTACATCAGCCTTATGTTTGCGTTTCAATTCAAAAACTACTTGCTCTGATGGTAAAAGGCATGAAACGTCATCTTGTATTTTCAAAAAAGAATTAATCATATGTACCATACCAAGCGTCGGTGGTTTAAAGGTCAGCATGGTTGCCTTCCAAGCAGTCGATCCGGGTTCGATTCCCGGCCGACGCATATTTTATTGCGAGATGTATGATTGGTTATCAATAAATCAAAGAAAGTGTTATCTGAAAGGGTGCATTAATTAGCTTCATGACCCTACTGTCTTTCACCTATGTACTATAAAAAGGGCGAGTCCACTATTGACCGGACGTAGGTAGGTATAGGTATTGTCCAAGTTCTTATCATTATGGCAAAATGTTAAATTTGCATTTTTGGTATGATCAGAGACATAGATACCATGTTATATACGTCTCTGATATGATTAGAAACTGTTTCAGTTAAATCGATACAAACTCTTGAATCTTAGGTGTTTGTAGGGAAATATGAAGGTAGGTCAGTTTTAGGTAATAAAATAGGTGCCTATTTAAAGATCAAACCATTCCGAAGTGTTTATATTTCATGACATTATAGCCTTCATGAATTGTAGCGTTTGCAATGACACAATATTAAACTCACTTGTCAAGGCGTTTCTCTGCTTTAATGGAAGAAAATAGGCATATTAATAGTTGCGGAATGATTTATTAGTGTATTTTAGTATTCCCAAATGATATGAGTGTCGGAACACTTTTGCTGTGTGGGTCCCAGACGCTTTTACCAACTGCAATGATTTTGAAGGAACGAAGTATTGGGTCATTGTTTACATATTAAGCTATTTAAATACTTTACTTTATTTGCAAGACAAATATTCTGTATGTTTTCAGAATGGTTATGACCAGGGTTGAGAAGTGTATATATACAATATAGTTTTATCAGTAGATTGCATTTCTCAATAAGGTAGTCTTTATTAAACTCTATTTCCCCTGACGGTAAAGGGACATGAAACGTCATCTTGTCATTTAAAAAATCTATTTGTCAATTTATTGTGCACACATCAGGCGTCGGTGGTTTAAAGGTCAGCATGGTTGCCTTCCAAGCAGTCGATCCGGTTTCGATTCCCGGCCGACGCACTATTTATTATGTAATGTATGGGTGGTATAAATGATCAATGACAACGTGATCTGATTTAGCAAAAATAAGCTGCCTTGCTTTTGCAATGAGACAATATAATATGCACTAGTCTGGAGGTTCCAGTGCTTTGATAGAATAAAATAGGCCTATGGATAGTCTCGGCATTGCTCATTGTGCACCTTAGTATCGTCAAGTAACGAAAATATCGAAAAATGTTGTAATCTGGTCCCAATCGCTTTTACCAACTTCAGTGATTTTGCAGGGAGGTAATAGTGTTTACTTTATTTTGCAAGACAAATACGCTTTATCTTTATTAAAAGGTTATGAACTTGGTTGAAAAACGTATAAAAAAATCCAGTTTAACAGTTAAAAGCATTTTACATCAGCCTTATGTTTGCGTTTCAATTCAAAAACTACTTGCTCTGATGGTAAAAGGCATGAAACGTCATCTTGTATTTTCAAAAAAGAATTAATCATATGTACCATACCAAGCGTCGGTGGTGTAAAGGTCAGCATGGTTGCCTTCCAAGCAGTCGATCCGGGTTCGATTCCCGGTCGACGCACATTTTATTGCGAGATGTATGATTGGTTATCAATAAATCAAAGAAAGTGTTATCTGAAAGGGTGCATTAATTAGCTTCATGACCCTACTGTCTTTCACCTATGTACTATAAAAAGGGCGAGTCCACTATTGACCGGACGTAGGTAGGTATAGGTATTGTCCAAGTTCTTATCATTATGGTAAAATGTTAAATTTGCATTTTTGGTATGATCAGAGACATAGATACCATGTTATATACGTCTCTGATATGATTAGAAACTGTTTCAGTTAAATCGATACAAACTCTTGAATCTTAGGTGTTTGTAGGGAAATATGAAGGTAGGTCAGTTTTAGGTAATAAATAGGTGCATTTTTAAAGATCAAACCATACCGAAGTGTTTATATTTCATGACATTATAGCCTTCAAGAATTGTAGCGTTTGCAATGAAACAATATTAAACTCACTTGTCAAGGCGTTTCTTAGTCCAGATAACTGGTCTCGAAGGCTATTGCTATTTTGACTGACGCCTTCGAGTCCAGAGTCAATCGTGATTTTTACGTTAGATTTTTGCGCACAGATTTTCTGCGCATGTTTAACCACCTATCATTCCATAAATATGCAATGGATTATGAAATCAAACATACCGATTTGGAGATCAACCTTTTATCTGTCGATGTGTGAAGTCTCAAAAGTGTCACTTTTGTATAAATATCCAAAACTTTGATTTAAATCACACACATAAAACCTGCTTTCAAACGTTGTGGTAAAAGTCCGAAACATCCGGATGCTAAGTCTCGCTCTGGGTTATGTTACACGGTCCGATATACATGTCAACACTCGATTTACACTCGATCACTGCTAGTAAAGTTGTACGCGTTTGGCGGGAGTATATAATTTGTGAGCACTTGGTACTGTACTTCGACTAAAATAATTCCCACAGTATTTTCATCATCTGATTATATATGTTTTTGATACTTCTTTTGAAACAATGGATTGGAATTCGACGGTGTTAACTATCTTGTTTTAAAAATTGGAAGTCCATACAAAGTTGAGGCCGTCATTTTTCCTAATTGAAACCAAATACATGGAAAGTTAAATTGCGCTTCTTGCAGACTTAGTTCAACGCATTGGCTGAAACTTGCGAAATGATATACGGGAAGTTACCCCCACCCCACCCACGAGCATTTGCCCCCATTTTTGTATAACTCTTTACCGAACGTTAAATGTTCAACCGTCCCAAATTGAATGGGTTTGCAGACGACATTTCAAAATGTGATGTTATTGGAAATGATCTTCCTATTAGGTAGAAAACATTGTGGGAAAAGGATGAATTGCTCGTTAAGAACAATTTATCCATGTTCCACAATGTTTTCTAGAGTCGTCTGCAACAAACCTCTAAAATTGGTTATTGTTTAGTAATGGGTTTAGTCGCACATTTGTCCTATCACTGTAATGTAGATCGAGGGCGGACATTTCCCCCCTCATATTAATCTTTTGTAAGTTAACTTGATATATTATGATAGTATTCCGTTATATTTCAATAAAAACTTAAATGGAGATAATATTTTTATCAGACCAGAGAAATAGATTACAATCATAACATCTATGTCTCTGATCAGACTAACCTGTCAATTTTGCTCTATTACGCCGATGGCACTTGGTCAATTATGCCGTGAAACTTGTTTCGACGTTAATTTTCTTATTTTCGGCAAAATTTGTTCTCTCTTACTTAATAATCAAATGTGATGGTCTTTGATTGTCATACTGACACAAATTGAAATACCTTTGGTCTTCTTTGTTTTGGATGGTTTGCCTCGAGTGACAAATTGGGTAAGTGTGACCTCCTTTGAAAGGTGTTTGTTGATTCAAGTATACAAAGACAGTATTAAGGCCACAAGGGGAAGGACCGTGGAAATGTTTCACAGTTCTAGAACTAAGAAACAAACAAAAAATGGATAATAAAGGAATTCTGTTCGCCTGCCTCCTGTGTTCTGTAGGTAATTGGGGTCAACGTACCCGATATTGAAGTGATCGTTCATTGAGGGCTTCCAAAAGTGTACTTTCGTACTGGCAAGAAGTTAGGCGTAGTGGACGTGTAGGACAGAATTCTGTTCTCATATGGAAGATCCCTTATGAAATCAATCACAGACGACTATATGAGAGATCTTGTGGAGAGAAAGATTTAAGTCAATTGCTAACGCATCGAATGGACAAGTGTGAAATACAAAGTTCAAATTATTGTTTTGAAAAGGATTGTCCCGTTTGTGAATGCACCGCATGTACTCGTTGTAGTATTTGTAGGAAGTTATGTGAATGCACAGGGAAACGGTCTATAAAAGAGCAGTTTTTCCAAAAGAATACTTCCATTGAACTGAACACCCGTTAGAAGTCCAAATTTCAGCGATCAACAGGCGGAACAAATTGTTGTAACAACAGATGAAAGTTCTTAATCAAAAAGGAGTTGAAATCAAATATGACTAATTGAAAATTCGTTTCTTATGAGCAACATTTCATTTCGATACAGAAGCCTGATTCAAGTACATGTATAAAGGTCCTACATTTGGTAAATAGGTTGACATTATCGGTTCGTAATTTGAATGAATTGTAGAATTGATATCATTTGAAACACAGCGCACCACTTGCTCCTAATATACCAATATTGTATGCGTATAACGTCGTCTGCAAAAAAAACCACAGATCCTCCTTGTTCATGGTGTCTGATGAGGAATTGATGATAATGGATAGGCTTGGACAGAGTTAATCGTTTTCACTTTGTGAATTTATCCTTTATAATTTGATTGAACTTTATTGAACGCTTTATGTCTGAACTTGAAACATTGTGAGAAAAGCACTTTGTTTCATTTTGGTTTAATAACTTGACTTTGTAACTTTAAGGGATTAAAATCTTTATTATTTCCTTTTAAGATTTTGTTATTTTTCTTGTTAGGCTCTAGCTACCTTAATTGTCATTTAATTTTAAAGCTAGTGGTGTGATCCTGACTAACTAATTGCTTAACCCGAGTTAGACAATTTTGATCCAGAGCCCGAACCCGGTAAAACTCGCTATCCGAGGCGAGGTTTACGACACATGTATATAACGTCGTCTGCAAAACAAACCCACAGATTCCTTTTGTTGTCTGGTAAAGGATTGATGATAATAAGCTGGAAGCTTGAACCCCACCCCTTCTTCAAGCACTATAAACACTGTGCAACGACATATTGTTATGAAGGTGTTAGTAAAATATTGATTATGTCAAAATGTGTTGTTTTATTCCTTTGACATTAAATCTACTATGTAAATACGTGATAGATAGGCTCTGGTTATGCGGTTTTCACATGCAGGTCGCGGTTATCATGTACCCGATGAACACCCAACGTAATACTTCTTGAGTAACTTTTTAAACACTAGTTGCAGTAAGTATATGTTTGGTGTTCATAGGACTGAACATCACCGATCCAACACAGGTGAAGGAAATAGTTTGTTATAGTTTCAAGGAAATCAACTACAAGTTTTATTGGTCCGACGTCAGACGTTTTACGCTAGGCGTAAATATCCCTCCCATTACAATTTTATAAATTGAACTTTTAACCCTTTCCCAAACAATAACGACATTTGACCAGTTTGTTGCAGATACTGTGCAAAACATTGTGGGAAAAAGGAGCAATTGATTGTGACGAGCAGTTTGTCCTTTTCCCACAATGTCTTTTGCCCTATCAGAAGATTATTTTCCAATTTCATCACATTTTGAAACGTCGTCTGCAAACTCTTTCAATTTGGAACAGTCGAAAATTTGTTGTTTGGGAAAGGGTTGAATGATCCTTATTCCTGTTAGATTCGATTCAAAACAAAACATGAAATGATTTCCGTTCATTTTGAAAAAAAAAAGTATATATATTCTTTTATTTTTGGTAACACTACAATCACGTAATAGGCCTACTTAAACAAAATAAGCGAATTAATAGATAACAAAAACAAGGATGGTATTTTGGAAAAACCATAACGGACTATGCTTCAAATGCTGGTTTGCAAAAGACATCTTATCCAAGCATATCTTCTCCGAATCTGTATGTGAAGAGAGCTCAACTTAGTACAGTACAACTCGACTTTAGGGGGAAAGACGCGTACTTCATCCCAAACTGTGTACATAATGCGATGACCTTTGACCCGCAAGATATCCGTGGGAATCTTGCGGCCGGTGGTAAACAACATGGACGGCGATTGTTTATTTTTGGGCATCGTCGATGTTTCTTGATAGATAACACGCATATAAGAGGTGTACTGGATATTTGTGTGGGCTGAGACGATTCATAAATCATTTATGTATGTATTTCAAGTTTCCGTTTATATTTTAGTCCCTTTGAACACAAAAAAATCGCAAGATAAAGGCACTGAGTCGGTCATTCGAAATTTTGTAACATAAAAATCACGTTGGACTTGAGACGTAGCGAAGCAAGATAAATGTCCAAATGACGAAAAAAGCTTCGTTCACGGATCATTATTGAGACTAGGCGTTTCTCTGCTTTAATGGAAGAAAATAGGCATATTAATAGTTGCGGAATGATGTATCAGTGGATTTTAGTATTCCCAAATGATATGAGTGTCGGAACACTTTTGCTGTGTGGGTCCCAGACGCTTTTACCAACTGCAATGATTTTGAAGGAAGCAAGTAGTGGGTCATTGTTTACATATTAAGCTATTTAAATACTTTACTTTATTTGCGAGACAAATATTCTGTATGTTTTCAGAATGGTTATGATCAGGGTTGAGAAGTGTATATATACAATATAGTTTTATCAGTAGATTGCATTTCTCAATAAGGTAGTCTTTATTAAACTCTATTTCGCCTGAGGGTAAAGGAACATGAAACGTCATCTTGTCATTTAAAAAGTCTATTTGTCAATTTATTGTGCACATATCAGGCGTCGGTGGTGTAAAGGTCAGCATGGTTGCCTTCCAAGCAGTCGATCCGGGTTCGATTCCCGGCCGACGCACTTCTTATTATGTAATGTATGGGTGGTAAAAAATGATCAATGACAACGTGATCTGATTTGGTGCAAAAATAAGCTTCCTGGCTTTTGCAATGAGACAATATAATATGCACTAGTCTGGAGGTTCCAGTGCTTTGATAGAATAAAATTCTGCCTCCGTGCAAAAGAAGATCTAACTGAGACTACACCTGCGAAAGGTTCAAGAATTTATTCATGAACCGCATGAATATTCATGAACGTTACATGGTCGGTCATTAACACAGAAGTTTCTTTATGAAATTGAAGAACATGTTTATGAACATCAAGCACTGGTTTGTCAATAAACTAGCAACCGGAAGCCGACGCTCCAGCGTGTTCCACGAAGCATTCGCTGGAATTGAGGAGCATGGAGGTATGGACTATCGGCGATAAATAACAGAAAGCAAAGGTATTGAGCATGACATAAAGCAAACGACAGGCATAACAACAAACCACTCTTTTGCTGTAGCTTGTATATTTTGTGCTAGTAATTCACTGTACGAATATTAACAATTAAATATGTTTCAAATTTAAAGTTTAAGATGTATACCGTTTTAGAAAATATTTTACATACAACGAAATACATATTCAAAATCGGTTTGAATCATAGTTCACTATGCATAAGTAATTCTGCAAGAAATAATACACAGCTATACCTCTGTTAGCAACAGGGTACATACGTATGTCATTTATAATCGACATCAATTTTGCGTCCATCATTTATCGGTATAGGTAAAGAACGCCTTCCAGTCGAAAGATACCAAAGGTATCAGTAGAAACGTCCAGGCTTTCACGAGTTTCCATTGGTTACAAGTTACAGCGCTTGTTACAAATCCAGAATCCTCCAGACAAATCTTGACAGTTTTCCGGCGCGAATTCGGGTTGCTTGTAACGGCGATCTCATATTCGAAGAGAATTCTCCGGGATGATTTCAACCAAAGGATATTCTCATATTCAAAATGCAACACGTATTCCGATTGTTGGTGACATAGGAACACTTTATAAATGGACATTACTATCTTCGGCGATGAAAACCTCGAGGCGACCCCGATTGTCCATTTTGGGTGGGACAAATTCGCAAGCAGCAATTCGCCCTTCGATATCTGCGACCGACCCTTTACCTGGGTAAGATGGCGCATATACAAAGGCGCGAACACTTCCTGACCGTCGAAATATGCTAATTCAAAGCTGTATATGCTGAACTTTTGGTGCAAGGTTAAGAAGCCAATATTCGTGCGCAGTTTCCATCTTTTTGCCAGGGATTTCTCTATGGAGGTCATCAATACGTTGGGATCAACTCTATCCACTTCGTAGAACAAGGACACCACCACTTCAATGGCGTAGTTGTCGCCATGCGGTTGAGAGCGCCAACCGACTCCGTGCATGTCCCAGCAACCGAACCATGGCGTTTCCGCTGCAAATGCATTGAGTAGATCGATCTTCGAGATGTTGGAAAAATGCTTATCGACAGGTTCCTGGTCAATGGTCGTTAGGTTGAGAACGATTGACATCCTTCTAGGGAACCAGTTGTTTGAAGAGAAGACGCAGACGCCGTTCCGTGACCTCATTGTCGGACACATTATCGTACGGCAGGAGGTCGGGTCGTCGGCCTGGTAAAATTGATTGGGAGAAACGTTTAAGACAGTGACCAAATGATTTAGAATTTGATATGGTAAATAAAGTAAGACGGAGAGAACATTTCTTACAGTTTCCATCTGACAGCTCATCCATAATAAACGATCTATACTAAAACAAGAAAAATATTTCTTCGAATACTTGTGAATGGCAAAAACGTTACATACTTGTTGTAGAGCTGAATTTTCAACTTGTAAACAGTCCACACCAACGTTCCAACATTCCAACATTCAAAAACAAAATGTCTTCCTTCTTTTTCTTATCTTTTCCAATCAATGTGTAACTTTTCTGATTTTCTTTATTGTATTTTCTTTTTTCATCATAAATACATGCAACGTCATGTATTCGCTAAGGGTACTGGAAAAGAACTTAATAAGCTTTTGCTTTCGTTCTTATCCATTTCATCTGTATTGTATAGATTGTATTTATGTATATTGTGTATATTTCGATGAATAAACTATGTTTAAACTAAATGATTCAGAATTTGATATAGTAAATAGAGTAAGACTAAGAGAACATTTATAATGGGTTTCACCCGACAGCTCATCCATAATAAATGATCTATACTTAAACGAGAAAATCATATCTTCGAATATTTGTATCAGCACCGTTTATAAAAGAGCATTACTATTTTATCAAAGACAAATATGTTCAATGATTTTTTTTCGAGTGCAAAAAAAATAAATAAAAAGAAACAAATACCAACTTGCCGTACCTCACATGCCATTGGCGTCTCTATATTGTTCTTTGGCTCCGAACTCTTTGGAAAGTTTTCGAGAAACTAATTGTCTAACATCGCAATGAGCGGTACCTCCTTGTCTCCCTTCACAGAACGTTGACGACATTCGCCGGCGACGTCTCTCTGATTGCAATAAGCACAATAAATGTTTTTGTACTCGGTCCCGCGGGTGATGAAAGGGGATATTGGTCCATGGTTGCACCCGATCTTAATGGTGTCGAACGAAATCGGGTTTCCAGGCAAAGCGTCAGGCAGGGTCATGTAAGAACTTTCTGTACAATCATAGACTGTGTTAGTATTACACATGGTATATTTGGCCTCGTCGTTAGAACCAGGGTGTGAGAAGGACGCGTACACATCATCAGAAGGGCCTTCGAATACGATGTCAATGATGTCGACTAGATTCACAGATACTATGTAGTTCAGAACAACTGTGCTCTTCCAAGGTACCGCGTCCGTCACGCCATTACAACTTGCGCATTCCTGCGTTACGTAGTTCATCCCCATGTTCTTGGAAAACACGGGCCAGAACGTCTTCCAAGGGACAAGCGACTGGTTCCCATCGCATCTTCCCTCCGCAATGCACCCATTGGCTGGGGAACCAACGATGAACGTGTACATGGCTGTGTGCCGGCTGTTGAAGACCTTTGAGTTCGGGTACAAACATTTAATGTTGCCCAGCTCTCTTAATCTGTATGCGTCATCTTCCGGGTAGCAACACTTTCCCGTCAAACCGCAAGTGTCAGAGCAAGAACATCCTGAAATGAAGTACATAATCATACTATAGCAGGCAAAGAGATATCCATTGGATTTATACATGTTCAAATTATATCAGACAAAAAAGCATCCATGAAATATATACATGTTCAAACTATATCAGGCAAAAAGGGTACTCATTGAATATTTGCATGTTCGAACAATATCAGTCAGTAAAGATAACGATTGAATATATATGTTCAAACGAAAGCAGTCGAAATGGCATCCGTGAAATAAATGACGTTCAATTATATCATTAGAAATGATATTCGTTGAATACATACATGTACATGTACAAATTATATCAGGCAAACGAGATGTCTATTCAAAATATGCATTACCAAAGTATAACATAAAACAGATTCATTGAGTATATACATGTTCAAACTACATTAGGCAGAAAAGATATCTATTGAATATAAGTGTGTTCAAATTACATCAGGCGAAAAGATATCCATCAAATATCTGCATGTTCAAACTATATCAGGCGAAACGATATCCATTAAATATCTACATGTTCAAACTATATCAGGCGAAACGATATCCATTAAATATGTACATGTTCAAACTATATCAGGCTAAACGATATCCATTAAATATATACATGTTCAAACTATATCAGGCGAAAAGATATCCATTAAATATAAATACATGTTCAAACTTTATCATGCTAAAAGGTACCCATTGGGTATACATATTCAAACGATATCAGGCTACAAGGTATCCATGAAATACATATACTCATTCAAACTTCAGTAGGCTAAAAGGAACTGTGAAGTTTACATATGTTCAAACTATACATCTACCTGAAATGACACATTCGTATAAGCCATACATTTGAAGTTGTCTTTGAACACCTAGAATTCTACCTGAAATGACACATTCGTATTAGCCATACAGTTAAAGTTGTCTTTGAACATCTAGAATAGGTGTATGTTGTACCAACTACGTTTGTAAATAACTAAATACGTATAATTTGCGATATGTGATTTACAGCATTACTGTGCGAACAATATGTAACAGTTCCAAAGTAGCCATTTGTCATTTAATTGGTACACTTAGTTGACTGCTCTTTAGATTTTGCACTTACTAGTTCCATATGATATTTACTTTGTCACAACACAAATGCACATGTAACACTGTACCCACATTACTTGAAAACAATTCACACAAAATAAGATAATGACTTTTTCTCGATTTATGCGAGCACATGTGTATGTGTTTTATCATTGCAAGTTTCATTTTACACAATTGTTCTGTGGTAATTGTTGGTGTTACATACGGTTTTACATAAATAGATAAATGATATGACTACTATAGTATAATTAGAATTCTAGCATGTTGCAGATATTGCCCCTTTATTGCTTCTTAAGCTGTCCTTATATCCATTTGTTATATGTTTTGTAATCAATGTTTTCGGTAAAAGTGGCGGAACTTGACATGTATGTGTCTTGGAGAAAAATAAAATCTAGTTCAATTGAGACCACTAGTATCATTATGTTTGTATATATCACTAAAATGAGTATTTAATGTCATTACAACTCATGATGTGTGTATTGTGGGCCGGTGACTCGATCAACTGATTAATATTATTTGTTACTTACCTTCTATTTCTAGTTTATCCTTTCAATGAGGTTGGCATTTATAGCTTGCTTATGTAAAATTGTCTCATATCTTGTCGTAAGAATTTGTTTACATATACAAACGTATTGGTTTCATATGTTACTGTGACCTTTTTAAGACCGGATTAATATCTGTAGGCTCTTCATTTTAATTCAATGTTTTATAATTTGGAAAGTTTCTTTTAATACTTAAATATTTTAGAAAATTGTTTTTTTTCTTGTTATTGTTCTCAAATCTTAAATATCCAAAAGTAATGAATGTTGTTTTTCAAAATTCAGACAGATTTCCAAAAGTCTTAAATTCTTTAAACACTAAAGTGGCTGGTAATCTGACAAGACGGCATCTACTCTTTGCAGACGACACACATGCATCATCCGAAATTAAAAGAGATGGCAAACACAGTTCAGATTGCAATGTATTTTCCCTTTCTCTTTCTTACAGAATAGACGACATTTCCCGCAAAGCCAACTTTGCTATAGAAAGAAATCTATGTTTTCCCTCCAGGTTTAGAAAGTGAATCGTTAAATCCCACACTTTCGACGTTGAGTTAATTTAAAAATCTTCAAAAAGTTTTGTCTTAGAAAACTGCAAGTTCACTTCACGTTTTTCTTTCTTTGTTTACAATTTAATGGGTGATCAATTTCCTTACTTTGTGAAGCTACACATTGATTTCGCATCAATCTGTACAAAACTTTAATAAGCCGAGACTTATAAATATTGTGATATTGTTTTTTTAAAAAATATCTTCCAACAGGAGGAAGTCATTGTTTGATAATAACTTTAAATCCATAAGACGTTTCATGTATAAATAGCTTAAATATATCAACAGTAAATAATAATAAAGATAAAAATGATTAAAAAATAGCCACAATATAAAAAACCGTCTATCTAACGTTTACAGAATCCCGCTCTGAAATGGTTTTTTGTTTAGACAGTATGCTTTTTAAACGAGAAACCTCAATATTACCGCGTAATTGAAACACACTCCTTTTTTATTCACCAATAACAGGCCGGGGGAATCACGCGACAAATATTTACGATCTTATGGTCGAACAAGATGGCCGCATCACAAATATTCTTTGCTTGTTCACCTATCTTTGCCAATGATAGCCACATTGTGTACCCCGTATGAGTTGACTTTCAACTTTCCGGTTCTGGTGGTATATGGTAAAGAATGCTTTATAACGTCGGCAGTCGTCACGTCTAACACTCAGTAGATAAAACACAGTCGACAGACTATGTTTTAGGTCATTTTCGCCCGTCGACACAATGTGGCTATCTGCCAAAAGTAGATGAAAAAATAAAAATAAAACTTGTTCCGTCATTGACACGGCCATGTTGTTCGGACACAATATCGCAAAGATTGGTCCCGTGATTCCCACACCTGAATAAGCCGACGTCAAATTTTGTGACAGGTCTAGATCGACAGAAATAGCAGATAACATAAACTACACAATACATGTAGACACTCTATATCTCAAAGTTAAGGAACATCTTAGAATATTCGACAGAGGGAGAGTTCATCGTACAGATGTCTAGAATATAAATACAAAGAGAGAGAGAAAACAATTATTGGGGAACCCATATATATCTCCACTTAGATAGGAGTTCGACAACCAGAAGTTCGAGATATATATATTATACTGTACCTATCGACATTCAGGAAATATCACACCTGATAAGCCTTTCAGAATGCATAGTCTCCTCCGGGATACTATTTTACTCTATTTTAGACGGATGTCTTGAAGGCATGGGGATATAAATAAGGAAATTCATCTCATTTATCCAGGGAAGGTTCGTATTTTTGATTTACGCAAAAAAAAAAATGAATGTTCCATTTTTTCCCTAATTGGTTTAATTGGTTTGATTTATTTTTTCCTATTTCGCATGAATATAAATTCAAATGGCTAACATGCTAAACTGGGAGATTTATACATGTATAAGGAAATCAGATTTGTGGTGGCATACTCTTTCATCTTTTAACCGTGACTTATACGTTTGACTGTCCTTTTGTGAATCCCCGGTCCTATTTTCACCAATTTAAGGTAGACAAAATGTAATATGATTCTTCAGCAGTATTATGGTAGCGAAATCAATCAGCTGTAGAGGTTCCCGAAAAATCTCGAAGGCAAATTGTTCGGAACCTTTGCATACAATAATAAATTCAGATTTATTCGACAGCCAGAACTGAATAAACATGATTTTAGCAGTAATTGTCTAAGAAAGAATAATATGGAGGTTGGATTTTTTCGAATATCATGATTGAAAAAAAAAAAATAAGATATCTGTGCGTTTGAGAGACTCAAACGCAGCAGTTTATGAGTGAGTGCTAGGGGTCGTTTTATAACTGAACTAATGTTAAATTAGAGTTTGAATATTTAAACTCTTAAATCAAAAATACATTTTTTTCTTCTTCTTAAAAGAAATGCCTCTATTGATTTTTGGTGATATTTGGTGAATAGATTGTAATGTTGACAATAGAAGAGTTTTTCGATCAAATAAATTAGACCAAATGAAAAAACGTGACAATTATGCGATTGATTTATTGTAACGGGGAAGCTATAAAAACCACAAATCAAATTAATCAAACTGATATACCAATTCCCATGCTATAATGATATCGGAAAGCCGTTTTATAGGGAAATTGTGGGTTACGCAATAATTGTCATACTTAAACAGCTTTTGGTCTTCATCCAAACATTTCCCGATAAATGACAGAAGTCTTTCTGCCTCTCCAGATACGAGAAGTAAGTAAATACAGTAAATACACTGTTTATTATTGTGACATGTGCATTCCAAAATATACATACAATGTACATAGTAAATAAATGAATAAATATTAAAACACCCGGACGGCGGGCCTATATGCCATCAAGAGAGAAAATCTTTGATAATATTGTATCAATAGAAACATGGATGTGTCATGAACATTATGTAGTTTGTATGGATAGCTGCATATTACAGAAGTATGTTGCTGTCATTTGTTTCCGATGAAGGTATTGAATCTCATTAAAAAGAGACCTGTATATCCGAGTGGTGAAGATCCTTGACTTGTTACTCGGGGAGTCGGGGTTTGAACCCATCAGGCGCTGTTTCGCGGGAGTTTCCCTTTGTACTACAGGGAACCGTTTTACTAAACATGTTCTGCCAAAATCTTGCTTAAGTTCAAAACATGATTTCATCGCCTTATTTCAATACTGTGCTAAACAATATTACATAGTAACACACCAATGGATTTGTCTCTTCTAGACTCTTCCAATGACGTGTCACATGGCAATATTGCGTGTTCATTAATAATTATATCATTGTTTCGTTAGTCTTAACTTACGCAATTCGTTTCTTTATTTTTTTTTAGTTAAATGGTATCCTGAACCATAGCCTAGAGTACTGGCAAATTACTGGAAACCGTTACACAACGATCTTCGGTGACAAGGCATCGAGGACACAAACACAGTAAGTAGACTCGAACATAAGATTTGATAAAAGCCAACAAGGTTCTACCCTTTCATGTCTTGCCATTGATCAAACTCGTTTATGAAAGGAAAATATTTGATAAATAAAATAAAAATGGTAGGGAGACAACTCTGATTGTCTAAAAAGAGGGTGCGGACCGAATGCATATACAGTGAAGCCTCGTTTATCCGGACCCCGATTATCCGGATGTCTCGCAATCCGAACGAAATTGTAAGGGAACGGAATTATTTGACCAGTTTGTTGCAGACGGCTTTTGAAAACGTTGTGGGTAAAGGAGAAATTTCTCCTTTTCCCACAATGTTTTCTGCCATATCAGAAGATTATTTTTTAATTTCATCACGTTTTGAAATGTCGTCTGCAAACTCTTTCAATTTCGGAGGGTCGACAGTTTGGCGTTTGCTAAAGGGCTATAAGTATACACGTGCATACAGACTATTTATGTCTTAATGTGTATGAACATGCCCTGCTTCATTAGTCCGGATGATTCGGTCATCCGGACATTTCGTTGGGAACGGACGTGCTCGGATTAACAAGACATCACTGTACGTGTATGCTAATTCATCATTATATCTATGATAAACTAACCAGCAGATTACAATGACCCGCCCATGCGGTCATACACAATGTTGGCATTTTATTGTGAATTATTGCGCAACACTTTTCCCAAATGACAGACTGTTTTACCAAATTAAACTATACTTTTTAAGTAATGACGTCTTTTTTTAGAAGTAATACTATTGGTCTGAGTTCGATAGTACACTCATAAAGCATGTAATCATAACTGTAACTTGTAAAATAAAAAAAAGCACTTTTGGTCTGAGTTCAATTATTTATTCATTAATCATGGGATCATAAATATGATAAGGAACTTTAAAAAAGATAGAGACAATGTACCAATCAAACCTGGCTTAAAATTACAAGCTTTATTCGATTCAAAACGAGATAATTTCACCATCCTCAACTGACGAATAATCAAAGATGTCAGTCATTTGACAAAAGGTGGAAGTGAAGTAAAATCTTGATATTTTTTTTTCTTAATACCAAATTGTATTTTATGACCAGATGTAAAAATAAGTACGAGGACTCGCATTATTGGATTATAATCTGTGAACACTAAAATTCTACGTTTGTGCAACACAAAAACAACAACTAAGACTCAACCTATAACCTGGGTAGCGTTTTACGAAGCGACTTCTTTGTTGCCTAAGTCGAAACCATTCGCTAAGATATTATCTTAAAAAAAGAAATATCTTTGGCATGTGTCATGCCATTGGAAGCGTCTTTCTCCGAGGCGATTCCAATGACGTGTTACTTTGCAAAACTGTTTTACACAATTTTTAGATAAGGGGGAATGTTGTTTTTGGCGGCTGATTCAAGTTCATGGCGTTGGTTGTTTAGTAGAATGCGACCCTTATCCTTTACATCGTTTGTCTGGGAATAAATATGAATGTATAAACCTTTGCAATTGTTCTTTTAACCCTTTCCCAAACGCAAAATTTTCGACTTTCCAAAATTGAAATAGCTTGCAGACGACATTTCAAAATGTGATGAGATTGAAAAATCTCCTTCTGATATGGCAGAAAACTTTGTGGGAGAAGGAAAAATTGCTCGTTACGAGCAATTTCTCCTTTTACCACAATGTTTTCTAAAGTCGTCATCAACAAAATGGTCAAATGTCGTTATTGTTTGGAAAAGGGTTAATGTACTATCCTTTGGCCTCTTAAAAAATTTAATAAAGGGGTATTTGCAAAATATAAGAATAAAAAAGCTTTAGCTAAAAAAAGAAGAAAAATGTCTTTTTCCCAATTCTGATATCCATTTCAACAACTCTCGCCGACACATGCCTGGTTGTTAACGTCTTTTGCTTAAACTGATGCCGATGCGTACACGAATGCGTACCCTTACACGTAATCGAGACCATCTTCTCCTAATACGGAATTTCGGCTCTTCTAGGGCGTCACCACCATCGAGATCAGGAACTTGAAAACAAAAACATGATAAACAGATTAAAGCGAAAATCATGCACACACATGCTGTTAATGAAGATAATATTGGTAAAAATAATTTTGACGATAATGATGATGACGTTGGTGATGATAATGATGATGATGATGATCTTGCTTTTCATCGCAGCTTTTGTGTTCATCTAAACTAAATCTTCCCTATTTTCCTTACCTGGGACTTGCTTCCAAGTCGTTTATGCTATCCCCATTTCAAGTTTGCCTTTAAGGAAGAATTGCTTTGGCAGTTGGAAATGAACCAACTATCATAGAATAATTAATTCCAATCTAAAAGAATAAACTCTGATCATAAATATGTACCAGACAAATAATCAATGCAATACATACGGTCTTCATCATCGATATCTTTATCATCATCAGTACCATCACCGTCTCTAAGTCTCTCAATGAACCTAATTTCGTCGTCCGCACAAAGGTCCTGGGATTTCGGTCCAAGCGCCTCATCGTTAAGCCAGACGTTTGTCACCCGAAATTCCTCGAAATCTGTCCATCCGAGAACCTAAAACAAATGTGTGTCAAGCTAAACTGTTGGGCATTATTTTGTATTGTTAGATAGCGAGTATTCGTGTAAGAACCACTAGCGCACTTGTATGACATATTTGGTATTATCTGGTGTTTTTTAGCGCATGGAGGTAGTGTGAAATAACGAAGGAGTTGTTGAAAATAATGCGAAAAAAGCCTTATTCTACGAGAAAGAAATCTTTATATGTACGAGTATAGATCGATAACTTTGTTGCAGATACCTTCGACATAATTGTGACAAAAAGAAAAAAGAAATTTTGAAATGGATCACTATAACAGAAGAAAAAGGACAATCTTAAAACTATTACTTGATCGTTTTCCAGGTCCGATTTTAAATCACTCGGCTTTTCTCTTTCAGTCATGTTGAACGATTCGACTAAACATCCGTTCTCCATTTCTCCGGGAAGTTTGGATCTGTATACAGTCAGTCCCTGAAAGAGATTTGATTCTAACATGGCATCAGTGGGTCTCTATTATATTGCATAACCTGTGTTATAATGTTTGGATGAGGAAGACCACAACCAGAACCAACAGGATCTCTGTCAAACACAATGCATTGATTTATCGGTATTCCTGATTGTCTAAACTTGTCCTTACATGCCAGTTGCGGCATGAATTGGTGGCAAACAGTTTTATCTCATTAACATGTCGTGAAAGATCTTCCTTCAAATGCAATGAATTGTCTGGAATACTATCAAGGGGTCCTCAACACATTTTTGAACTGGTAAATACCTAACCCCTTAAGTGGTTTTCGGTCAGAAATAGTCTCAATCGTATCAACTCGGCAATCCCAGTCACAAGTCGGTAGATATACCTCGTATGTAGTTAATGAATGCACCAGAAATCCTGGGGTAATTCGCCTTATTTCCGGCGGATAACGCACATGATTACAACATGCACACAGGCACTAAATATTTATTTAAATAGACACAAATTGGTTATATCACAAATTAATGTTTTGTTTTATTCTTTTCATTAAAGATTATCATATCAACACATCTTTGTTTCATATTTTATCAATCGTATCTTTTCGGCAATCCCCGGCCTGTGCCGAGTGAATCCGATTGCAAACGGACATGCCCTTCGGCGCTGCCATGTTGCCGGCCTACTTTCAAAATGGCTCCCCCATTACCTCCGAGGTTATTTTAAGAACTGGCCGAGGTGTTCCGAATGAATAAGTCTGAGAGGGTCGTCTAAAGTGCTTAGACCAAGTGCTTGGGTAGAATTATCGATGTTCCAAAGTTTGACCTTAATGAGCAAGCCTTTGTTCTTGTATAATAGATATCATACCGTGGAGAAATCGTAAACGACAGCTGCGTTTTCGAAGGAAAAGCATTCCTCTTTCTGGGTAACTGTCACTCCTGCAGGAACCATTTCACCTTGTCCACCATTGAAATAGACGTGGTTTTCCTGAAAACATGATTTGTTGTTTAGTAAGTTAGTTGAACGATTTTTCGGTCGGTTGATTGATTGATTATTTTATTGATCCACGTTATAAAAAATAAAAGCAACTACAAGTACGTTATTTTGTGTGTGGAAAATCCATTTCAAAACATTATGAAAAATAATGCTTGGTAAAGGAATGCTTTCCATCACAAAGGTTTGAATTGTCTTGAACTGAATGTAAAAAAGCTCCTTTTTTCACAATAGTTTCACATGACAATCACTAAAGTATCATGTACAATAGCCTTTCAGCTAACTAACAGAATACCAAGGATTCTTCCCATGTTGAAAAGCAATTACGTCTATGGTTTGAAGAGGAGGTCTACTATAGACACAAGCAGTTGTTCGTGTAGCATAGATTGTCCAACAGCAATGTAATTTCAATGAAATTACCTATATAACTTTTATAAGGTTAAGCACAGAATCGAATTTGACACTAAAGGACATGTAAACCAAAATCAGATTTCGCCACCCCTGCTTTTATCTATAGCGAATCCATGTTTTGTAATTGTTAACTAACGTCATGGGCATGCAAAATTATGCCGACGTTGAGTGTTCTTCGACAAGACAATGTTGCCTAGCCCAGTTCTGTTATAGTAACCAGGAAGTATACAAAATGAAATTTTGCTATAATGAAATTAAAAAATGTTGAAATGAGAGTTAACAACCCAAAAGAGAAAGAATGAAATATGAAAAAACGATGACTTCATCTAGATTTTCATACTTACAACGACTGTGGCCTGGCCTTTCAGACCAAAGAAGAGACCGAGAGACAGAGCACATGCGCATAACAGGACCAAACACACCGTCACCAGTATAGTTCGCTTTCTGAAGACAGATTTCGGCCGATCGTTCTGTGAATGAGTGAGAAAAATTCAAATAGCGAATCGCTTAACTCCAGGTTTCAAGGCTTTCAAGAACGAATCTTTGTTTATATTAACAAGACATATAATATATTCCCTGTGTATCATATTAGTGCATGTTTTGAATACCGTTTAAGATATCTGAAAAAAAAAAACCCCGAATGAAAATAGATGGTTTAATTAATAAGATGTGCGACTCAACACATACATACCCTTTACAAAAGGGCGTTTCAAATCAAAATACGGATACAGAAACAGGAAGCACGGATACTTCAACTCTTGGACTGATCGAATTGCAACGACGATTAGCATGGCGTTCTTTAATTCCAGTCACGAGGGTTGAGGCTTTGATTTCCAAGCACAGTGATTTTTATTATTTATTTCTATATAAACGTTTGTTCCGTTTCTTATAAATGTATTTTTTTTATGAATTGGGTATCTTATGTATTTGTGTCCCTTTCCTTGACAATTGTTAACTTCTTAAGTTAAGTATAATAACGCAGATTGGATAATTCCTTCCGATTAAAAAAAATATTTTCGATGATCGGAATTGAGTTAGAAAAATTGATATCTTCGTAATTTGTACTAGGCGACTTCGACCGTTCATTTCTTTTGTATATAATCTTATTTCAGTTCCATCTAAAAGCATACAAAGCCTGTTAAAAGTGATTTTACGTATATCGCAAGATGTGACAGTTTTGCTAATTTCTGATGAATTTGAAATAACAAACGTGTGCATTACTTTGATATGTTGAAGTAAAAAGAAATCAATAGATGTCAATATATTTCAAAGGAAAGTTGAACTATCATTTAGCTTGCAACGGGATGCTGTCATTTGGTGAATATTTTGAAATGGTTATGTTCCTTTATTTTGATAGATCAAAGAGTAATAAGTATAAATTGTAAAAAAAAGTTTGAAGTATGAGCTACCAGACACAATCACTGGTAAATTTCTATGGGCAAACTGATCGCTTGTTGTGCAAAAAAATTGCTTTGCAGCAAGTTGATTATATTTTAACAAAAACGAATAATGGAATGCTACTACAAATACGAATTCAATAATTAACCGCAACTTTTATGCCAAAAATTACAATAATCTTCTTCTCAAGGTTATACAATATTTCTGTACTTTTGTGTCCATCATTATCATGCATATATGATTTAATAAAGAATGAAATAGAAAAAAAACAATGTTAAGGAAATCAAAAACCACTAAACAGATAACTGACTATCAATAACACATGTAAAAGAATTAAAAATATATAGTAAATAATTTACAATCGACATTTCGTCAAGATATTTGTTAAGATATTTGGATCTGCATAATTAAAAACGCATCTTTCAATAACTAATGACAAATCATATGCATTTGTATTTTGTCCAAACAACCAACGATGTAATACGAAAGTAGACTTACCACAGAAGGTTGACTAACAACAACCGCAGGCTTCTCGTCCAGTATTACCGTAGGTTTCATGTCTGATGTTGATGAATGTCTTTGGGTGTTTAGTCTGAACTGTGGTTTGCCGCTACTTTTAAGGCAAGGACAAAACGAACCTGGTAACCTCCTTCCAAATACAGGCACCCTCTAAATTTCGCCACCCAATGCATTTTGCACATAACGGGGTACCAGTTCACATGCGCAATGCGCATGCATTCTGTGTATTTTTCTCGTTAACCGATTTTCGTTCTACGAATTCGACGTAAACAACCTCGACATTATACTTAATGGTTCATGTTGTTATTTATTTAGTTATGATTACTATAATAAGAATCTTTTAATGAAAAGCATATGTTTGAAGAAACCGATCTCGACGTAATCTTTATTGTCAGGGTGTGAATGAACGCGAAGCAACTTAAATAGAAATGAATTGACTAGAATTTTCTCGTATAATGTATTAACATTTGTCACCACTTTACCATACAGGGTCTATATATTTTTACGATACGCACTTCAGATAAACATGTTGTTTACTTAAACTCACTCCGGTGTGAAAGAAAAGGGGATAACTTAACAAAAGTTTTTGTTGTCAATAATGTTATTGCATTACCCTCATGGAACGCAACTTGAATTTGCATGTCTTAACCCTTTCCCAAACATCAAATTTTCGACTGTCCCAATTTGAAAGAGTTTGCAGATGATATTTCAAAATGTGATGAAATTGAAAAATTTTCTTTGGAAAGAGCAGAAAAACATTGTGGAAAAAAGGAAAGATTGCTCGTTACGAGCATTTTTTATCCTTTTCCCACAATGTTTTCTAAATGCGTCTGCAACAAAGTCGTCAAATGTCGCTATTGTTTGGGAAAGGGCTATGACAAAATGGTGCAGACTAATTTGTATTGTAAACGATTTTGTATTTGCACCATATTATACACGGTTGGTAATCCTAAAAGTCTTATTACACCATCAATAAAGTTCTTGCATTTACCATCATTACAGAACGGAACACGAATTATTCAATACACAAACTTATCTGAAGATTTTGTAAAAGGATACAAGCAAACATTATGTGAAAGGAAGGACAGTTAAAACAAAGTTTTGCGATGATTAAAATTCAAGTGTTATTTCAAGTGACATTTATTTGACATCAATGTTTAATGTACATATACATATACATCACAACATCTATGCTGAAAGAACTGCTTTAATATAGATTTTGTTCTTAACTTATATTTCTTCATCTATCTCTTTTAAATAGAAATTTCTGAAAGAATAATATCAGGGCCTGACAGAGTAAGAATGTCTACAACATCCAATGTCTTTGGTGCTGACATGATAAGAATTCAACTCAATAAAGGAACTGTGAAAAAAATCAATAAATTATAATTCACAGTGTACAATCTCTTGCATTTTAATTCAAGAAATGTTTCAAAACTTTGTTTTCTAGTCAAAACATTTCACAACGACATCTTAAACGGCGATTTATGATTGATTTGGACACTTTAGAGGTAATTGTGTTTTTTATCCGAAGACTATTCAACTTATAAAGTTGAATAAAACCCCATGAAGTAAATAACAAGTAAAGTGACATGCGCGGTTTATGTGCGCAGTGCCTACTCCCGGATACAGCTTATAATAAAACCATAAGACCATAACCCAGTCAGATATGTTTGGTTTTTGATCGGTTACACATGAGCGGCGTTGTTTGCGGTTCTTTGTTGCCCATATATAGGATAAATTCATGGAAAATGTATTTTGGTATTTCATTTTAACCCAAATATACATGTGAGTTGTTACAGCTACCCGGATGTAAACTTCAGACGGGGTGACTACGTGATAAATGTTTAAGATATACAAAAAGATTGCAAATGTTTGCATCTATGAAGGTGCAGGTATTAATGCGTTTTTTCAAGCAGATACTTTTGTTTTTCTTTTTCAACTATTCCATATTCGCCATGTTCCGACGATCAAATTCCCGCAACAAAGGGAAAGGGTTAATGTACTAACGATCCTTTGCACACAAGAAAACAGAAATGAATAAAGGACCTCTTCAAAAATTTAATAAAAAGGCATTTGCAAAATATAAGGATAGAAAAGCTTTAGCTAAAAAAAGAAGAAAAATGTCTTTTTCCGAAAAAGTTATCCATTTCAACGTCCTTCGCCTGCTCATGCCTGGTTATCAACAATTTTTGTCGAAACTGATGCCGATGCGTACACGAATGCGTACCCTTACACGTACTCGAAACCATCCTCTCCTTAAACGGAACTTCGGCTCTTCTAGGGCGTCACCACCATCGAGATCCGGAACTTGAAAACAAAAACATGATAAACAGATTAAAGCGAAAATCATGCACACACATGCTGTTAATGAAGATAATATTGGTAAAAATAATTTTGACGATAATGATGATGACGTTGGTGATGATAATGATGATGATGATGATCTTGCTTTTCATCGCAGCTTTTGTGTTCATCTAAACTAAATCTTCCCTATTTTCCTTACCTGGGACTTGCTTCCAAGTCGTTTATGCTATCCCCATTTCAAGTTTGCCTTTAAGGAAGAATTGCTTTGGCAGTTGGAAATGAACCAACTATCATAGAATAATTAATTCCAATCTAAAAGAATAAACTCTGATCATAAATATGTACCAGACAAATTAACAATTAAATACAATCTTTATCATCATCAGCACCATCACCGTCTCTAAGTCTCTCAATGAATCTAATTTCGTCGTCAGCACAAAGGTGCTGGGATTTCGGTCCAAGCGCCTCATCGTTAAGCCAGACGCTTGTCACCCGGAACTCTTCGAAATCTGTCCATCCGAGAACCTACAATGTACAACAAATGTGTGCGTTGATATTTTGGAATTATTTTCTATTGTTAGTATGCACTTATTCATGTAAGAACCACTTGTACATTTGTATGACATATTTGGTATTGGCATGTGTTGTGGTTATGGCAAAAGAAAAAAAGCTATTGTTCATTTGTATGAAGCGTTTGCCTTTTTTTTTTCGTGATTGGGACCAAAAACCGGAAGGAATCTTTAAATATCATCATTTATTTACATATCAATTTTCATTGTTTTTTGTCAAGTACAAAAATTTGAAAAACTGATTTGGATAATAAAAATTGTTCAGGTTGTAATAATTCAAAGTAACATTGAATTATTAAGTATTGAATGTACGAATTCATGTTTATTGTGTTAATATACCTTCCAGAAATCATTTTATTACCTTTGAAGATGGTATGGTCATTTTGATATTTTTGCCCCAAACGGTTACCATGGAAACTGTCATTTTGCAAAAAAAAAACTAACTTGTCAACCTGCGTGTTTCATTTATTTTTGAATTCACAATACAATTCTTAATAACATATCAAAATTTAAGAAATTCTATGAAGGATTATTTTCTTATAAAACTGTAGAAAATGTCCTTAACTAAATTGTCGACTTTTGATGCTATAGTTATCCCTTTTCCTTTTTATGGATCGTACGTATGGGTTATCTATGATTTCAATCAGATAGATAAATACATATAAAGCTATGTAACACTATCTTTGGTGTAAGAAAATACCCCAAATGTGACGGGTTTTGTTGAATAGATGGATTTTAATTGTACAGCTATTTTGTTTGCTGAACTGTTATGGCCAATAGCATGTTTGTGCTGATTTTGCCGAAAAAAAAACCCAATTGAATTGGATTGTTAGTTTTGTAATTAGAATCAGTGAAAACTGTAAACTGAAAAACTGTACACATCGATTGGTCTTGTTATAATATTTTTGGGTTAGGAACAACGAAAAACCGACAGTGCATTTTATGAAACGGTAGGTATTGTTTTTGTGTCGATAGAAAGTACAAAGCATTTGTATGAAATTGTAAGTATTGTTATGTTCGGCTGAAACTAAAAAAACCGATTTAAAACCGTAATAGTGTACGTTTTGGTGATAATTAATGATATAGAACGATATGTCTTACGAAACTCAACCGGTATATTACATTTCATATAATTCAAATCTTCCTGAATCGTAAGTTTAACGATGCATAGATTTGTCTGGTGATTTTAATTTACGAACCGTAACAACTAGGGCATGGATATAGTGTGATACAACGCAGGGGTTGTTGAAAATAATGTGGAAACAGCCTTGATCTGCAAGAAACAAATATTAATATGTACGCTTATAGATAGATAGCTTTGCTGCAGACAGACATCCTTAGACACGATTGTGACAAAAAATAGAGAATTTGAAATAGATCACTATAAAAGAAAAAAAAGGAAAATCTTAAAAATCTTACTTGATCGTTTTCCAGGTCCGATTTCAAATCACTTGGCTTTTCTCTTTCAGTCATGTTGAAAAATTCGACTAAACACCCATTCTCCATTTCACCGGGAAGTTCGGATCTGTATACGGCTAGGCCCTGAAATAGATGTGATTCTTACAAGGTATCAGTGGGTCTCTATTATATTGCATAACCTGTGTCATAATGTATGGATGAGGAAGACCGCAACCAGAACCAACAAGATCTATGTCAAACACAATACATTGATTCATCGGTATTTCTGATTGTCTGAACTTTTCCTTAAATGAATTTTATTATTTAAAATATTTTATGTGAGCTTTGTGCATATTTAATACGCATTTGTATGCAAAGAAGGGAGACAACTCATTTAGAATTATTGATTTATTGATGCTTTCGCAAGGATGAACGAATTGGGATAATTGTCTCCCTTTGTTGATCACAGGCGTCGCTTCAGGCAATCAAGTCAGCGAAAAGATAATTTAGACCAAGACAATTTTAAAAAGCGTTTGAAAGAACATTTTTCTGGTAATTATATCCTAGAAATATGATGTAATACGTTTACTTTGTCGCTGATGCAATGATTGTGAGATACATGCACCTCTACGTGTTGTATTAAATGGTGTTTTAGTGAATTGTTTTTGTAAACAAATACCCCACCCAATTTACGTAATTGCGTGTTTGATTATGGGGAGTTCTCATATAAAACGACTTGAACAATTCCTGAGAAAGAAAGATAGTGAAAACCTTTTCGGACTTCAATGGTAGCAGCGCTCTTACCTCAATGCTGCTAATGTAGAATCTCTGTGTTTGTATGTTGGATGCTGTGAGAACGAATGGTGCCATGTCATAGTAGAGTTCAAAGAAGTCACGGATGTAATAGTATTACGCAAAACGTAAGCTACAATGTAAGAGCAGATTCAAATGCGTATCTTCTATATAGGACAGGGAGCAGTGTTTATCCATTGTCATTTCACCTCTTGTTGGTTTTAGGTTTAAGGGGTTTATATATGGTATTGAACATATCAACCCAATTAATTCGAAATAAAGGATTCAGTTATACAATACAATTGATTATGTTAACTGGTGTTAAAAAAAGAATATTAAAAGCCAAGTGGTACTATAATGTATAACAAGTCGATACCTTGACACCTATACTTTCATATATTGTATATTGTTAAAGAAGCTAAGAACGAACATAAGAATAGTTTAAAATAAGGAGTTTGAATTTATTTACACGATGAATCTATTTCCACAGGCACCGCTTAATGTCAAGAAACACATAAGTCGATCTTGTCCAAAGGCATACGACATAACCTTTTTTAGAAGATCAAAGCTGCAACTGGCACAATGGAATATCTATGTCTGGATCACTCGGTTTAAAAATTACCCGGATCGATTCTAAATTACTTCTTTTCTTTTCTTTCAGGTTGGCACTTCGGCTGGTTCATGTGCAAGGCCACAGCGTATCTACAAGGAGTCTCGGTGTGTGCATCTGTTACGACATTGGCGGCCATAGCAATAGATAAGTAAGTAAAATGAACACATATCGAGGGTTCAGCGCAAGATTATAGTAAGCGCATAATAAACATAAAGCACTTACTATAGTATTGCACTGAACCCTTGATTTTAAGTAAAATGAACACATTTTGGCGTATGAACCTCAAATAAGGTACACTTGTGATTTAGACAGAATTTAACAACTTTGACATATGGAACTGGCCACTTTATGAAATTTATGTTGATTAGTCTTTGGAACCATTAGTACATGTACCACCTGTAAAAGATACAAAAGTCAAACTAATCAATTGCATGTTCAAACCTACCTAGAACTTAGAGCCCCCTATTTTTATAAAAAAAAAGGCAAGCAAAAAAGCCGTACACATCGCTGTTAATAAGAATGAAATAAAACATCTTGTTTTTTTCTTGAAACGCTCGACTGCCAATATATGCAAAACTACCGTCAGTCTGGTTGAATGAAAAATCGGGCTGGATGATGTACACGAAGAAATGTCAGTGAATTTCCAAGAACATGTCGGTTCCGTTTTAATGGGAAAATCGAATTCGCGGATACATGTAGGTTTCCGGTGTTTCCGGGGAGCAGGATTGAGGTCGATTTGACAGCACATGCTGGTGTTCAGATCAATATTTGCAGTATCCAAAAACATCATCGCATTAACCCTTTCCCAAACAACAAATTTTCGACTGTCCCAAATTGAAAGAGTTTGAAGACGACATTTCAAAATGTGATGAAATTGGAAAATACTCTTCTGATAGGGCAGTAAACCTTGTGGGAAAATGAGAAATTGCTCGTTACGAGCAATTTCTCCTTTTCCGTCAATGTTTTCTAAAGTCGTCTATAACAAAGTGGTCAAATATCGTTATTGTTTGGGAAAGGGTTAAGAGATATAGATCCATATGATATGTCCTTTATTTTGTTTGATTGTAATTTACTTTTATTTTATTTTAATACTATGAAAGATAATACATGCATACGGTTCCTTGTTCAGATGATCTAAAGTGCAATGCAAAACGAGTTATAAGACGGAATTATGAAGACGAAGTTAGATCACGTCTACCAAAGTAGTAGTTGTTTCAGGTACCTTGCCATCTGTCACTCGATGGGCACGGTCAAAATTAACAAAAAGGTCTGCAAGATCATCATCGTCCTCATTTGGATGACCGCATTCGCTATCATGACCCCCTGCGCCATATACTACCGGGTAATCGAGTACCACGACATGGAACAAATGTACATCTACCCCGTCTGTTTCGAACACTGGCCAACGGAGAGCGGACAGAAATGGTTCTTTCTGGGCGCCCTGTTCCGCTGCTGCTATTCCGTACCTCTTATCCTGATCGCTGTCTGCTACCTAATGATCGGGATGAAGGTATGACGCCGCAGGGCCCCCGGGGAGAAGACGGGTTCTGACGTCATCCACAACACGAAGGTGAAGGCCGTGAAGATGTTGTTCGTCGTGGTACTGCTGTTTGCCTTCTCCTGGCTACCTCTCTACGTTTTCCGGCTTCAGGTGATCTTCTCCGGCGGCCAGTCGCAGAGCAGTCTGTATGAGATAATCAATCCGATCGCCCAGTGGTTGGGCTCCTCCAATAGCGGCATGAATCCGTTCATCTACTGCTTCTTCAGCCGAAAGTACCGGCGCGGGTTCAAGGACGTTATAACCACGTGTTGTCGAAGCCGAGAGGGGCGGTTTCAGAGGCGGGACCTTGCTTCGCTTACCGCCCATTCGTACAATACTGGTTCCTACGCCAACGGGCACGCTAGGAATAGCAGATACTCGTTCGTGTTTGACAAAAGGAACCAGAAGCTGTTCACCGACAATATTAACTCGTACGTGTGATTTAAACTATTAATTCAGTTTCGTTGTTGATTTTTACTGCTGCTTGCGAATGAACATTTGTTCAAATAGGTTCGTTGGAATGAACTGGGGAAAGGTTTGCATGCAATATGTGTGCATGATTGTCCGAGAAGAAATGTCATAACGTGACAATGGGTATAAGATATTAAGTGATGAACTACGCTATGTCTCGCAATAGTTTGGACGTATCTTGCACTCAGGAAGTTTATAGAGGTGTCCCAATTATTTTCAAATACTTTTGCTAGATCTTGCCATCTTGGTGGGGAGAAATATGTCAAGATATGGCGTAACGCATGGCACATACACAAGACTCGCTTACAAGATGGTTGAGTACTTGCATAGTACTGTATTAATACGGTTCGAGTTACGACTCGCTTTTCTATATATTCCCCTTACATGTACACATAAGGTTGAATGCCCATAATCAGCATCTTCTAACTCATTCTTTCGTCGAATTATTTCGATATTTCTCGAAAAACGTCGGTCGGTGCCGACCGATGTATACCGAGAACGACCAAAATAATCCGACGAAAGGATGCGTTTCATAATGGCGGAAAACGGGGATTCTACCTTAATATACCCTTTTCAAGTCTTTAAAAGCCAATGTGACAAACGGATAAAAAGTTAATAATGGGGGTACACCCCACACGAACAAGCAGCTCCTAACCATATACAACACATTTGATTAATATTTTCGAAATGTTTTACCCAAATCAACAGGGATATGTAAGACATATACGTGGTGCTAGCGTGATATAAAACATTGACCGATTTTGCGACGAAATTATGGACCCTCGTATAAGTTTGTGTTGATATTTTATGTCAGCCAAGAAACATTTTGATATGCACTACAAGGCGGAGGAGGGTGATAGGGAGGATTGATATCAACAACTACCTCTCTTGATTTGTTTGCAACATGTCATAGAGACAACATGTAATGTCACGACGGGTTTCTAGAGTTATTGATCTGAAAAGGTTGATGTACACGTACGCCTTTGATTTTGATTTGAGTTTATTTGACACTTTCTGAAGTCCTTTTATGGTTGAGAGCAGTTCTCAACGAAGCTCCAACTTGTTATTAGCGATTTACTTTTCTTTCCTTGTGAATTAGGTTTTGTTTTATCGCAACTGATCCTTTTGAGATGGATGCAGAAGCATTCAAGAGAATAACTGATGCATTGGATTACGCTATCGCTTAATTGTCTACATGTTCGTTTTACCTTATAACTTAATTCTACGTATATTCTGTTTTACGGATAATTGAGGTTATCCTTATTGACAAATTTGTAAACCCTTTTAACTTATGTTACAGAAACAAGGAAGCAGTTTAACAGATTCATCATCCAGTTACTATTCGAGTAGAAATACATAGATTTATTTTCTACGATTTATTTTTTAATTAACTTTTCGTATTAATTCATTATAAACTAATTTTCCTATGTTTACAGAGACAGTACATCGGTTTGATGCGACATCCACTCCCGGCCTCAACACGACTTTTAGACACCAACATGAAGAACTGAAATATTTATAACATACGTTCTTGTATTCAGCGATAACATTCACAAAAAGTCTCAGATCATAAAACAACAATTTTAACAGATATAAAGGCAGTTTATGCAGCTTTCCAAGCGCTTGCTTTCTTATATAATTAATTATACCACATCATTTGAAGGACAATCGTCCATGGATAAAGCGTCGGCCTCTGGACATGATGGTTGTGGGTTCGAATTCCATAGGTAGCGAGTTTCGCCTTGCTACCTTTTACTTATCAACGTTCGGCGTAAGTACTGATCATGTCTTAATGAAGAAGAATTGAGATTGATTAATCTAAGTTGTAACTTTAACCTTTAAACCCAAGAAAGAAAATTTGAATTTAGAGTTGATACCGTTTTCACCATCCACCATAAATAAGACAATTTCTTCAAGACAGCTGACAGTTTGGTACCTACACCAGTTTACTGCAGTATACTCCAGGGTCAATGCATGCATGGCTTAAAGCAAGGTCGCTGAAGATTTATTGTTTCAAATGGGCAGAAACCATTTATCATATTACCTTTTGTTCGAATTGATTTTCTTTTTGAGACAAATTGTTGCCTTCTACTTGAAACAATGCAAAAAGCTAATATGAAGAAAAATAATCGATGCTCCAATCTTTATTTTTCGGCTAATGGTGTAAATTAAGAAGATAATGTAATAACTAATGCTGATTAATATGAATAAATATTATAATAGAATGTCAACAGCCTAGTCTTGCTTGTCTTTCACAAATACCTCAAATCACAAACGCCGTTTCAATAAATGTTAAGACCGTAAGTAGCAAGTCGCTGACTAACCTCTTGTTTCAACCAAAAGGCTTAGTAAGTATCATTCTATCCAAGACTAACGAACAACCCTCTGCTCAGGCCCAAGACCGCGAAGGTCCGTAAGCGCAAAGCATTTTTGGTCTGAAAAACGCACTATTGAACGCTAATCTCAAACCGAGGAGCTAATTAATGGGGATAATCATTTTCTAAAAGGGCTGCAGTGACATGCATCGACTGTTTCTTGGTCAATGCCAATATTTTTATGGAAAATTTATAAAAGTGAAGGAAGTTCAGACATTTTTCCGACGAATTTTTGAGAATTTTAAAGATGTCGTCTACGTCATGATGGGCAGAGAGTTGCTAAGAGTTTACCTCTCAAAGGAGAGATCGTTACTTAAAGTAAACACCACAAAGGGGAGAACGTACGTTAGAGAATAGGTCACAATGGGAAGAACGTTAGTTAGAGTATACGTCACAATGGGAAGATCATAACAAACAGTCAAGCCACAATGGGGAGAGCGTTATCAATAGGTTACGCAACAATCAACAATGGGGAGATCGTTACTTACAGTATACGTCACAATGGGGAGATCGTACCTTACAGTATACGTCACAATGGGGAGATCGTTACTTACAGTATACGTCACAATGGAGAGATCGTTACTAACAGTATACGTCATAATGGGGAGATCGTTACTTACAGTATACGTCACAATGGGGATATCGTTACTTACAGTATACGTCACAATGGGGATATCGTACCTTACAGTATACGTCACAATGGAGAGATCGTTACTTACAGTATACGTCACAATGGGGAGATCGTTACTTACAGTATACGTCATAATGGGGATATCGTTACTTACAGTATACGTCATAATGGGGAGATCGTTACTTACTGTATACATCACAATGGGGATATCGTTACTTACAGTATACGTCACAATGGAGAGATCGTTACTAACAGTATACGTCACAATGGGGATATCGTTACTTACAGTATACGTCACAATGGGGATATCGTTACTTACAGTATACGTCACAATGGGGATATCGTTACTAACAGTATACGTCACAATGGAGAGATCTTTACTTACAGTATATGTCACAATGGAGAGATCGTACCTTACAGTATACGTCATAATGGAGAGATCTTTACTTACAGTATACGTCACAATGGGGAGATCGTTATTTACAGTATACGTCACAATGGGGATATCGTTACTTACAGTATACGTCACAATGGGGAGATCTTTACTTACAGTATACGTCACAATGGGGAGATCGTTACTTACAGTATACGTCACAATGGAGAGATCTTTACTTACAGTATACGTCACAATGGGGAGATCGTTACTTACAGTATACGTCACAATGGAGAGATCTTTACTTACAGTATACGTCACAATGGGGATATCGTTATTTACAGTATACGTCACAATGGGGATATCGTTACTTACAGTATACGTCACAATGGAGAGATCGTTACTTACAGTATACGTCACAATGGAGAGATCGTACCTTACAGTATACGTCACAATGGAGAGATCGTTATTTACAGTATACGTCACAATGGGGAGATCGTACCTTACAGTATACGTCACAATGGAGAGATCGTTATTTACAGTATACGTCACAATGGGGAGATCGTACCTTACAGTATACGTCACAATGGGGAGATCGTTACTTACAGTATACGTCACAATGGGGAGATCGTTATTTACAGTATACGTCACAATGGAGAGATCGTTACTTACAGTATACGTCACAATGGAGAGATCGTTATTTACAGTATACGTCACAATGGGGAGATCGTACCTTACAGTATACGTCATAATGGGGATATCGTTACTTACAGTATACGTCATATTGGAGAGATCGTTACTTACAGTATACGTCACAATGGAGAGATCGTTACTTACAGTATACGTCACAATGGAGAGATCTTTACTTACAGTATACGTCACAATGGGGAGATCGTTATTTACAGTATACGTCACAATGGGGATATCGTTACTTACAGTATACGTCACAATGGGGAGATCTTTACTTACAGTATACGTCACAATGGGGAGATCGTTACTTACAGTATACGTCACAATGGAGAGATCTTTACTTACAGTATACGTCACAATGGGGAGATCGTTACTTACAGTATACGTCATAATGGGGATATCGTTACTTACAGTATACGTCACAATGGAGAGATCTTTACTTACAGTATACGTCACAATGGGGATATTGTTATGAACAGTATACGTCACAATGGGGAGATCGTTACTTACAGTATACGTCACAATGGAGAAATCGTTACTTACAGTATACGTCATAATGGGGATATCGTTACTTACAGTATACGTCATAATGGGGATATCGTTACTTACAGTATACGTCATAATGGGGATATCGTTACTTACAGTATACGTCACAATGGGGAGATCGTACCTTACATTATACGTCATAATGGGGATATCGTTACTTACATTATACGTCATAATGGGGATATCGTTACTTACAGTATACGTCACAATGGGGAGATCGTACCTTACATTATACGTCATAATGGGGATATCGTTACTTACAGTATACGTCACAATGGGGATATCGTTACTTACAGTATGTGTCATAATGGGGATATCGTTACTTACAGTATACGTCACAATGGGGAGATCATTACTTACAGTATATGTCATAATGGGGAGATCGTTACTTACAGTATACGTCACAATGGAGAGATCGTTACTTACAGTATACGTCACAATGGGGATATCGTTACTTACAGTATACGTCATAATGGGGATATCGTTACTTACAGTATACGTCACAATGGGGAGATCGTTACTTACAGTATACGTCACAATGGGGAGATCGTTACTTACAGTAGACGTCATAATGGGGATATCGTACCTTACATTATACGTCATAATGGGGATATCGTTACTTACAGTATACGTCATAATGGGGATATCGTTACTTACAGTATACGTCACAATGGAGATATCGTTACTAACAGTATACGTCATGATGGGGAGATCGTTACTTACAGTATACGTCATAATGGGGATATCGTTACTTACAGTATACGTCATAATGGGGAGATCGTTACTTACAGTATACATCACAATGGGGAGATCGTTACTTACAGTATACGTCACAATGGGGATATCGTTACTTACAGTATAATTCATAATGGGGATATCGTTACTTACAGTATACGTCATAATGGGGATATCGTTATGAACAGTATACGTCACAATGGGGAGATCGTACCTTACATTATATGTCATAATGGGGATATCGTTACTTACAGTATACGTCATAATGGGGAGATCGTTATGAACAGTATACGTCACAATGGGGAGATCGTACCTTACATTATATGTCATAATGGGGATATCGTTACTTACAGTATACGTCACAATGGGGAGATCGTTACTTACAGTAAACGTCATGATGGGGAGATCGTTTCTTACAGTATACGTCATAATGGGGAGATCGTTACTTACAGTATACGTCACAATGGGAAGATCGTGACTTACAGTATACGTCACAATGGGGAGAACGTTACTTACAGTATACGTCACAATGGGGAGATCGTTAATAACAGTAAACGTCATAATGGAGACAGTGTTACTTATGATATACTTCACAATGGGAAAATCTATACTAACAGTGTACATACGTCATAATGGAGAGATCGTTACTTACAGTATATGTCATATTGGGGAGATCGTTTCTTACAGTATACGTCGTAATTTTGAGATCGTTACTTACAGTATACGTCACATTGGAGAGATCGTTACTATCAGTATACGTAACAATGAGGAGATCGTTACTAACAGTATACGTCACAATGGGGAGATCGTTACTAACAGTATACGTCACAATGAGGAGATCGTTACTAATAGTATACGTCATAATGGGGAGATCATTACTAACAGTATACGTCATAATGAGGAGATCGTTATTAACAGTATACGTCACAATGGGGAGATTATTACTAACAGTATAGATCTACGTCACAATGGGGATATCGTTACTAACAGTATACGTCATAATTGTGAGATCGTTACTTACAGTATACGTCATAATTGGGAGATCGCTATAAACAGTATACGTCATAATGGGGAGATTGTTACTAACATTATACTTAATAACGGGGAGATCATTACTTGCAGTAAACATCGCAATAGGGAGATCATTACTTACAGTAAAAGTCGCAATGGGGAGATCGTTACTTACAGTTAACGTCACAATGGGTAGATCGTTACTAATAGTAAACGTCATAATGGGGTGATAATCATTTACAGTATACGTCACAATGAGGAGATCGTTACTTACAGTATACGTCACAATGGGGAGATCGTTACATACAGTATACGTCATAATTGGGAGATCGTTACCTACAGTATACGTCGTAATTGGGAGATCGCTATAAACAGTATATGTCACAATGGGGAGATCGTTACTTACAGTAGGCCTATACGTCATAATGGGGAGATCGTTACTAACAGTATACGTAATAACTGGGAGATCATTACTTACAGTAAACGTCGCAATGGGGAGATCGTTACTTACAGTTAATGTCATAATGGGGAGATCGTTAGTTACAGTTAACGCCATTATGGAGATATTGTCACTACCAGTGTACGTCACAATGGGGAGATCCTTACTTTCAGTATACGTCACAATGAGGAGATCCTTACCTTCAGTATACGCCATAATGGGAAGATCGTTACTTACAGTATTCGTCTCAATGGGGAGATCGTTATGAACAGTATTCGTCACAATGGGGAGATCGTTACTTACATTATATGTGACAATGGGGATATCTTTATTTTCAGTATACATAATGGGAAAATCATTACTCAGAGTATACGTCACAATGAAGAGATCGTAGCTTACATTATATGTCAAAATGGGGATATCGTTTACAGTTTACTCACAATGGAGAGATCGTACCTTACATTATATGTCATAATGGGGATATCGTTACTTACAGTATACGTCATAATGGGGATATCGTTACTTACAGTTTACTCATAATGGGGAGATCGTTACTAACAGTATACGTCACAATGGAGAGATCGTACCTTACATTATATGTCATAATGGGGAGATCGTTACTTACAGTATACGTCACAATGGAGAGATCGTTACTAGCAGTATACGTCACAATGGAGAGATCGTACCTTACATTATATGTCATAATGGGGAGATCGTTACTTACAGTATACGTCACAATGGAGAGATCGTACCTTACATTATATGTCATAATGGAGAGATCGTTACTTACAGTTTACTCATAATGAGGAGATCGTTATGAACAGTATACGTCGTAATGGGGATAGGTACTTACAGTATACGTCATAATGGGGAGATCGTTACTAACAGTATACGTCACAATGGAGAGATCGTACCTTACATTATATGTCATAATGGGGAGATCGTTTACAGTTTACTCACAATGGAGAGATCGTTACTAACAGTATACGTCACAATGGGGAGATCGTTATTTACAGTTTACTCATAATGGGGATATCGTTACTTACAGTATACGTCACAATGGGGAGATCGTTACTAACAGTATACGTCACAATGGAGAGATCGTTATGAACAGTATACGTCACAATGGAGAGATCGTACCTTACAGTATACGTCATAATGGGGAGATCGTTATTTACAGTTAACTCATAATGGAGAGATCGTTACTTACAGTATACGTCATAATGGGGATATCGTTACTTACAGTATACGTCACAATGGGGAGATCGTACCTTACAGTATACGTCATAATGGGGATATCGTTACTTACAGTATACGTCATAATGGGGAGATCGTTACTTACAGTATACGTCACAATGGGGAGATCGTTATGAACAGTATACGTCACAATGGGGAGATCGTACCTTACAGTATACGTCACAATGGAGAGATCGTTACTTACAGTATACGTCATAATGGGGAGATCGTTACTTACAGTATACGTCACAATGGGGAGATCGTTACTAACAGTATACGTCACAATGGAGAGATCGTTACTTACAGTATACGTCACAATGGAGAGATCGTTACTAACAGTATACGTCACAATGGGGATATCGTTACTTACAGTATACGTCATAATGGGGAGATCGTTACTTACAGTATACGTCACAATGGGGAGATCGTTACTAACAGTATACGTCACAATGGGGAGATCGTTACTTACAGTATACGTCACAATGGGGAGATCGTTACTAACAGTATACGTCACAATGGGGAGATCGTTACTAACAGTATACGTCACAATGGGGAGATCGTTACTTACAGTATACGTCATAATGGGGAGATCGTTACTTACAGTATACGTCACAATGGGGAGATCGTTACTTACAGTATACGTCATAATGGGGAGATCGTTACTTACAGTATACGTCACAATGGGGAGATCGTACCTTACATTATACGTCATAATGGGGATATCGTTACTTACAGTATACGTCACAATGGGGATATCGTTACTAACAGTATACGTCACAATGGGGATATCGTTACTTACAGTATACGTCACAATGGAGAGATCGTTACTTACAGTATACGTCACAATGGGGAGATCGTTACTAACAGTATACGTCACAATGGGGATATCGTTACTTACAGTATACGTCACAATGGAGAGATCGTTACTTACAGTATACGTCACAATGGAGAGATCGTTACTAACAGTATACGTCATAATGGGGATATCGTTACTTACAGTATACGTCATAATGGGGAGATCGTTACTTACAGTTTACTCATAATGGGGAGATCGTTACTAACAGTATACGTCATAATGGAGAGAACGTACCTTACATTATATGTCATAATGGGGAAATCGTTACTTACAGTATACGTCATAATGGGGATATCGTTACTTACATTATATGTCATAATGGGGAGATCGTTACTTACAGTTTACTCATAATGGGGAGATCGTTACTTACATTATATGTCATAATGGGGATATCGTTACTTACAGTTTACTCATAATGGGGAGATCGTTATGAACAGTATACGTCACAATGGAGAGAACGTACCTTACATTATATGTCATAATGGGGAGATCGTTAATTACAGTTTACTCATAATGAGGAGATCGTTATGAACAGTATACGTCGTAATGGGGATAGGTACTTACAGTATACGTCAGAGAGGGCAGATCATCACTTACAGTAGACCTTACAATATGGAGATCGATACCTACAATATAAGTCTTAATGGGGGATCCTTCCTTACAGTCTAAGTCACAAAAGGAGATCGTTACTTACAGTGTACGACACAATGGGGAGTTACTAACCGTAGACGTCTCAATAGGGAGATTGTTACTAACAGTATACGTCTCATAATAAGGTTTGTTTACAATTAGCGATAAAACAAGGTTAGCCCAGAAACATTGGGAACCAATAAAAACCAATAAATTCTCCTGTTTTGAATGTCCACGATGTTAATATTGATAAATGACAGTATTTTTATGTGTTTTATATGATTTTTCTAACCAGGCGATCGCCACTGATTTATCCGAACGTTTCTTCCTATTTTAGATGTTACTTAAATGTAAACAATGAAGTTAAATTGATTGGCACCAAATTTGTGAAAATAGCACTTTGGTAAATAGATAAAAATGGTGCAGGCGTTAGATCTATATTGTCATGATCCTGTTGTTGTTCGTTAAATTTCAACATATTTTATCATATTTTATACCCCATTTACCAGTTTTGCAGGTTTTTTTCTGGGCGCTAACTACGCTTTTAAGACCTCTCAGTTCTGTATACTTAAATATCGGAGTATTTCAACACTCCAATTACATTCAAAATTTTATTGTCTAATAAGGTGACCGACCCATACACAAAAATGGAACATAAATACAATACGTTTTATACAGATATACATGTGTAAGAGGCTAAAAGAATATAACAGATTTAAAGGCATTGTTTTTCTTGCATCTCTTGCTCTGTCATATAGATTTTATAAAATGACATATTATTTGGGATAATCAAATATTTTTTGTCGCTATATTTTTGGCGCAATACTTCGTACAAAGGACAATGGAGTAGCATATGTAGATCTACCTCATTTCGACAGAACATTCACAAAAAACACAAAACCGAGTTTCCTTAGGTACATCATAATTCTTACCATTTTCAATCATGCGGGAGTGGGAGCCATTTCTAAATAAAGGGAAGTTCTAAATTTACTTATATCAATAAATCTTAAGTATTTCTCCTGTCCAAAAAGGATGTTTGTAATCATAATGACTAGATAATTTGGAATTTTTAAAACAACCCATTCTCCACTCTTGCTGATATTGGTCTTTGAGCCGCTGTGCATATATTCAAAAATAAATAAGATATATCTACTAGTTCTTTCCTTGTCTCTTGTATTTCCAGCAGTGCGGAAACCAATACCGTTCCCACAGGCTTCCGATTAGCATAGATTAGCATACTAAGTCGTGCGCATCTCTTCTCGAGAAAAGGAAATAATTCGTTTTTCGTTTTCTCGAGTAAATGGACAACTCAACCAGTGAAAACGAACGTTTCTCGTACTGGAATTATAGATAATCATCTTGCTCAAGTATCCCCACCATTATTGTCTCTATCCTGAAAATGATATTAAGGATTGAAAGTATGTCACTTCTGTCACTTCCGGTATGAGTGTCAAACGTACAACTATGCTTAACGGATGTTAAACATCATCAATTTCTCTCAAGTTTAAAGCAGAATATTTGAATTGAACATTAAAAGGTGAAGATCGTTAGTTATTTCATATATTATTGTCGTAGAGAGAAAACATGAACACTATCTTTAAATTAAGGACATCTTCTAAGGTTTTATGAGAAAATAATCCTTTCATGAAATTTTCTTTATTTTTGATAAGTTATTTACAATTTCATTGTGAATTCAAAAATGAAAAAAACCCATAATAAAACATGCAGGTCGACGATTTTTTTTTTTAATAAATTGACAGTTTCCATGGTAACCGTTTGTGTCAAAACTGTCAAAACAACCGTTCTTATGGTGGCATAGAGGTGACATGTATGCGATTTTTTTTTTCGTTGTTCCAAAAAAAAAGTCGAAATAACGAAAAATCAAGTCGTTATTTTGAGTTAGTAAGTCGAAATAACGAGATAACTTAGTCGTTATTTCGAGTTACAAACTCGAAATAACGAGATAATAAAGTCGTTAATTCGAGTTAGTAAGTCGAAATAACGAGATGATTAAGTCGTTATTTCGTCTTACTAACACCCCCTTGATTACCGGTCCATAAAGATACTTATCATAAGACATAAGACACACTTAAGTATTAGAAAAGATTGAAACTTTAATTGAGGAGATGTACCAGCATAGGTATATGTGTTTGCGTTAGGTAATAATCTTAAATTGAACACTGATAACGAACACTATCAATTGCGTTGCTTATAGTATAATTTTGTTAGTCCTAAAAGTACTTGCACTTTTTTTTAAATAAAAAAGTCTACACTATTGAATGACCTCTAGAAGATGCTGTTGATAGAGACGATGAAGATGATGGTGTAAGGGACACAGACTATGGAATCAATCGGCTTTTCATCCAAAGTCGGCGTGGCCGCATTAGGTAAGATTTGGTGCATTGTTTCTTTCTCGTAATCAAGGCTGATCTGATTTTCTTCTATTGTTGAAAAACAATCTGGCTTTTCTGTCCCTGTTAAAATAGAATTTGGCTAAACAGCTAAACTGGAAAAAACATTGGAAATCCTTTTCAAATTATGCGTGATAACGTGCACTAGTAAAGCATTATATTGTTGACCAATATTATTTCCATCAGGGTGAATTAACAGGAAATCTGGATGATCATGTTTTTTCAATAAATGTTCAAACTTATTCCGAACAATGACACTCCTATTTTGCAAACAAACTTATCTTCCCATCCATGTTGCGATCCACTAGATCAATTTCTTGCACGAAAGAATGCTTTTTTCGTCATTGAGGACCGAACAATCTAAAAAAAACTTAAGCATTTTGTTAGAAAAAATTGAAGACGTAAATGTACAATGGTTAAGCTTATTTAATGGGAGGAGATTGTATTCTTATGTAAGATTTAAAAACATTTGATTTCGACCTGTCGAAGCTATGTTTTTATCAGATATCCCGTTCTTGGAAGCAGTAGATGCTGCACCAATACAGAAAGAAAGACTTTTATAGTTTAAGTATAAAGTAAATAGTATTAACGGCTTTCATTAAAACAACTGTTAATTGGATTCGCGTTACGGATAAACCACTCAAATGGCAAAATGATGTTCTGCAGCTTCGAATTATTTTAATGCTGATAAATATTAAAATGTGTAATATTTGACATATCGGTATCAGTTTTCGGAATTAATAAAACGCTCCTTTACCTAATTGATCTGTTTAAGAAGATCTAACAAATACCCATAATGCTGAGTCATTATCCTCAAAAGAAATGTCAATGCATTCCAATGCATGGCCCTCATTACCAAGCTTTGAAACCACAAGATCGCCCATCCTACAAATGCCAAAGAGAACGTTGGTCTAAACAGCTGAGTTCCATACGCCGTATAGCATGTAACTGGAAGAATTTGAATCATTTAAATTGTCTAAACAGGTCGTGCGTAATAGGTAACCGAGTATCTATCCTATTGTGGTGTTCCTGAAAACCAGTTAAAAACTTTTTAACAATAAATATATAGGATGTATCCAATAGAATCTTTATCTTACAACAATATGAAATGACAGATATGAGAGATCTGGCTGTACTTGGAGACAAGCCCTTAAAAGCCATAAAGGCAATGGTTAATACTCCGACCGAGAGAGACAAAGTGTTGTACGAGTACAGGTACGCTTATTTGAATTCCAAAAAAAAGGTTCGGATCAGACTCGTACGATTGCATCGACTCCTGGAGAAACCTCCCTGAAGAGGATCGACTGAAAACGAGAGTGCCAGAGTCTGTCTTATCTTTTGAAACACCTTCCACATGTACAGCTGTGTTCTGAATGCAACCTTTTTAAAGGCAATATAATTATTTTGTTTTACTGTAAGAGGATAACTACAGTCAGAACCAAGTCTCGACCCTGTAAATCCTAAACGAAACCATGCGAAAAACCCCTCAGCTAAAATCATCGCAGCATCGTTGTTCGGGTGGGTAATCCTTTAAGCATTGTTTCAAAACATTGACATCTACAGGGTTCAGGTCAATTGACTGCAAGTGAGTATTACTGTAAGAAAGGTATGTGTTGTCTTTGGTAAATGGAACCGACTCTTCGGCCTGAACACCTAGAATTATTGAATTTTGGATAAGTTTTGTTAAATGTCCAAGCAGAGTGACTCGTGCCGCAACACATACAAGGTGATCCAGAATATCTGATATGGTTTCAGCGTCTTGTAATTCTTACATGCGTTACATTATTTGATAAATCAAAACGCATTCTAAAACTAGATGTTTTCTAAGTTTTATTTGACAGTTTTATTGACAGGGTCACTCTTGTTTGAAAGAAACTGTCTATTATAATCAGGCATACACAACTGCATTAAATGTAAGATGTGACGTCCTTTTTGTGAAATAAAGACGTCAAGTATCTTTAAATTTTTCAATGACGTTAACACACATCTCAGGGTTGACCCGAACAGTTCTAAACGAGATGAAATTGTTTCCAAACGTTTCTCGCAACCATTCTAACACACTTCTAGTCGTGTGAGGAGCTGTACCATCTTGCTGGAACCAAATATCTTTGATCTCGATCCCCTTTCTTCGTAAGGAAGTTAGGAATTTGTTTTGTAAGAGGGCCATTCAATTAATTAAACCAATGTTACCATCCGGTTGTTCGATTGATGTGGCTTCTTTGGTTGTGTCATTCGTTGTATTCTTAATGGTGTTCATTTCTGTAATAAAAAACAAAAACAAATTTAAAACTTTATTTTCACATGAACCGAAAATAATTTATTCCTTATATAGTATTACAGTAAAGGAAAGTAAGCATATTATATCACTTGTGTGTACGCAACATCGTTTATGGGTTTTTTTAACACAGAACATTGAATACCTTTTAATTGTGTAAGATTCAAATGTGTTGCAAACACGTCTTTGATAATTTATATATAATGTTAGGGTATGCATATTTGCCTTGGTTGATGTATAACGAGTACAAACCTTCATTCATTCCTTGCACTTGATACAAGATATCATCTTCCAACTGACCTGCATGGTGTCCCCCAATGACAAATCACTCAAAGTCCATACTTGTAGGCTCAATGCCTTTCTGGCTGGCCACTTTTCCAGCCAGAACAGATGCACTCCAATATCCATTCACTAAAAAGAAAAGAGGACAATGATCTGTATATATCCATATATTTCCATGTACAATTTTCTTTACGATTTTCAATAAATCAAAGACTTTTGAACTGCTATTTCATATGCCATAAACTATATTGCACTAGAGTTACAAAGCATGACATGAAGAGATGATTGGAACATCTTATGCTTAGTAGTAGTCCCAGAATAGGCTACGCTATGGTTAGTAGTGGCCTAGACATGCAACATTAACGATAAATTCTTCTTCCAGTAATGTACCTGGCCTACCCTGGGACATTTTCGTACATGAACGTGCTGTACAAGTTCGTGGTGAGGCGCAAACAGGTGCAGGTTAAAAATAAAACTATGTACATGGAGATTAATCTAGTGCTGCTGCACCAGGCTCCCCTTGAAGGCCTTCAGTGTGTCTTCTAGACCAAAGGACTGTGAAAAGTGAGATGATACATCACACGTTATCCCATATCATCCAAATATGATAAATAAACATATTTCCTTTCGTTACACAAATTGATTTCACACACTATATAAAATATTTAATACCTACGACCAAATTTGTTAACGATCTACACAACTGAAATGGTTGCATAGCATCGATAATCGCAGAACATAATTAAAATGTACAAATGTTTCTATTTGAAACCGAAACTGTCGCGCTGAAGGTTATCAAATTAAGTCGTTTTAATGAAGAGATTTTGCCAGCACAATATAAAACTGAACTTTGATTTGACTTATAGCTCTTAACGCTAATAGCCTTCGAAAGAACATAAAGATTTAGACTAAATGTTTCTTGTAAACACTCGAGCTATCAAACAATAACAACAAGACGAGGGAGTATTGTCCCTTGATTTACTTTCGGTGATTCCGTAAGAATTGCAGTTAAAACAAAAATAACAAATAACCTTTACCTCAATACAGCGGTCCTATTTCAGTCGCATCTACTTCACTATTGAAGAAGGAATTGTCGTTGAATAAAAACCCTATCAGTACTGATACCATTTTTTCTAAAATTTAAGCGTCCTCTTCTAGATGTTAACGTTTCTAAACTAGCGGCTAGATTAGAACGTTCTTAAAAACGCACCTGCTAGCGTCAAAGCTAGGGGCTAGGCTAGTGGCTAACTATTCTCGGTCAAAGTACTTGCACTTTTTTTTAAATAAAAAAGTCTACACTATTGAATGACCTCTAGAAGATGCTGTTGATAGAGACGATGAAGATGATGGTGTAAGGGACACAGACTATGGAATCAATCGGCTTTTCATCCAAAGTCGGCGTGGCCGCATTAGGTAAGATTTGGTGCATTGTTTCTTTCTCGTAATCAAGGCTGATCTGATTTTCTTCTATTGTTGAAAAACAATCTGGCTTTTCTGTCCCTGTTAAAATAGAATTTGGCTAAACAGCTAAACTGGAAAAAACATTGGAAATCCTTTTCAAATTATGCGTGATAACGTGCACTAGTAAAGCATTATATTGTTGACCAATATTATTTCCATCAGGGTGAATTAACAGGAAATCTGGATGATCATGTTTTTTCAATAAATGTTCAAACTTATTCCGAACAATGACACTCCTATTTTGCAAACAAACTTATCTTCCCATCCATGTTGCGATCCACTAGATCAATTTCTTGCACGAAAGAATGCTTTTTTCGTCATTGAGGACCGAACAATCTAAAAAAAACTTAAGCATTTTGTTAGAAAAAATTGAAGACGTAAATGTACAATGGTTAAGCTTATTTAATGGGAGGAGATTGTATTCTTATGTAAGATTTAAAAACATTTGATTTCGACCTGTCGAAGCTATGTTTTTATCAGATATCCCGTTCTTGGAAGCAGTAGATGCTGCACCAATACAGAAAGAAAGACTTTTATAGTTTAAGTATAAAGTAAATAGTATTAACGGCTTTCATTAAAACAACTGTTAATTGGATTCGCGTTACGGATAAACCACTCAAATGGCAAAATGATGTTCTGCAGCTTCGAATTATTTTAATGCTGATAAATATTAAAATGTGTAATATTTGACATATCGGTATCAGTTTTCGGAATTAATAAAACGCTCCTTTACCTAATTGATCTGTTTAAGAAGATCTAACAAATACCCATAATGCTGAGTCATTATCCTCAAAAGAAATGTCAATGCATTCCAATGCATGGCCCTCATTACCAAGCTTTGAAACCACAAGATCGCCCATCCTACAAATGCCAAAGAGAACGTTGGTCTAAACAGCTGAGTTCCATACGCCGTATAGCATGTAACTGGAAGAATTTGAATCATTTAAATTGTCTAAACAGGTCGTGCGTAATAGGTAACCGAGTATCTATCCTATTGTGGTGTTCCTGAAAACCAGTTAAAAACTTTTTAACAATAAATATATAGGATGTATCCAATAGAATCTTTATCTTACAACAATATGAAATGACAGATATGAGAGATCTGGCTGTACTTGGAGACAAGCCCTTAAAAGCCATAAAGGCAATGGTTAATACTCCGACCGAGAGAGACAAAGTGTTGTACGAGTACAGGTACGCTTATTTGAATTCCAAAAAAAAGGTTCGGATCAGACTCGTACGATTGCATCGACTCCTGGAGAAACCTCCCTGAAGAGGATCGACTGAAAACGAGAGTGCCAGAGTCTGTCTTATCTTTTGAAACACCTTCCACATGTACAGCTGTGTTCTGAATGCAACCTTTTTAAAGGCAATATAATTATTTTGTTTTACTGTAAGAGGATAACTACAGTCAGAACCAAGTCTCGACCCTGTAAATCCTAAACGAAACCATGCGAAAAACCCCTCAGCTAAAATCATCGCAGCATCGTTGTTCGGGTGGGTAATCCTTTAAGCATTGTTTCAAAACATTGACATCTACAGGGTTCAGGTCAATTGACTGCAAGTGAGTATTACTGTAAGAAAGGTATGTGTTGTCTTTGGTAAATGGAACCGACTCTTCGGCCTGAACACCTAGAATTATTGAATTTTGGATAAGTTTTGTTAAATGTCCAAGCAGAGTGACTCGTGCCGCAACACATACAAGGTGATCCAGAATATCTGATATGGTTTCAGCGTCTTGTAATTCTTACATGCGTTACATTATTTGATAAATCAAAACGCATTCTAAAACTAGATGTTTTCTAAGTTTTATTTGACAGTTTTATTGACAGGGTCACTCTTGTTTGAAAGAAACTGTCTATTATAATCAGGCATACACAACTGCATTAAATGTAAGATGTGACGTCCTTTTTGTGAAATAAAGACGTCAAGTATCTTTAAATTTTTCAATGACGTTAACACACATCTCAGGGTTGACCCGAACAGTTCTAAACGAGATGAAATTGTTTCCAAACGTTTCTCGCAACCATTCTAACACACTTCTAGTCGTGTGAGGAGCTGTACCATCTTGCTGGAACCAAATATCTTTGATCTCGATCCCCTTTCTTCGTAAGGAAGTTAGGAATTTGTTTTGTAAGAGGGCCATTCAATTAATTAAACCAATGTTACCATCCGGTTGTTCGATTGATGTGGCTTCTTTGGTTGTGTCATTCGTTGTATTCTTAATGGTGTTCATTTCTGTAATAAAAAACAAAAACAAATTTAAAACTTTATTTTCACATGAACCGAAAATAATTTATTCCTTATATAGTATTACAGTAAAGGAAAGTAAGCATATTATATCACTTGTGTGTACGCAACATCGTTTATGGGTTTTTTTAACACAGAACATTGAATACCTTTTAATTGTGTAAGATTCAAATGTGTTGCAAACACGTCTTTGATAATTTATATATAATGTTAGGGTATGCATATTTGCCTTGGTTGATGTATAACGAGTACAAACCTTCATTCATTCCTTGCACTTGATACAAGATATCATCTTCCAACTGACCTGCATGGTGTCCCCCAATGACAAATCACTCAAAGTCCATACTTGTAGGCTCAATGCCTTTCTGGCTGGCCACTTTTCCAGCCAGAACAGATGCACTCCAATATCCATTCACTAAAAAGAAAAGAGGACAATGATCTGTATATATCCATATATTTCCATGTACAATTTTCTTTACGATTTTCAATAAATCAAAGACTTTTGAACTGCTATTTCATATGCCATAAACTATATTGCACTAGAGTTACAAAGCATGACATGAAGAGATGATTGGAACATCTTATGCTTAGTAGTAGTCCCAGAATAGGCTACGCTATGGTTAGTAGTGGCCTAGACATGCAACATTAACGATAAATTCTTCTTCCAGTAATGTACCTGGCCTACCCTGGGACATTTTCGTACATGAACGTGCTGTACAAGTTCGTGGTGAGGCGCAAACAGGTGCAGGTTAAAAATAAAACTATGTACATGGAGATTAATCTAGTGCTGCTGCACCAGGCTCCCCTTGAAGGCCTTCAGTGTGTCTTCTAGACCAAAGGACTGTGAAAAGTGAGATGATACATCACACGTTATCCCATATCATCCAAATATGATAAATAAACATATTTCCTTTCGTTACACAAATTGATTTCACACACTATATAAAATATTTAATACCTACGACCAAATTTGTTAACGATCTACACAACTGAAATGGTTGCATAGCATCGATAATCGCAGAACATAATTAAAATGTACAAATGTTTCTATTTGAAACCGAAACTGTCGCGCTGAAGGTTATCAAATTAAGTCGTTTTAATGAAGAGATTTTGCCAGCACAATATAAAACTGAACTTTGATTTGACTTATAGCTCTTAACGCTAATAGCCTTCGAAAGAACATAAAGATTTAGACTAAATGTTTCTTGTAAACACTCGAGCTATCAAACAATAACAACAAGACGAGGGAGTATTGTCCCTTGATTTACTTTCGGTGATTCCGTAAGAATTGCAGTTAAAACAAAAATAACAAATAACCTTTACCTCAATACAGCGGTCCTATTTCAGTCGCATCTACTTCACTATTGAAGAAGGAATTGTCGTTGAATAAAAACCCTATCAGTACTGATACCATTTTTTCTAAAATTTAAGCGTCCTCTTCTAGATGTTAACGTTTCTAAACTAGCGGCTAGATTAGAACGTTCTTAAAAACGCACCTGCTAGCGTCAAAGCTAGGGGCTAGGCTAGTGGCTAACTATTCTCGGTCAAAAAACGCACCTCAGGTATCGTTCACTATTGACTGTTGTTTCACCGTCCTATTAAAAAAAGAATGGTCCAAATACACCCGGAGACCTCAGTGCTGCCCATACCGTTACTTTTTCATCACGAAGAGGCTTTTCTAATTAAAGTCTGGTTTCTCCTTACTCCAAACTCGACATTTCTTCTTGTTAACAGCGCTGATTAGATAAAAATGAGATTCATTTGAGAACCATATTGTCAATATAGAAAGCATCCATGTAGCAAACTCTATTCTGATGTTTATTTCCGTTACTTTCAAATGTTGCATCACAAAGAGTATGGCAACAACTTCAAATCAAACCGTAATGCTCTGTACACACTTCCAAAGCTGGACTTATTTGTAATGTTTCCTAGAAATTTTCTTACTGATTTTTGTGGGGTCTCCTAAACAATTTCCATTATCTCTGCAACGTTTTCAGAGCTGCGATTTGATCTTGGCCTTCCAATGTTAGCGCGCCTGTCATCTTCAATTGATCCTGTCTGTTGAAATCGTTTAACAAGTCGATGAACTTGAAGACTTGTGCCTTTATTATCGTCAGGATATTTTCTACATCATACGCATAACAGTTACCGGAGATTTAGTCTCGTGATAGAGTTTTACTACTTTTGACAACGCCATCTTTTAAAAACAACTGCCATTTTATGAAGTCACGAAGGACGTCATGACGTTTACGTTTTCCAGTAGTTTTCTTGAGTTAAGAAATTCTGTCAATTATCTTTCAAATGGTATGTTACATTTATTTATGACATCAACTTACACTTATATATTAAACCTTAAAACCATATCAGATTTACTGGATCACCCTGTGAACTTATTTGCATATTGGCAAGTTGGTTTTGACACTGACCTCTAAAATTAAGATCATAATATTCTGATTTTCCTAATTCACTTTCTATCTGAGGTTCAGGGTGGCACATTAACAAGAGCCACAACTCTTGATCAACCAGTGCCCAAGACACGTATATGTAATGCCCGTGTCTTTTCATTCAAAATGGATCGTCATAAGACAGCCAACAATTGACGTTATATTGCTTCGCATCTAGCGCTATAATATGCAAATATTTAAGCAGGTTGAGATAATCATTAATATTAACCTGACAGTAAACATTCTTATTTAATGAAAGCGTCTGTCCAAGCCTCAGTGATGTAAATGCGTTTTGTCCCAATTCCGACTTTGAAACAAGGACAATAGTTTCATTATGTCAACGTTTAATATTTGCCCAGCAACATCCCAGGAATATAACAAACAAGATAAGTTAATGTAATCGCCATTACAATTATGTTTGTCTCAATCTGGATGAGACATGACTAGAAATCACACTACTGGAGAGCTGAACGAAAGTCTCACATCAGCCCAAAGAAGCAGGTGCATGGTGGATAGGGAAGGAATAAGGGGCTTTAACTTTTCTGCCACCTTGGTCACAACATCATTGAGCTGCTTTTCACCAGGGATAGATACTGGTTCTGATTCGGCTGGGAACAACTTCACCAGGTTTGGCCTGATGACGAGGGTTGGCCTGATGAAGAGGGTTGGCTGCTCATGTCGACGGGTATTCTTCCTCTTTGCTTTAGGCATTGTCACAACTCTATGTAAAATCTTCTAAAAGCGACGATCAGTTTAACCATAAAGACGATGACCATCGTTTCCGATGAACCCAATCCTATTTTTTTTTATACATTTTTGGGATAGTTGTTGCTGAAATTGCCTAAATGAGCATCCAAAAAAGATGGTTTGGGAAAAAATTCAGGGAAAACAAATTGTTGCCGAGACTGTCTCATCGTCGGACAATAGAAACAAAAATAGTATGGGTCTATATCCCAAAAAACATTTCAATACACTTTGACGCCGAGACAATATCTCATTGAGCAGCAAAATACAACAAACATCCATAATTTAACTTGAAGACCAACTTTTTTGGACATGCGCGCCTGTCGAGTGCGATTTCTTTCTTTAGGCATATTTTATTGTCCAAAATATAGAAATTCAGTACAAATCATAATTAGTACAAATCATAGTAGCTCTTAAGTGCTAAGACTTAGTTACAGCTCTTCCCTTCTGGTTTATACGTTGCAACAAGGTCAATGGCAATTTTTCATTATTTTATTAACAAACCATACGTATTTACTTAAAGGCACATAAAAGGAGAGGAGTACAAATAGATTACTGAAAAAATATATGGAGATTTTTTATCATGTTCATAAAATTCATGTGAATTAATTTACGAAGGCATTGAGACCCTATTACATAAGATTCCTTTAACATAAGTTATTTTGTGCTTGAAATATAGTTGTCTCCAATTCAATCATGTTTATCAACAACCTGTCTGTTAACATATTCAAAATAACGAATTCTGATTGGTCGGTTCAAACATTTGTGTATCAACTGTCAAGGTCAGGGTTAAAGAAATCACACAATCTGAATTATTAAACTGGTTAATCTGGGTTACTTCTTGTTGGCTGTCACCTTTAAGTTGTGCTGATGTTTGTTTTTAGTGATGACCATTTGAACCTGACCGAAAGTTTACCAAATTATGTAGTTTGATATAGCATTTATCTCCTTTTATGTGCCTTTAACAAATAAAAAACCAACAGTAATGGTGATAAAACAATAATATATCTGGAAAAAAGATAGCCAAAGAGACAGACCAGACGGAACATTGCAGATTAGTGTAGAAGAGTACAGAAACAAGAAGAATGATCAGATGAAGTATAACAAAAGCCAATTGGATTTGGAGTTACAAATCAAAACGTGTTGTCGACTTTATATATTTATGGAAAGCTTCGACAATTAAAGGCACATCAAAGGAGAGGAGAACAAATAAAATAATGAAAATATCTATGGAGTTATTTTATTTTATTCATAAAAGTCATGAGAATTAATTTACGAATGCATTGAGACCCTATTAAATAGACTCATTTAAAATAAGTTATTTTGTGCTTGAAATATAGTTGTCTCCAATTCAACAATGTTTATCAACAACCTGTTTGTTTACATATTCAAAATAACGAATTCTGATTGGTCGGTTCAAAAATATGTGTATCAACTGTCAAGGTCAGAGGTGAAGAATCAGGAAATCTGAATTATAAAACTTGCTAATCTGGGTTATTTCTGATTTACTTTCACATTTTAGTTGTTCTGATGGTGTTTTCTGGAGATAACTATTTGAATCAGTCTAAAAAACTACCACATTATATAGTTTGATACAGCATTTTAATGGGCCTTTAAAAAAATCTCTTGGTCCGATAGATTGCTGTCTCCAAAAATTAATAAATGTGCAAAAAATGAGATTTCTCTGCCCAACGTTACACTAACCCCGTTATAAAGCATGGATTATCATATACCGCCAGAACCGGAAAGTTGATTGTCAACTCTTGCTGCGCACACAATGTGGCTATCATTGTCATAAGTAGGTGAAAAAAGCAAAGAATATCTGTGGCGCGGCCATCTTGTTCGATAATAACGTAAACATTGGTCACGTGATTCCCCGGCCTGTAAGCAAAAAGAGAACTACTCCACTTTAAGATAGATAACCAAGATCAGAAATTAGCTTTATTGCTCCTGTAATTTGTTTTGAACCTGTTGTTCAACACATGCTAGGTTTGAACAACAGGATTCAAACCCAATGTTAGATTAAACAGATTGTTAGGGTTTTCAACAAATTAGTAAATTTAAAATGTGTTTGAACAACTTGGTCCTGTTCGTTTTTAATGTTTTTTATTCGTTATTACTCAAAAAAAAGCAGGTATTAAAACCGGCAATACTTTTAAAAGTCAATTGAGGTAACCATTTGGTTAGACAAAGTAACCTCATATTGATATGGTCATTAGATTTTACTTAATACAATACTCCGATGGTGTACTACACCAGTGAACGAACTGATTTTGTAACAAGGAGGGCTGTTTTAAAATAAATTTCCAAAACATTTAAACTCTCAAATTTATTTTAACTGTGCTAGTGTGCTTGTCTAGTTTTGGATTAAACACCAAAAATGTTTTAACAATTATATCTAGGTCAATCTATTTTACATTAAACGGTAGAGTACGAAAGATAAGCTGGCTATGAAATCGTCGCAAAACAGGACGAGATAGTGTTTGACCTTTCTTTGAGCTACACAAGCCGGGATTTATTTCTCGACTGTGCATCGAACTATGACTGTTTTAACCATACACACAAGATGACTTGGATAATTTTCTGTCTGATCACTTGGATGTGGTCTATTTCCTTTGTGTACTTGTTCTGAATGGGACAATTGCAATTCCGGAACAGCCTGCGTAAATGGCACTGGCTGATCCGCTACTACGCCTAACACATACGTCCGGTTCAACATTTCACATGACACGGTTTACTGGGGGACGTCACACAGGCAAACATGGCGCTTGGACAGCTCTCCGTCATAGCCCCAATACTTTTTATCCTATTCTATACTGCTTGTACTCTCGCCCAAAGTGACGATGAGGAAAATGATGACAGCAAGACGGAATGCTTCACAGACATGCAAACTATTTCGGCGTTTGCTCAACGGCTTGATGAGTTAGAGAAATGGAAGACAGATCAACAACTCGAGTCGATTCGTATGAAATCGAGGATTCTTGAGCAGGAAGAAAAGATTAACCTTTTAGAGGGATTGCTTTTCACCACAAAGCCGCAAAACACAGACACAGTTCCGGTGGAAACGGGTTTTCGTTATGGAGTTCAGCAAGACTCTAGTACCAGTTCAGACGAAATACATCGACAATTTGAAGCTGTTAATGGTAACCAAGAACCAAGTGCAGGCCGTCTGTTTGCTAGAAGAACGAACATTTTAGACAGTAGGATACAACGTAAAGGTAAACACTTTTGATTTGCCTCCTAATACGAAATCAATCTCTGTTCAAATTGTATAGCCCTTGTGGGCAGTTCAACGAATTGGGTCTTTCTCCACCATTAATGAGCCGGGCATCGCAATATAATCTAAACTGTTGACGGGATGTACAACCCAAAAAAACAAACAAACAAATAAAATTTTAGAGCAGTAGGAAGGTGACGACACAGTCATTGAACTCGTTAAAAGTCAAGCGCAACAAGAGAACAACTGAGAATCAAAGACGAAACAAATGTACTTACAAGAAGCCGACATAAATCAATATGGATGTTATTGAAGTTTGCTGTCATCCAAATTATTATCACACCTTTGTTTAAATTTGTTATAAAGGCAATATTGTATATATATTCCTTTTAAAGATAGATTATTTTCATAAAAATACGTCAGTACTTAAAGCACAGAATTGACAATTTTACCGAAAGTTTAGACTATGATCACCACTATGTTGTTGGGTACTACAATACCTAATGATTATCGTCGCATGTAACATTCAAACTAAGTCTTCATGCTAATACCGATTCAAACCTCCAATTTTGGTGTTTGTCTAGGTTGGCTTCCACTTGTCTTCAATGATATTCAGTTTTGCACACGCAGACAAAATCAGGATGTACACAAATCTTGTTTGAAAGTTTCGCCTCATTTATCAAAATGAAATCCTGTGAATTTTCCATTGCACCAAGATCTAAGCCAATCTTAAACCTGTTAAAAGTACGCCAATGTTTGTGAAACAAGTCACAAGTATTCAAATTGTGTGCAAGAACAATACTTGCTTGAATGTAGGTACCGACTTGAAAGGTGCATGTTTACTTTGCCCGTTAATTCATGGCTAATGTGTAATTAACATTTATAATTCCAGACAAATCACGCTCTAGGCGCCAACTCGACGAGGCCAACAGAGTCGCATTCTTCGCCACATCCAGCGGACATATCACCAACTTGGGTCAGAATCAGATCCTCGAGTTCGACAACGTCACGACAAACATCGGCGGGGCCTACAGCTCGCATACTGGTGCCTTTACTGCACCATTCGACGGGACCTACGTATTCTCCGTGTCCTTGATGGGCCAGACGCGCCATGATACACGCTACTACGTTTCGAAGAACGGGGCGGCGTTATCCCGCCTGTACATCCATGGTACGGAGTCGCCATTCTCCACCTCCAGCCACACGGTCGTTGTCGGATTGAGGCAGGGTGATGATGTGGAGATCCGGAACTATGATGCTGGTGAGGGAGTATATGGGGACAAGTATTCGTGCTTTTCGGGGTTCCTGCTTTACTTCGACGAGCCAACCGGTCAGAATGAGATCATAGGCTAAGAGACGTGAGAAAATCCGGTAAATGGAGTAAATGGTCCTTTCCTAAACACCGCTCAACAGCATTTCTATCTATTATACCATAGAAACTTGTCAAATGATTAATCTGATTGCAAGTGTCTCCCATGGGCAGTTTCGATTTGAAAAGAGAAAAATAGTTTTGTATTTGGGATATGGTTTTAAGGTGATTAAAAAGTACAAGTTATCAGTGGGCACGGACTTATGTTAGTGTTATGTTATATCTTTATCGGCAACAAGCACCTCCCATTTGTAATCTGCTACCGAATTTATAATTGATGTAAACACAATTGCTAAAAAAAAATTGAAATAGATAAATTCTTGGTTGAGCCCTTGTGTTCACATTTGAATGAAGTATATGGCATTGACGTATTACTTTCGAGGAAATACCCCATTCATGAGTACGAGTGACAAATGCAAAGAATACTACTTTTGAGACAGTTAACAAGACTGAAAACGCTATTTCAAGTATTGTCCATGCCTGAGTAGAACAGGCAAACACATAATTCATCTTGATCTAAGGGTATACTGTACATACATCATTGTATATGCGAAGCCCTTCTTGATAGATGATAATGTCTCACTTCTTTTATTATACCATTTATGTATTATAAAACAACACGATATGTTGCAAGCTGTGGAAAAGGCGCAAAGAAAGAAATCAAAGGGATGTAATAACTTACTAACGTAGAATTGTTGGTAAAATAACAAAAGTCATTTCCCTTGTCACGCTGTTTATGTTGTGAATAGGACGTATCACTTTCAACGTGGGTTGTGTCCCAGTCAGTAATCGATGCAACCATACCTGTTGTACATATTGACACATTTGATACAAAGTAAACAAATTCTTTTTCGCGAAACAACTGCTATTTAATTTTAGATTGCATTAGCTCTATAAATCCCGACAGTTTAATCCTTAATACACAATGGAACTGTTCCATGCACTACAAAATTGTGATACACAAACAATTCGAAGGTCCCATTGACCTTTTGCAATAAAAAACAACGCCATGCGAATTGTTTTGGTGTTTAATGCTGGCGGAAATATTTCCCATCTGTTCTTTATCCGAACACAACGTTTCGACAAATAATTAGGGTTTTTATATCACCCAATGTTCCGGCCCTGACCGATTTGTATAGAGAACGACCGAAGTAATCCGACCAAAGAAAGAGTTTCAAAATGGCAGTTTATGGGTATTCTACCATAAACCGAACTAATTGTTCGATTCACCAGGAAACCTGAACAAAAACATACCCGCCTACTGGATACTGTATATATACAAACCAGTCTTGCAAAAAGATTTTCTGGTAGTGTGTTATTCTTTATTACATCGTATTGCTTCAATATGCCGTTTGCATCAATGTCGTTATCGTTTGTATCAGGGGGCGGACTAATAGGTGACCAAAGACAACTAGTCATAGTTGACCTTAGCCATTTCCCAAACAACAATTCTTCGACTGTCCCAAATTGAAAGAGTTTGCTGACGACATTTCAAAATGTGATGAAATTGGGAAATAATCTTCTCTTAGGGTAGAAAACATTGTGGGAAAAGGAAAAATTCCTCGTCACGAGCAATTTCTCCTTTTCCCAAAATGTTTATTAAAGTCGTCTGCAACAAAGTGGTCAAATGCCGTTATTGTTTGGGAAAGGGTTAACACGAACATACAGGTCCAGTTTTTGAGGACCGTTCCGTCTTTATACATATTAACGATTGTGAAAAAAAATCGACCATTTTGGATAATTGAAAATATATGTGTTATGCGGCAAAGTAGCCGCTGGCTTATGAGTAATGGGGCAACGGTCCTGGCGAGGTAACACGTGCGAGCATATTTTTGTTTACGTTCAAACAATAATCGATGTGGTATTGATGAACTATTGTTTGAAACAGCATACACCGGTCAATGCAATATAGCTAAGCTTATATTGGCTGGTTATACGGGATTTACACCGTGGTTAACTTATAAAGATGGACAATCTCTTCATTAACCAACACGACCTTGTGTATCATCATCATCTCTCTATGTTGGTTTGAACCATCGCTATGATGCAGGGGTTTTAGGGTCATCTCGTTTCTACAACTGTGGGGATGAACTCTGATCGAAACAATCAAACTTACTTGATTGTTAACGGCTTCTTCCAATTATAGGTTTGAATAGGTTTGATAGCAATGTGACTGAAAACACCTGTTTAATCCCACAAGGAAAGATAAAGTACGGTCAAAGGAACTCGTCTTTGTAAACTGGTACTGCGATACAACTGACAACTTGTTCAAAACGAAATAAATTATTTATATTAGGGTATTTGTTTTAGAACGACAAACTCTATGTGGCGATCAGTGCATACAAGCAAAGAAGGCAAACATTAGAAGGTAGACCTGTTTAAGATACAATGTCTATTATATAGAAGTGTTGTCCGAATTTAATCGAACGGGGGAATTTAATCGAATATGCTTTTGCTTCGAATAAAGACGTTAGTATTTCTTTCTTAAATTCCGATTAAATGAACGTTAGTCATATGCTATTTCTTCTTTCCTTTTTTCAAAACAAATTTGCTTTCAACAGCATAATGATTCCGAACTTGTATTGTAATTTTGATTCAGGGGTATTGTGGTCAGCATGTGTTTGGGAGATTTGGGGATTTAAACTGCGTTGGGTAACATTAAAAGGAATATCTCACAGATTGAGATTTTAATCTTTTTAAAGTAAATGTCCTCTACGGAAATGATATCGAATATCTATAGTTCGCAAAATGAGATTATTGATGAACATCTCATTATCTTCTATAACTTTGTGGTGACTATATAGCTAATTTATGTTGCAGATATAATAAACTATTGAAACATTTTATTTTGTGAACAGCGATCGATATTTGAATTACCCATAGGTAAAGGGCGGTAGTTTTCGATACCATTAACATGTGAGTCTCACTAACATTTGTCTTCGCTTGTGAATACCTTATGCCCGTCAATCAAAAATATCAAAAGAGTTAAAGTTTGTCATCAAAGCACTGAAACTCATCAAAGCACTGAAAGGCACTGAAGCTCGTTTCACATTCTTTTATAAAAACAGGTGTTTAGCAACTTTAGAATGAAGACATTTAAAATGACACTTTGTTTAGTGATGGTGTTAGTTCAACTCACCATTTCATTGATTGTTATTCATTTAACATATTCTGTAAGATAGCCCCTTTAAAACAACACAAACAATTTTAGAAATTGTTTCCCTTTGTGACGGTCGATAGCGTAACAATTTGTATTTCATATTTTCAAAGTTAAAAAAAAACTACCTTTGATGTGATAGAGCACATGTAATACCACCAAAATAAGGAATACATGTATTTCCAGGAAATGCAGAGAAAATCCCAGAATTTCACACAATACCAAGTACGCTCAGAGACACATTGAATTGTTTTATCAAATGACAATAGGAAGATGTTTGCGTAATTCGAAATTAAATTACATGTAAAAGTATACTATATGTATTGCTATGTGATACGTCATTGTAAACGTCTCCGAGAGCCGCTTCCATCGACGTAATACCTTCCAATATTACTAATCTCAATCCTGAAGTATGATGGAATATTGTTCAGAACTTACGCACATTTTTAGAATAGCATTTTTTTACGTTAAACGCTACCCTGGCCCCTTACGTTCTGGCGGAATTGTGAGCCAAGGTACCAGCTGAAAGGCGCTTCGCAATCTCTACCCAGAGAGCATTGTTCCTTTCATACACATAGAATGAAAGGAATAAGGACTTCTAGGTAGAGATTGGGCGCTTCACGGCACGCCAGCTTTGTAACGTTCTCCAACTGCTAATAGTGGAGTTACGCCCGATATTTGAACGACGGAATACGTCAGTCCCTCATTAAACGGCTGTTTATCGATTCCGACATGTGATCTAGACGCGGTTTGTCGTAGTCTATCTCTTCACTGTTCTTTTCCAATTATCGACAGGGGAGTGCCATGGCAACCATCGAACGCTTCGCCCGCCACGGCGCATGCGTGGTTCAAATGTTGACACGAATGAATAAATAAATAAATGAAAACAAAAATACGAAGTTGACGAAACATGGTGGCACCAGATAGTACTTTGTTTTAAAAGGTACACTTCTTCAACGATATAACAAGAAGGGATTTTACTAATAACTTTGGCGAGAGGTATGTATAAAATTTCGGATTATGCCGCATGACTTGTCAATAGCGTTTTGAGAAATTGGCTGTGATAGACGCATTAAACGATATCGCTATGTGCTCCAATTCGCGTTGGAAATCGATTATGATGTGAGCGTTAGATTAAGTAAGATACGCCTTTTACGAGGGGATTTTCTAGGACGACTACGTTTGATCTTTTAATACCAAGGAAGAGATGTTTCACTTTTCAATTCAAACTATTTATAGTATGTTTGATTCGCTACATTTTATATGTACCTGTATATATTTGGTTTTGATAATCTCATTTGAGCGTATACAAGAATATAGTTTTAACCTTGACCAGTGTGTTTGATTTCAAGCATTGATCCAGAAAACGACATGTATGATTAGCTAGATCTTTGAATCAAATTAAACTAATACATTGTACATGAGAAAACATTCATGATAATTACAATATGTAAAAACCTACCAAGGGGATGGCCGAATCTAAGTTGGTAGAACATGTGGCCAAACCCTTTTACCTTATCATTCATTTGTTTGATTTGCTTGTTTTCTTTTTGTTCTTTTTGGGTGGCAGTATCGCTGATATAATTATTATCACCGCTATCAATTTATATCATTATTATCATCATCATTATTATTATATATATCGTCATTAACATCAGTGATACCATTATTATCTAGTCACTTTGATTGAACAAGAAATTTTCGACTGTCCCAAATTGAAAGAGTTTGCAGACGACATTTTAAAATGTGATGAAATTGGCAAATAACCTGATAGGGCAGAAAACATTGTGGGAAAAGGAGAAATTGCTTGTCACGAGCAATTTCTCCTTTTCCCACAATGTTTCCTAGAGTCGTCTGCAACAAATTGGTTAAATGCCGTTATTGTTTGGGCAAGGGTCTAAGGTTCATTCAACATTTTTTCATTATTCTATTTGTTTTCTAAACACTTACAACGACATATATTGAATAGGAGATGGGTAGAGACCCATTGCAATATAACCTAATATGATAATTTTAATCATGTTATCTAGTTAAAGCCATCAACACTTGTTATCATAACAGAGGACTTCGTATATGCCCGATTTGAATGAATGAACATACGAAACTGGACTTTGAACTGAAAATGCGAAAAGTCCCCTGGGATTCAAGCAAATTTTATGCTTAAAAGAAGATGATTGATTATCTTAGAAGTAAATTCACAGTTTCCAAAAATATATTCTTCTAGCTTTTTTTAAATCTTAAATTAATTTGATAATGGTAAACCTTTTTCTGTACAAACATTAGAATTTAAGCACCTGGGGCTCGTTTTACTAAACAGTTTACGCTTAAGATTTGCGTAAGTCTAAAACAACAAGTCCTTTTATTTCAATATTTGGCAAAGCAATATTGCAAAGTAACACATCATTGGAATCGTCTCTCCGAGACGCTTCCAATGACGTGTCACATTGCAATATTGTACTTTCATTGAAGATATTATCCATGTTAATCAATTATGACTTACGCAAACATTTTCCGTAAGTTGTTTAGTAAAACGGGCCCCTGCAATTAATGATTATTTGTAAAGGGCTCATAAAAGGAGAGTAATGCTATATCAAACTATATTATTTGGTAAACTTTTGGTCAGATTCAAATAGTTATCAACAACAAAAAAAACCATCAGCAAAACTTAAACGTGAAAGTCAATCAGAATTAACCCAGATAAGCAAGTTTAATAGTTCAGATTGTGTGATTCTTCACCTCTGACCTTGACAGTTGATACACAAACTTTTGAACCGAACAATCAGAAGTCGTTATTTGGAATATGAAAACAAACAGGTTGTTGATAAACATGATTAAATTGGAGACAACAAGCACAAAATAACTAATGTTATAGGTGTCAAATTAATAGGGTCTCAAAGCATTCGTAAATTAATTCTCATGACTTTTATGAACATAATTAAAGAACTCCATATCTTTTTTCAGTCATTTATTATTACTCATCTCCTTTTATGTGCCTTTAAATAAACCACTGTGTCAAATAGGGAGAGCTTACTCGTCGTTTTCTTTTCAATATTTCAATGAAAGCGTTGCTGCCCATGCTTACTAATTTTCGTCTGCTTTTGATTTTAAATTAGAAACAACTTCTTATAACTAAGATTCAAAACAGTAAAAGAATAATACTAAACACATTCTTTATTTACCACACTGTTTTTAAAAGTCGTTTCCATGAAGGCATGACCATAAATCGAAATAATACACACATACACATGTTTACATGTACGCTAAAGAGTTAAATTAAGAGCCAGCGTTAAGAATCGATTTATTGATTCAAAGTAAATAAGACCGAGCCCTATGCCTAATGAAGTCGGTCTCATGCCATTATATTGTCAACACATCACAGGCTCTACCCATTAGCCTAACGCTAGCACTGATAACTCTTAACAGCATTGATAGCTAACAACGTTTGAAAACCATCGTAAAGCAAGAGAAGATTTCTCACCATGATCAAAGCTCATTGCTTACGATGTTTATGATCTGTATTGCACTTTGTTCATGAATGAATATCTCACGGATTGCTTTTCGGATAAAATGACATCCCGAATCTATAAAATAATAAATAACTAGATTACTTGTACACTTCTAATTCTCTTTCACAACCGTGTGGTGAACATATCGAATAATGTATAACTAGATTACTTGTACACTTCTTATTCTCTTTCACAACCGTGTGGTGAACATATCGAATATTTATGTTGCCGACAAAGTTAAACGTTCGAACCGTTTATTTCGCAAATAATTGTCTTAATTTGAATTGTCCACAGATAAAGACTGGCTTTTTTTTTAGAGACTATCATTATGTGGGTCTCATAAAAATTGACTGCACATGCCCATACCTTATTTTCATCATGAATAAAAATCAAAATGGGCAAGAGTTTATCATCGTAGCGGTGAAAGGCATTGAATATCCTTTCATGTTTTCTTGATGTTAAACATGTGTCCAGTTGGCAGCAACTTAAGAATAAATAGAAATGGCATTTTGTTAAGTGTCAAGGACAGTTTAAATTATTATCTTATCGTTTTTTGCTTCATAATCACAATCAGTGAAATAGTCCCTCTTATATAACTCATAGTAAAGCATCCATTCTTTTTTCTTTATATCTATCTTATTAATTTCGTTGACTAGCTTTTGTGTCGTCATGCCTTTTTTTCCCGAACAGAGCCATTGTCCGTGTACTGATGCGATACGACTTAATCCGCAGACATATGGGAGTAATAGATAGCATCTATGTCACTCTGGTTTCCTCTTAACCCTTTCCCAAACAATAACGACATTTGACTTCTTTGTTGCAGACGATTTTAGAAAACATTGTGGGAAAAGGAGAAATTGCCCGTAACGAGCAATTTTCCTTTTCCAACAATGTTTTCTGGCCTTTCAGAATAATATTTTCGATTTTCATCACATTTTGAAATGTCGTCTGCAAACTTTTTCCATTTTGGACAGTCGATAATTTGTTGGTGTGACAGTGTTAAGCTTTCAGTATAATATTCTATGTCTAATGTGCCGTTATACGAGTGTTGATAAAGTGGTATTTTAAAAATGACCTTTTAAAGACCTAACCTTTAGCTAATCTGTTTCTCAAAAGAGTGTGTAGATATTTAAGAAATAATGGGAGAGGCAATTCAATAGTTGCTCAATTTTAGAGGGGTCACAAATTAAGCAGATCTATGCCGTTTGTAAGGGTTATGTTGGTGATTGAAGCAAACGAGAAATTTCAGGGACAGGATAAACAAAGATTATGGATAAAGTAAGTAAAGTTTTAAATTGGATAATAGCTAGGCAAGCTAATTATTTAAAAGAACGCATGATTATAGTAAAATAATAAATGGGGGATGAGTAAAGTTTGTTAAAAATCTGAGAACGTATGACTAGGAAAGTGAATTAATAAACGGGGGTAAGATTTAGATTAGCTGAAAAGACCGCCTGAACGTATGAGTTAAATCACTAAAAAGAAAATGGGGAATTACCGAAAAACATGAACAAGTGATAAGTATTGGGTCAGAAACAGACATGGATGTGTACGAGTTGAACAGTTGACGTTTTTAACTTTCGTATTAAATTTCGGAAAAATACAATCATATTTTATGTGTGTTGGAGTTTAAAAGATTGCATTTAATGAGTGAGGCAGCCGTCATATTTGAAAAGATGAATATGTAAAGAAAAAAGCACATAAGACATGTCTCTGTTTTCGTAAAGATGCTGGTTTATTTAAACTAAATGCAAGAACAAAGGTCACGAAGAGTGTATTATCAATAAGAAAGTACTGTAGAGGTAAAATGTCACCAAAGAAATGACATAGCCTACGTCCATTACAGTCTGTGCAATACAAATATTAATTCTGGTCAAAAAGGGTAGTATTGGTTTGGATCCAGAGAAGGCCACGGTTTAACCCTAAGATTGCTGGGTAATTTTCTAAAAACAGATTTGTGTGTAGTCTGCTTTCGAAAACATGCTTAATTTTGACTAGGAAATATATTCGGAGTGGCAAACAGGTTAGATCACAGGCCAGTCGCCAATTTACTTCGTGGCTGACCTGGATCCAACCTGTTTGCATAAGTATGGAGTCGTATCCAACACTATAAGGGCTAATTGGAACATTGTTGAAACAACAAACAAACACATTTTATGCTAGCCATTCTGACGAATTCTTTTTCTCCCTACAGCGCGCAACACGATCTCCTCACCGTGATGTAGGTGACGTCACTAAAACCGTCCATTACGTCACAATCCGTCCTTGACATTCAAGACCCTGAAGCCAGGAAGAGAGAGCATGCCATCGCCTTTGCTGATCCTCGTCTTCTGTGCCGTAATAACCGGTCTGATCGGGAGCCTGTTCATCATCGTACCGCTGGCTGTTGACAGCTGGGAGTATGTATCATTCGACAACGATGCCCTAGCGCCCTATGCCGTGACGACAAACGTCAGCTCGGAGTATGTGGTCACCTTGGCGACGGCAGATGACGATTTCCTGACGCTTAGGCACTATGAGCAGGTGGTTGGCACGAACGGATCTATATCCTACGAGAACACGAGCTACTTTCTGTTCCATACGTACACTGGCGTGTGGCGGATGTGCGACCAGCTATCAGGTAATGAGTTTGCTATGGACTATGTTCACGCAGGTGCACTTCAGATCGCTGGTACCCTGGACAAGAATCTCTGTTGAGATTGTGAACGTTGGAGCCAGTGATCGTGCGCGAGTATGCGTTACATTTCTCCTCAACACGTGGTTCAGATGCATGGATAAAGCAAATGTAAATACAAATTACAAAGAAAATGTCCACAATAACATACAAGCATTAGCTCAAATTCATTTCTGATACAGCATTTGACAGATTAAATCGGCCCTTATAATGATTTAACTTTCACTTTTATTGTTTGTTTGCGCAGATATTCAACGTCTGTTAACCTTCTTTTCCAACGATAACTAACTGTTCCATAATCTTATTTTAAAGGCAATCTGCCGACAATATATGCTCAAGATCAGACATTGCTTGGTTCGATGGAATCAGACAGTTGAACGAAGGATTCTCATGACCATCTGTGCCATCATTTTGCAAAACTGGTTAAAAAAGGCCCTTGAATCCAAGGTTACTGCGCACGACCTTTCAAATAAATAACGTCACTGATTCGATTGTCGTCTGCAAACTCCTTTCAATTTTCGGGACTAATAAACTGTTTATCGTTTCGTAAAGATTTGTTCTGTCTGATGCAGGGGCGTTTAGATGAGCCCCACTGGAGTATTTAGCACTATTGTTCTATCAGCAACTGGTAAATGGATTGTCGATAATTCGTTTACGATCCATACGCTCCGTATGCAAAGGTGTTAATTGCTTCGCTCGCCAGTAACATAAAGTCATTATTTACCGCCAATATTTATCCTCATTCTGGGTGAAATTCCACGTGTTGTCTTCGTTGAACGATCGTTGGACAATTTGTACTGTTCCTGCCTAGCAATGCTTTGCATTACTAGGAACAATTAAATCATTGATTTGTATAACCGAGAAAAGAATATTTGAAAAGAGAAAAGTGTAAAAAAAACAATTGCTGTGTTGGGCCGTTGTACATCTAATTTCATCTACTTTTTACCAACGCCATATTCTTGTTCGTATACATTCTGATATCATTGAAACGATTTAAAGGCGCCGTATTTCCATGCTTTTATGTTTAAATATGCTCAATGATTGGTGTGTTCAGTCTTAATAACATAATAAAAAGTATGCCCTATAGGTGTTATGAGTTAGAACCGGTTAGGACAATATGAAAAAAAGTGCAACATGATATATTCGTCTTTCACCAGAGCAGCACATAGTTTGTTAAACAAGTACAAGCACCCCTTAGTATTTTATTGTGGTAATACTGTCATCGGCATGAAAAAAAAGGAGAAATAAATCAGTACTGATGAGGAAATACTAGGAGGATGAACAGTGGAACGGACAGCCACACTATGAATTGATCACTATTGAACACGGCTGTTAATCCCAAATTTATTCCAATGTTGTGTATGTCAGTTCTATCTGACTTGTGTTGTATGTGTTTATTTTTATAATTAAATCTATAATTCGTTAAAACAGTGGAGTCTAGGAGTCGGTTAGAAGCAGACAAAGGGGGCGCTGTCTCCCAATGTTACGTGTTCGTCACGGAGTATGATGACGAGGAGACGAGTAGCGACACCTACTGGAGAAAAAGTATTGGCCGTAAGTCAATTACGTCACTTCCGGAATATTAACGCTTTTAAAAAGTTGACTTTATGTTGACGTCTTTCTTAGTTCATGATACAGTACACTGCTATACAATTTCCTTTAAATAGATACATCTGGACCACAATATAATACATATAATACATATTATCTAATAACAGAATAGTGTTTTTCATTATAAAAAGTAAACGTACATTCATACACTAAGTAGCATACATTTCGTATTATATTGATGAACGTTCATCCTTAATCGCTATCTTCCATTTCTAAATTTTCTAAAATATCTTCATGTACCAAGAGTTTCTTTTTTTTCAATCCACGCAGATATGTTTAGTGTAAAAGTAACGGAATTTACATGCATGTTAACTCTCTTTTAGTACGACTGCCTCTTTAATTCATCGCTATGGAATTATCTTCCTTGGGTCGTAAAAGTCTTAATATTTCCTTCGAAAAACCTAGTGACCTTCAACGCGTTGAAAAACTCAACAATTAAAAACCTAGTAGGGATGGAAAAAAAATACATTGACACGTCATGACTTAATATGTGACGATCGGTTTAAGGATGGGGATAGGAATGAAGTTAAGTAATTGAAATTGGTTTAGTGACAATGATTGTTAATATAACATTTTTAACGTTTATTACTCCCAGACCACAAACTGCTGAAGTAGTCCCTTTCAATAGTCGGTATTTGCATTTTCATGCCACAATTGTCGTAATCGCCAAATGGCAATATTTGTCCGAATACTGCATGGATTAAAAATCAGTAATGTGCATGTAATTGGACCTTCGTTATATTTCGAATGGAACATCATGTACTTGGCTCTACCGCACGTCCCAATTGCGACAATTGTTTTTCCAATAAGTATCCCAAAGTTCTATGCTTCGAATAACATTCATAACAAGGATATTGCACTCCCTTAGCTTTAGGTTTCACGTTGTCCTTCTAACAACTCATGTTCAATTGTCTTGCAGCTAATTACTTACTCACCGCCCATTACGCCAAATGGTATTGGGGGCAGCAACTAAGGTATGTCACTTCTGACTGTCCGTGGCCATCTTTTGAAGATTTCCTCATACATGCTGCATGTATGACAATTCGTTTGCAGTTTGCTGTTTTAGTTGCAGTTTTATGCTTCGATCTAAATCCATTATGATTATCTGTTGCAGGGATGCAGAACTCAGCGGCGTCCTGTTTTATTGTAAGTTTAATAGATTTAGTGGCTGCCGCGGCAACTGGTGCCTTCGCCATTTTACGACGTCAGGTGTCCGCGTGCATGGTTACTGGCGTGCTTTACTGTATGACGGGTAAGTAAAAAAACAATGACATTCTACGATAGTTTCGTCATGGAAACAAAATGTCCTCCTTTCAATAGCTTAGAGGCTAAACAGTGAAATTCTAACGACATAGAAACTGCATCTATGAGAAGTGCATCATGATTGTAATGGAATATCTTTAATGAGAGTGTTTAGGTTTAAATATGAAAGCTACAATTGTCGTACAAAGCATACGTTGAATTGCATAGCTTCTTGATTTAAAACATGCAAACTATTAATATAAAGTGGCGCATTTTTGACATACGAAGAAGAGAAGAATAAACAAAAGCGGTGTTGCATCTAAAATGAAGGCTCGTCCAAAAATAACCTTTTCGCTGTGTTTTTTTTTAGAGTGAAAGGACCCATATAGATTTAGGCCTTACTAAAACACTAGAAAGTTTGACACTTCATGATATTTCAGTTTCAGCATTTTGCCAACGAGATGAACGACTCTTATTCTTGAAATCGGCATTTTTTTCTATCTATTGCACATTCTTTGACACCTATCATAGAGGTAAATTCAGCGCTCCGAAAATCTCAACAAAATGCAAAATCTGTAACAAGTTAGTTGTTTGAAATGCTGAGTTTGGATACCAACACATAAAATACATGATATGACATTGGTGTCCAACCTAAAGACTGTAAGTATTTTGCCACAGACATATCTATAACAGACGATTTAGGGCAAACAAATTATCAAAACAAATCACTATTATCTCTCATTTTTGTGGAGCATTGAATTTTGGGATAATATTTAAACGCATTGCCATTTGCCATAATTCACATTCGTCTTCTCCAAATGTTCTCTATTTGACGCAGTCGCACATTGTTCTTATGGGAATAATCGGTTGAAATAAGTTTCCTTGTACAGGACTATGCCAGACACCTTTTGCTTTCAGATCAGCCCACATGGAATTTCGTCGTTGATTATTCTGTTGCAATAAAATGAATTGTTGCTTTTAAACGACTTGTCCTCTTCTGTCCTCTAGTGAAATTCGTTTTATTATTAGTTTATATTTGACGAAATAATACTTATGAAAATGTGCTTTTGGAAATGGATTGGAGTTGTGTGTCGTTTAAAACACATTTTCGGAGAATATGAGCGTGATCTATCGTTTTCGTGTTTCAGAAAGTTGTAAAAGCTCGTTATGTTAAACCGAGTTTTAACAAGCTCATAATTCTACAAATGGAGAATGTTTTCGAGTGCTTTTCATAGATGTTTAAGGAGAATCATATATGCGTATATTCAAATCCTTCACCTATGTTAATGTACAGCGTTTTCCTCTCTATTCCAGGGTTGTTTTCCATATTCGGCCTGACGATTTTCCACACGAAAATGTTTTACGAGAAGTACCAATGTTACTCGTTCGACGTCGACCGGCTGCCGTCGATCGCCTGTGACGCCCGGCAGGTGTCGATCGGCTGGGCGATCCCACTCTCCTGGGTCGGGGTGGTCATCTGCGTCATTGCCTTCGGACTCTGGATCTTCGTGACGCGTGCCTTTAGAGTGATCAAGTCGAAGACGATGATATAGACAGTGTAGATAGTATGACTCGAATATGCCTTGTTATTTTAATTAAATGTTTATTCAATCCGTTCCCATTTGTTATGAAGTGACTATTTCATTTGTTTAAAAGGACTATTTCATGTGTTTAAAGTGATTATCTCACACGCCAAGACTTCATCTTTTTTTAAATAGAATATAATCTACGCATTTGATGACAACCTTGGTCTATGAAGTAAAACAAAAACTAAATAATTAGTTAGCACCTTAACACCGACCAAGACCGTGTTTAGCATATAAATCTTGTTGATAAAGTAAATTATGATTTTTTATCGCTATTTTCTCAAATCATCCAAATGGATCGCGGCGTCTGGAAGTTAAAATATGAAATGGGTCGACACTATAATCATGTGACCCTAGCAATGTGTACCAGGGAACAATCCCTGGACTATCTATAAATCAAGTTTTCCAACAATGCACTGAAATGTGCTTACACCCATTTAGCCATTTTTATGACAATGAAACCGACTTCAAGATAAACATGTTGAAAATGGCAATTCGTTTGACGACGAGAATTGTGGAGTTTCATTTTTATTATTGTTAATCGAAGGACAAAACTTGTGAGATAGTCCCTTTAAGGAATTCCATTGCCATTTTTGAATAAGTTCGAAAAGTTTCAGTAAATAAATTGATGAGATTTCTATGACAAATTTGCTGCCTTTTTGAAGGGTGTTTTGGAAATTGTGAAACAATTTTGCTTCATAAAAGTATTGATTGATCCATATTTAGTCAGCATAGAATACCATGCAATTTCACATGAGAACCATGCATAATATAGGTCGATATTGTATAAGATAATCTTCTTTAGGATGATTGTTCCTAGCATGTGACTTAAGTGACGGCTGCCTTGACTAAAGTCGGATTTTGCATCCCAAAGGATACAGCCCGTCTTTGAAAGATAGTATTTTCTATTGAACCTTCGTTTACTGTTGATATGGTTTGATAATAGGCTAAAAGTTCATTTATATGCATCCTATTGTAAAGGTGATGTTGTTTTATACAACCAACTAAAATGGAATGAAGATGATGTAAATGTTATTCATTCTACCCCTTACTCAAACCTTCTAGAAAACACAGTAACAAAAGGAAAAAGCTTGCTTTGATGAGCTCTGTTTCTTTTTGTCAATGTGCTTTTTGTGAAATGGCAATGATACAAGTACGGTGTTTGTTCTCGATTCATTTCCATAGTCTGCTGTCTTTCTGGAATCTGACAAAGTACCAATTCCCATAAAAGGCGAATATGTTAATTCAGGAAGCGAGGCACCTGGAAATCTTATAACTTTACGCACGTCAAAACAGAGAAAGAGTTTTGTCACATAGTAAGCTAACCGTTCTTCAATTATGAACTGTTGCATTGAACACAAAAGACATTCGTGTTTTCATGAAAAGATAAGGAACGTTTATTTTTTTGTTTGTTGGTCATATGCAGTGTCGCATAGGTTATTGTAACGTTTTACTCTTTTGTATTGACATTTACAATATGGTGGATACATACACTGAATGGGCTGGAATTAATGCTATTTGGCATGATATGCGTTTTGACATTTTAAAAGCCCATATTTCATTAATTGGGTATGATTAAATTGCAGATATCAAATATCTTTATCCTAAAAGACCTTTAAATATATTAACATTGCAAGTGAGACTTTTTTTGTCAAATAAAAAAGTTCGTCTCGGGTCCATGTTAGAAGAATCCAAATTTAGCGGTAAAAAGAACCTTGGTATACTAAATGGAAATGGAAAAGATAGTTCTAAAGGAGTTGTTAAAATGGTTGCGAGGTTGAGTCTCGTCAAAAGGATTGTGTTCGTTCTGTTTGAAACGGTGGTGGATTCAATTGCTGAATATAGTTCTATGTGGATTTTTTTCAAAAGGAACAAACATATCATTTGTGTGTAACATCATTGTTGATTTCGTTGTAGTATCGCATATTATGTCAGGTTCATGAAACGCGACGACGAATGCCAAAGGAATCACGGCATCGTATGTTGTGCATCGCAACGATGGGGTCTCTGAAAATTATACAAATACCCTCCAAGATAACTATCAACCCGTCCTGAACACGTTTCGTCCATTTCATGATAAATTACACTATCAATATTCATTGGTATTGTTGTATTTTAGATTACAATGCATTACATACTTTGACACGAGATTAAAAAGGAAAAGCCTTTGACACCTTGTGAAAAAGTACATCAGTAAATATCGCAGTTTCTGTATATGACTTGAATGACTTAAAAAAATGTATGTGATAATTCTGCCATCTGCCTTTGCTTTATATCTGGACATTCCAAACACCGATCGCACAGCATTGTGGCATGTCTAAAACGTTTAATCATAGATTACCCGGTTAAGAATATTATTAAGAACATATCTTATTGTTGAATTATCATAACGAAGTTTGATTAATGCGTTAAGTTAATTGTTATACATATCATTTGTTTCATCAGTGAAATAAATAAACGTTGCCTTTGTCTTGTATTCAATTCTTGGTTCATGTGTTCAGATTAAGAAAAGGAATAATACCGCTACTAATAGCTTGTCGAAGTTGCACCAAAGTGGATTGGGTTTGGGTTCATCCCTATTCCAAAAGAAAATAAACCTACAGTTCTACATGCAAGGTAATGCTACCCTCAAATGATTCAGTTAGCACTCTCCCTGGTCATTTATATAGGAATTGAAAATAGAACCACTTAACGATACTATTCTTTAAAGTGTCTCTCACCGTGAGGGTGCTGACAAAATTGAAATTAGAATTTTGAAACGATCCTTTAAAACGTAAGCATCTAAACATGAAAAAAAGGAAATAAAGGGGCACAATCTGTTTCTTTTTTTTTTAATTGGGTTTAAAAGCCGTCGGTAAAAGACATTTACTTGGTTAAATCAAAGACTTAATACATTATTTGGTTTTTGGATTAAATGTACAGCACTCGGTTGGCTGCGGTGGTCTTTCCCAATTCTGTCTGTAACAAAGAATTTTCCCACTGGTGCATCGCGGGTAATCAAAGCTCTTCAGTGCTGCAAACAGCCTACCCAAGGGAAATAACCACGAAGTCGCGATAATGTCATAATTAATTGAATTATGAAATATTAATGCACAGCTTATTCACTGGTTGACAACAGGCCCAAGGGAGCTAACTCTTGGATGAAATGTTTGCACTATTCTACAAGCGCGTCAGGTTACTGGTTATTCAACCCTTTCCCAAACAACAAATTTTGGACTGTCCCAAATTGAAAGAGTTTGCAGACGACATTTCAAAATGTGATGAAATTGTAAAATATTCTTTTGATAGGGCAGAAAACATTGTGAGAAAAGGAAAAATTGCTCGTTACGAGCAATTTTTCCTTTTCCCACAATGTTTTCTAAAGTGCTCAAATGTCGTTATCATTAGGGAAAGGCATTACCCTTAGTGTGAACGGAATAGGGCGATTTTGCAAGCTAAGAGGCTTCCAGTTGTGTGCATACGTATACAAAACGATTTAAGATGGATTAAACTGTTGAAAAAGAGGTCTTCTACACAAAGGGGACTCAGTTATAAATTTTCCATTTATTTCCTTCCTGCGTCTTATTAAATAATTGGCTTTCAAGATGGCACTTGTGGTGGTTCTCCAAGGTTTCAGACATATGTTGTTCTTTCTAATGGCTTTCAAAAATAAAATCTATATGGACAAGTAAGCAAATTTCCTGAGCGTTTACTTGTCCGAATTACCGCAGATTTCTATAGCATGTCAACTCAAAAAGAATCCTTTTCACTTAAGAATACATTGGTTTTGAACTCAAATCAGACATGTATTCAGGAACAATTATATTAGTGGCCACAATGTGTTTTCGAACTCGTGATAAATGAGAATTATTAAAAATGATTGTTTCACTACAAGACAATTTTATTCTCGCGTTCATTAAACAAAGTGACTTAGCCCCAATATGAATTTAAAAGTTTCAAATACCAAGTTTTTTTTTCAAACAAATCTTAAACATTCCTCTAAACTGTTTGCGTCAATGATCATAGGCCGCAATATTCATGAAAAGTTCCACAACTTGGTATTGTGAAGATCCCCATGAACATTGTATAGCCAATGCTTGCTTATTTTTAAGGTTATATTCCGAAATAAACAGCGACACAGTCAATGTAAAATATGAATGCAAGGAATTCCCCATAGAGACAAAAAGGATTGCACGAATATATCTGTATCGTGCGAAATATTATTGATCGACTAACTGGTTCAAATGGAGCCTTACGGCGTTTTCAATTTTGCTATAGTATCATTGCAGCAATAAGCGATCCTATTCATCTTCCTGTCATTACTTTACCAGAAAAATAGTCCTTCAAAGGCAATTAATGCTTTCTTAAATGAACATAAGTGGTGGGGGATCGAGAGTAACATTTTCATACATTTGCATAAACGTTCCTTACTGGTAAACGTGTGTGATTTTCTATATAAATGAAAGACTGCTTTAACAGCAAATACTTTTCCCATGTCGTTTTCGATTTCTTGCTTTTGGCACATTCTCCCTGTGATGATACGCGGGTCGGTACCAAGACGTTATCGGGAAAAGATTCGCCTCCATCGCGGTTCCTGGAAGTGTTCACGTCATAAGCGGTTTCTCATTTAAACCTTTACCAAACACACATTTTCGGCTGTCCCAAATTCAAAGAGTTTGCAGACGATTTTTTAAAATGTGGTGAAATCGAAAAAAAAATCTTCAGATAGGGCAGAAAAATTGTGGGAAATGGAGAAATTGCTCGCTAAGAGTAATTTCTCCCTTTCTCACAATGTTTTCCAGAGTCGACTGCAACAAACTGGTCCAATCTCTTATTGTTTGGTAAAGGGTTAAAATAAAACACACACACAGGACAACTTTTTGTTAACTCTATGATAGATTTTTAACTTACTCAATGTTGCCCAGTCCATTTTCAACATTATCACCCCTTACTGCCATACATATTTATGTACGGCATTTGGTACCATTGATATCAATGATAAAAAAGCTAATTACACAATGGTTTACATACATCAAAGAACACGGAGAGTTTAAGTCAACACACAAATAAATGAAACCAATATGCCATTATCTGAACCGAGTTAGTTGGTTGACATTTTAATTACCTCTGTAACTGAAGTATTTCATACGACTTCCTTGAACATGACTTGACACGAAGGAATCGGTTCAACCTTTTCTCTCGTTTTTGGATTTCCAAAACTGAGTTTCAATAACACAGTTTATTCCATTATTAAACAATAACGAAATTTGACCAGGCTCTTGAAAACATTGTGAAAAAAGGAGAAATTGCTCTTAACGAGCTATTTCTCCTATTTCCACAATGTTTCTGCCCTATCAGAAGATTTTTTTCAATTTCATCACATTTTGAAACGTCTTGTGCAATCTCTTTCAATTCGGGACAGTCAGAAATTTGGTGTTTGGTAAACGGTTGTGGCAACTTCCACTTTAATTACGAGGTTCTAGTTTGATACAGCAAGCATGGTCGGTAATGGTTTAAAGTCAATGCTAAGTGCGCCTTTTTTGTTCAATTTTTCTTCACTTTTGCCCATTTTTAGTGCCTTTCGCAAAAAGATTCATTATTAATTCCCAATTATCTATTAATGTTCTATCAATGCTCAGCCCTTAAACAGTAAAACAAACCAGGACATGATGATCTTAATATGTTTCAATCGGCCTCTTCCATTTTCCACCCTCTATTTTCACTTATTGAAATGCAGAGGTCAGTGCAGTTAACCGCCATCTTTCGCTCAGCCTCAAGAAGGAGTAGTTCGGAAAAAGTCAACAAAGTTAAGGATTTAAATCTTGGCCAACACCTGCAAAGTAATACAATCAGTCAGTGAAACTTCATCATGTATCTTCCTGGTGAATACCTTATACCATATGATATAGCATTTTAATATTTCAAGAACTACTTTTTACTGCGCAACGTACCCGGAAGTGATTAAACAGTGGCGTCGCACCTATTCTTTAACCTTTTGGTGCAGATATTCCTACATTTTTACCCCTTCCTTTTTTAAACCACTCTTCAGACCACACCCAACCAAGAAAGTTTAGGATGGCTCAGAAAGATTGGATACAAGGAAATCTTGATGCATCTTTTTGAAATACGGGTTTCCATGGAAATTGTCATAGTCATGGTTTTGGAATCAGAACTGTTATTTTCTTACTTCCGTAAGTTGTTTCGAGGTAGGAGTATTTCATCCATTTCCCTTTCAAGAGTCATTTTAATGATCTCTTTTGCAACGTATGCAATTTAGAAATTATGTCTTTACACCAAAGTTGTGTCATATACATATTTATTCCCCAAATCCTTGTTAATCACCTATACTTCTTTTGGAAAAAAAGAAAAGGAAAGAAAATTCTCATGTCGATCTAATTATCGTCTACTGCGAATTTTCAATAATGATCCGGGCTTTTGTCATTTCAAATTGGAGACACAAGTAAATTTTCCAAATCGAAATCTAAATATTCAGCAGACGACAATAGTGTGTAATTTCAAATAAGCCTAACAGTTTTTGTTCCTAAGTGAACATTGCAGACGACATTAAGACTTATCGCTATACTCTCCTATTCTGCTTACTTCAACGAAACGCCTGTTGCTACAAAGAGACAATGTTCGTATGTGAATGTCATTTTGTTCGACAAATGGAAATGAAACGAAATTCGAGGGAAAAAGAATAATAGAGAAAAAAGCGCCACCAAACAAAACCCCACAAAAAAAACCAACAACAACAAAAACAATTGAGCACATCGTACAGGTTAATTGAAATAAAGGAATGATACAGTGAATGCTTTAAGAGTGATCAATACTAAATTTTTCATTTGTTTAGATTGTTTTTACAGATGTTCTAGAAGAGTCTGGAGTAATTTAAGATTATTTGTCGTCTATACCTAATGATACTACTTTCGTTCTAGTTGTTTATCAAATGACTCTCTATTCTTGAAAATAAACACGAAGCCTTTTATCGAGCGAATGACTTTCCAGATTATTCCGAAGCGGGAGAATGACGTGACCAATATTACGATCTTACGTCCGAACAAGATGGCCGCTTTGCTTTTTTGACCTACTTTTGCCAATAATAGCCACCTTCTGTAACCCGCATAGGCTGACCATGCACCTTCCGGTTCTGGTGGTATATGATAACCCATGTTTTATTACGGCGTTGCGTCTAACACTCGGTAGAGAAATCGCAATCGACGGGCGCGCATGTCCGAAACAATCGGTCTTCGACTGAGATTTCTCTGCCAATGTATCAAGCGTAACACCTTTATAAAGCACATACCAACAGAACCAGGAAGTTAATGGTTAACTCATTAGCGGTACACAATGTGGCTTGCAGAAATAACTGTTCCGTCATGGACTGCGGCTATCTTGTTCGGACATAAGATCGTAAACAATGGTCACGTGACCCCCCCCCCACACACACACACACTTGAAGCCCATACGTGCAATATGAATTAAAGTACAGGATATTGATGTCATTGAGACATTGTATATTCATTCAATCCAGTGTGTATACCATTATTTAGATAATTCACCAATCCTGACACTCTTAACGTATGGGTCATACCGTGATATCAATAGAATGGATTTCTCAGAGATCTCGCGTAGTTTTCAATGATCACGTGATACATAATCGGGAAAAAATGACTGACTTATCTACATCCAATCGTAACCACTGAAGTACTTCTGTGACTCAAGAAATGCGTCTCATACATAAGTGAAGGGTAAAAAAATGTTGTGTTTTTATGTTCCTGCTAATAACACGTTTCCTTTGAACTTCCACGTTGAATAGTTCAATGTATATGGAAGTGTTCAACATTATTTTAAATCATATTTGATATTGCCACTTGACAGTATAATTTGAAAACGAAAATAGTCTTGCAAGAAGCAATATGGCGGCTTCCTTATTACGTCAGAGGCATTTCATTGGATAAACCTTACGTCAGAGGCATTTCATTGGATAAACTCGATGAATTCAGATTGATCTATATCAAACTCCATGTTCTATTAATAGAAATCATAACATTTGGTGATTCTTGAATGTCTCAGCCCAATGTGGTTCGAAAGATCAAAGTGAAAACTATACCAGATGAAATTTGGCTTTTCCATCGATCGGCATGGATCGTATTACTCCAACGAAAATCTTATCGGATGAAGTTTTGATCATTACTAGAGGACTTTGGGCGGGGTTTATGAATGATTAAAACTCCATACTTTGAATTGTTTCGCAACGGGTTAAATGGATACATTGTTTTACATTTCATTAAGATTTAAACGCAAGGCATCGTTTAAACTGCAATTAAGAAGATACAATGGCTCTCTTCGTACCAATTTAGCTGTCTTTAGCGATTTTTTCATTTCATGTAATACCCCAGTACAAAAATCCTTTTGTTTCAAGGCATTTTTTATTTCCTTTTCCTTTTTTCATCTACAAACAACCACTTTTAAGACTACGAACTGTTAACGAGTGCACTATATATTACAGATTTAGTACGTCCCTTGGAAACAAATGTATAAGGCCTATCTTTAAGTGTGCCGGGGGAAAAACACATTGGCCTCGATTTCATAACAAGTTTACCAAACACTAACGACATTTGACAAGTTTGTTGCAGACGATTCCGGAAAACATTGTAAGAAAATGAGAAATTGCTCTCAACGAGCAATTTCTCCTTTTCCCATCATGTTTTTTTCAATATCATTTCATTTTCATCACATATTGAAATGTAGTCTGCAAACTCTTTCAATTTGGGACAGTCGAACATTTTATCGTTTGGTAAAGGGCGAAGTGAAAGTATACATTATCATTGTACGATATTTTGGTATATAGAGATGAGTTCTGACCAAAAACTCAGCATGAATGGGACTCCGGGGCCTATCACGGTTCAATCATCATAACCCCGTGCCCTAGATTGTATACAATGGAATGAAAGGTTTCTGACAAAATTGTTATCCATCGTTGTAACCATAAAAGTTGCAAACGGATGAGTTAAGGCATTGCTTTTATTGCCATGAGGGATATCATGTCTTTGATAGGATCATACATGTAATTATTTCTTGGTGGATACGTGGTCCTATACGGATTAATTGTATTGGTTCACAAATAACAAGTGATAGGGCTTTTGATGGTCTAAGATCGTTTTCAACAATAGTGTATTCATATCACAAACGTATTGTTTCCAAACCAGTATACACTGTACCTGTTAATTATTCTTAGATTTTATATGCATATTCATGCGCACGTTTTGTTGTGTATGCGTAAAATAACAAAACTTGTACGAATTACCGTAAATCCGTAAGATTTTACGACATTATCTCCGCGAGCGCTCGTGGATCTCGCAAACGGAAGTGGAGCTTGACTCGCGAATTACAAACAGGCGAACAAAAATGGAGGACTTTAGATTCTTTCACTCCCTGTTAAAACGTTTTCATTGATTGTTTTATGAATAATGGGTGGTTCTTGATGAAATTGAAATTAACGTTTTACAGTTGTTTTAATTCTAATTCACATCATGAGAAATATGAGGCATGACTTGCCATATATCCACAAAGGAATATTTTGACAATTCTGACCATGTTCGCATACATATTATTCGTAACCATTTTTCTAACGGTGATTTCCCTTTATTGGATTTGATTTATCTCCCTTAAAACCGAACGTTTGCAAAAAGTTTTCCGTTCAATAGAGATTTCCGTGAGACAAATTGTTTGCCAATAGCGTTTTTTTCTTATTGAACGCAAAGGAAATTTGTGGACATTTTTTTTTTATCTTTATTAGGGATGACATACCTGAAAGTAACAAAAGGTCTCTTGACATTCATTGACGTATTTCTGTTTATGCGCAAAGAACAGATAGATGTAGACTTGTCCAATCGTAAAGTTTCTGCCGGTGATCAGACGTCATACTCGTCACGTCTGATCTGGATACTCCCCCCTTTCCCCCTTTTCATGTATGTTATAAAGTTTATGCCTCAGGAAACGTTTTCCATAAACTTTAATGAGTAAAATATCGTCCCCTACATTTAACCCATTACCAAACATTAACAACATATGATCAGTTTGTTGCAGACGACTATAGAAAACATTGATGGGAAAGGAGGAATTGCTCCTAATGAGAAATTACTCCTTTTCCCTCAATGTTGTCTGCCCTATCAGAAGATTATATCATCAATTTCATCAGATTTCAAAATGTCGTCTACAAACCCTTTCAATTTGGGAAAGTCGAAAATTTGGCGTTTGGTAAAGGGTTAATATACTTACAGAAAGTGTAAAATGTCCTCCATTATTAGACTGTATAAATCGCACAGGCTTATTTGGGACGACACTAAACCCAGATTCCTGTAGCTCTGAGGTACATCATCGTTCTATAAAGCTTACAAATTAAATGAAATTCCGTTAACAAATTGTTCGGATCACGTTTAATCGCCGGAGAGGCTTAAGGTTTGTATTAGTGCGTGTTTCCCAAATCCCCAGCGTCTAAGGTCCCGATGTTAAATCGGATTTGTGAATTTTTCCTGTCCAACTGACTTTAAATTTCCCATATCCCCTCGCGCGAACAGACTTCTCGATATTCTGAGAGTCCAAGTAGGACCGAACGGAACACTTTCTTCTTTGACCAAAAAGGGTCTCGGTCAGACCTCAGGGATTTCCGTCAGTCAAGGATCTAGGGCCTACGAAGTTTCGTGAAGTCCGAAATAATAGAGAATACAGAAGATCTATGAGTACTTTATCATTCTAAAACGGTGCTTGGATGGTCCAGTTTGTGAAGTAGCGGCATTGACCAACCTTGACATTGTTGAAAGGCTTATCCGATGCGACACATGCAGCCTACTGGATATTGCCGCTTTGACTGTAACTTTGGTAAATCGATTGGTTTGGGTATTACCCCGTCTTTTACATTTAATGCTATAAAAAGACCGTCTGTATCTCTTTCCGTGTATTAAAAAGGCAGTCGAGCCAGTCATAACCCTTGGAACCGACTTCATGCTTATGCAAATAGGTTAGACCCAGGCCAACCGCCAAGTAGATTGGCGTCTGGTTTGTGATCTAATCTGTTTCCTACTCTGACTGTCTTTACTCGCCAGAACTAAGCAGGTTTTTTAAGTTTTAACTGATTTATTTTACATCGATTGTAAAACAAGTTCTTACAACTTAGATTAATCACTCTCGATTCTGCTTCATTGATACATAACTTGTAATCGCACCGAATGTGAATTAATGAAAGTCCGCAAGGCAGATCCCGCTTTTCACGGGATTCGAACCCACGACCCTCGTGTCCAGAAGCCAACGCTCTACACCTGGACCGCTGTCCTCCACAACTAAACAGATATTTAAGGTTTTGGAAAGCAGAAGACAGAAAACATTTATTTAGAAAATTACTCAGCATTCTAAGGGTTAAGGACAATAGTAGCATTTTCTTTCAGGAAAAGAACTGCTTCGATAATGATACTTTCGGATTTGGTAGTAGCTTTGTTGGCTTGTTCATTTAGTTTTTACCTCGCTACCAAGTATTATGTTTTTCATTAAGTGCTTCTGTTCGTGTGTTTTGGAAAATAGTGTCTACTTGATAAGGACACAGTTAACAGTCTTTCAAAGAGGAAAGCTCCTTTCTGAAGTAATTCCACTTGATAACAAATGGCTGAATAGCACAATTAACATCAAGTATTCTTTTCAAGCGAAGGGTTTCTGATTTGATCACTCTTGGATTGGAGCGTAAGGTTGTTTCCTCTAGATTGCAGACGGCATTTCAAAATGTAATGAAAATTGGAAAATAATCTTCTGAAGGGGAAGAAAACATTGTGGGACAAAGAAAAAAAAAGCTCTTTGGGAGCAATTTCTCTTTTGCTCACAACGTTTTCCAGAGTTGTCTGCAACAAGGTTGTTAATGTCGTTATTGCTTGGATATGTTTTACCTGCCTTACAATGCCTATCCGTCTATTCTGAGGGAAAAGCCTACGCGCCAGGACACCACAGGTGACAGCTAACACCATTTCCAAGAAAATTGCTTGCCATATGAGATTGTATCGGAGAATAAGTATGCTGATTCGTTTATTTGTGTCGAACGTCGCCTCCCACACTATATGTAGTAACAGACAGTCAACAGCTGTACTTGTGCATTAAGGAAGTAAGCGCATTACACCTAACCATTTCCCAAACAATAACGACATTTGGCGACTTTGTTGCAGACGACTTTAGAAAACATTGTGGGAAAAGGAGGAATTGCTCTTAACGAGCATGTTTTCCTTTTCCGACAATGTGTTCTACCTTATCAGAAGATTATTTTCAAATTTCAGCAAATTTTGAAATGTCGTCTGCAAACTCTTTCAATTTTGGACAGTCTAAAATTTGGCGTTTGGTAAAGGGTTACGGTCACAATCGCCATTTTCCAAACAAACCATTGTTATGTAATTTATTTTGAATTAGAAAATAAGCTTTGTTGATTGGTTCAATTTTAGTTTAAGACCGCCCTCTATGGCATATTTTTATAGCAGTGCGTTCTAGAAGAAATCGGCTCAGCAGTAAGGACGCAGACAACAGTCCCGCCAAGCTTAAACCTACGGTCTAATATGATTATAATCTATACATGGTAAACTAATAACACAGAACGCACTTATTATTATTGTCAAGCGCAACGTTTTCGACATGATCGCTTTTGGAGTTGAGAAATATTTTTGGTTTATCGGTTCATTTTAGGTTAACTCCGCCTTTAATGATATATGTTTGTCGTGCCGTTAAGCTTTTCTTTTCGGGAACATGATTGAAATCGTTTCACAAGAAAGGGCGCATCAAACATATTTTTCCATGAGAAAGGTTTCTCTCCGATTCGATTATCAATATTTCTGACGATATATGAAGTAGGACAAAAGATGTATGAACTAAATTAAACGTTAGCAAGACATTTATGTGAAATAGATAAACACGAATCTTGGTTTAAATTATAACAAATCTTTACCGCCACCGAAAAATGGTAATGTGGCTAAACAATGAGAACTTGAGCAGGTGTTGCGAAATCTGATTTTGATTTATATGCCGGTAAATACAAAATCGTTTTCTTTCCTTGTCTGTACAATGGTTGTAAAGTAGATTGATGGCTGAACGTTTCAAAGGTGCTCGAAACACATGATTACACGTCTGCAAACCTCGTGAGGGATTGAAAGTTCAAAATACTGTTGAACCATTACACGGAAGTATACTACCTTAATCCCTTTCCCAAATAACAAATTTTCGACTGTCCCAAATTGAAAGAGTTTGCAGACGACATTTCAAAATGTGATGAAATTGAACAATATTCTTCAGAAAGAGCAGAAAACCTTGTGGGAAAAGGAAAAATTGCTCGTCACGAGCAATTTCTCCTTTTCCCACAATGTTTTCTAAAGTCGTCTGCAACAAATTGGTCAAATGTCGTGATTGTTTGGGAAAGGGTTAATAAAAACAACTTATTTTGCTGAGAACTCATCATTTAGAAAAGAACAAAGAGGAAGGCCAACTCTGACTCAGACAACACCTGCCCACTATACAGTTTCATCTTGCATATCGGTTTTCAAAAGATGTTATACTTTGTTTTCTCTACCTAAGAGAATGTGATGAGTGAAGATATTCAAATTATCCCAGTAGTCTCTTGCCTGCGTGACTGAACAGAAAACGATAACAAAGCAAAGATGTTTCTTTTGAGTTCATTGCAAAATATCCTTCTTATTCATGTAGGCTAGTACGCGACTGAACAACATGTCTTCTTCAAAAATTCAAAGTATAACATTGCCCTCAGTACTTTTTATCAGGTATAAGTGGCTGATTGGGTAATATTCATTTCATGGCTAAGCCACAGTGTCTTGTCCAAGAACACTCCGCAGTAATTCATTTGGCTGCTATCTGGAATCGAACGGACCGAAATAATTATTGCATATTTGCTGACTTACAAATTTCAACCTGTTTTCCCCATATAAAAGTTTCCGAGTTAATAACATCGAAATGGCTATTAACATTAAAGCGCTTATTATCGACTTCGACAGCATTATATATTCGTCTATCAACACCTATTTTTATTTCTAGGAATTGCAGGAATAAGGAAATGCCAAAGGCTAAAAGTATCGACTGGTGCACATATAAATCGACTGTTTAAAGAGACTAAACATTTATAGTCTTACTACTTCCCTAATACAAGAGAGATGACAATAAAATGACAAATAAACATATTAAATGACATTCTTAATGTATTTTCATCTGTAAAGTCATCGTGCCAAATAGCAACATGATAACATCTGATTATGTAATTGAGATGTCTATTAGTTGTTCGTTTTGCAGATTCTTTTACGAAAACAACATTCAGGATCGCAGAAAATAATGTTTGGAATAAAAACCCTTTACGCTTTGAAATTATTTAGGACAATGTATACTTTAAGACTCCTGATGATCTGTCGACAAACTGTCCTAAGCTCATGGGGGTTATGATTCAAATGTAGTAAACCGTTTAACCGGTTTATTTTTTTTAAAACATTGCTATCATATTTCTGCCCTGAGAAATATTTGAAATGGGTAAGGTTGTTTTGCATCAAGATTATAAAATGTGCTGACAGTTTTGACACTCTTTTCATATGACGCCAAAAAGGTGCCTTAGGGAGAAACCGTTACTATGTAAACCAAGCTTTTAAAACCAAAGCACTGAAGGCCCTAATACTCGTTTCACAACCTTTCTATGAAAACATGTAAGTTTTATCATCTTTAAAGTGTTGGTATTGAAAAATGGGCATTCATTCAGTGGTGGAGATTCTTTAAATAATCTGTTTAGCATGTGCTTCTCCCACAACACATTTTATGTGATAGTTCCTTTAAAACGACTGCCTAATGCGTTATAATGAAAAAAAAAATCATATACAGAATGTACTCACGCGTTACCCCGGTGTCACAGTACATATATGTTTCAAAGATCTTCTTGTTAAATACGCAGACAAATATACATTGGAATAACCGTTTTTCCATACGCGTATGTTTCTAAGAAATACGCAGAGGAGTGGTGATAAGGTTGTTGACTTAAGTCTGGGTTTCCCTGGGCAATACACTTGCTGCTTCATCAAAACTAACGCTAAGATAAAATGCATTGATTGTCGCATCAGATTAATAGTAAACGCGTTTGACAAACAGTTTTTTGCTTATATTTTACGGAATTCTGGTTATTCATTTATTTTACATACGTACGTTACAACCGGAATTGCAATAAAAACCAGTTTGGCAATACTTATTGCCAAACTGGTTTTTATTGCAATTCCGGTTGGCATGTTCAACCAGTTTTGCAATAACCGGAATTGCATTACAGTTTTAAAATTTGACCTTATGCTCATTTATCACTTGAATATGATTTAGAGATGATTTGTGGTTGGTTTTGGGTCATCCGACAAAATTCGGTGCATCCGTCGACAACAGGATGATATCAAAGTATGGTTAAATTTGATCGGATTTCAAACAGAATGATCAAGATTATTCCCAAACCGGTTTGTGTTGCAATTCCGGTTTGCATGTTCAACCAGTTTCGCAATAACCGAAAATGCAACAAAAATTTAAATTTTAACCTAATGCTCATGTATCACTAACATATTATCTAGAGATGAATTGTTGTTGTTTTCGGGTCATCCGGACAAATTATAATTTATCTGTAGACAACAGGATGATATCAAAGTTTGGTTAAATTTGATAGGATTTCAAATAGAATGATCAAGAGTATTGCCAAACCGGGTTTTATTGCAATTCCGGTTGTTATATACGTATTCAGAGTCAATACAATACAATCTATAACAGGTTTATCTTCGAATAATGCGATGACCAGATAGGACGTCTATCTGATTACATGCGCACTAAGGTTCTATGGATCTAGCCTGGGGTCCTGGCCCATGCTAACCCGCATTAGGCTAGTTCGCGGTATACGAACGGGCCAGGACCCCAGGCTACTATGGATCTAGAATTGGACTGTCTTCATTGGCTTGGAGCTTACTGTTCCGTTACCCGAAGCGGTATGGAGAGAAGCCATGATTCTCATTACTTAATATTTGGTATGACTTCGCCAATGTATCAAACCCACGGCCTGTCCAACACGAGGTGGACACGCCTCCTCCGTAAGAGTATAGTATACGTTAATCTCGATAACGAGTCGCGAACGAACAACAATTGGACATAAATTAATCGTGCTTCGAAGGCGTCAGTCAATAAAGCAATATAGCAATAGCCTTCTAGACCAGAAATCTTGACTAAATATAGGTATGCGCGAACTGTGGATGCTAACTCAACAGGGCGCTTTCATCGTATACAATTAACACAGTGTTTCTTTCACGAATAAATGCTTATTCATATATTCAATATGTCAATGAACTAGACTTATTGAGAAATTGTTAAATCCATGGCGAGCTTTTTGACAAGCGAGAATGGTCTTGATAGATTATAGGAACCATGCCATGTGACATGCGCCATATCAATTCGGTTTAGAGGAACAAATATACATCCATGTCGAATGAAAACGGAACATCATTTGATCGCCAACTAAGCACAGCAGACTATATCCGCCTGAGTACAAATATCGTCATTTATAAACATTGACTGGTGGAAAAAAAAATCTTGCTGTAAAGCTTGAAAAGAACATCTTTTTTAAACGACGAGTTGGTTTAAGGATTGAACTAGCGTCTTTGAAATGACAAGACGTAGTTTATAAGTCAGCGATAACTTAGTATTAGATCCTTGTCATTAAGAAAGCTCTTTTGCAAGCTTTTTTATGACTTGTGGTCGATGTTAAACATAAAAAAGCATTATTCCATTGCATTATTTGCATTACAAGACTTTCGTCTCTTAACTCTTATAGTGCTGAAACCGACTTCATGCTTATGTTAACAGGTGAGATTGGCGGCTGGCCTGTGATCTAACCTGTGTGCTACTCTGAATATCTTTACTCATTAAGATTAAGCAGATAGGTTTTGGAAAGCAGACGACACAAAAATCGGAAAATTACCCGGCATTCGAAGGGTTAATATACTAAACCAAACCGCGGAAATCCGGGACCTAGTGGTTAGAATGTAAAAATAGTAACCGCTAGGATTTTTCAGCGAGGACATGCCTACCGGTTTGTGGTTGTACGATTCCTCTCTGTTGGATAACTTATGTACGATCGATCTACCCAAAAATGATAATGAATTAGCTTTTATAGATTTGATAATCATTATCGTCTTCTGTCCATGATCTCGCGTAGATGAAGAATTAGCCACTTAATGTGTTGTGGGGCGCGTACTACATTGATATCATGTGTAATGCTTATCAATCAATTCAAGATACTTTTCTTTGTCCTTGCGAGATTTTGTTCACGAAGAATAATCTAAATCATACAAGGTAAAACGCCGTGTTAACTGTATTGCAGATATATTACGGCTTTTTTTTTTAGATCTTACCAGTGCTAGGCAGGGCTCTGTCGTGGCTTGTTCAAGGACTCTTTCACGAGAAGTCCTAGTGTAGAATAGGGAGAATCAAATCCATGACACCCGCGGCACAAGTCCTGCACCCTAACCCCTTGGACACCAAGCACCCAACGATGACAAATGCTTTGCGCATAAACAATGCGGGAATACCTAAGACATTCTGCAACTTGGCAACAACTCGAGAGGGGACTCCGATTAATAAGACAAACAGTTTCAATTTCAACAGATAATTTCGACAACATTCTTTTGCTATCAAAGATGGAATTTTGACGAAATGAGAATTTGCCCATCAATACACTGTTTTATATCGATGGTTCAGTGCAATACTATAGTAAGTGCTTCATGTTTATGAAGCACTTACTATAGTCTTGCATTGAACCTTCGATATATGGTCTGTCTTATATGGGTTAAAAGCTGTACGTATTGGAAAAATAAAAAGAAAGGGAAAAGATTAACGTAACAATTTCCAGTAAGTCGAGCGTATAATATTGGAGAACCATCGCAGCTTCTGTCAGTGCGTCAGGCGCCTTCGTTGTCTTATCGGGAAAACTTGATATAAACGTCGGTCGTTCTCCGACACAAACATTCCGTATGTTAAACCTGCGAGTTGCGTGATCGTAGCCAAAGTCGTCATCGAGTTGTCATAGAGTCCGCCCGATAAACTTTGCGTTTTGGGGTGTATCAGTAACAGTCATTACCACGTTCTTATATTGCCTGAATTTTGGCGAGAAACATATTTGACAGTGTGGTGGAATTCTCTGCGGAAATTGGCTTGTTTATAGGTAAGCGTATTTTGTTTATCAGAGATAGACGCAGAATCAGTGAAGAAGATTTATATGGATTTGACCATTTTATAAATGTTCATTGTCAAGATTGATTTGCAATAATACGACAGTTAACCCATTATCAATCTATCGAACATATCCCTATAATAGGAAAAAAGATAGAAGCAAGACAGAGAGAAAGAAATAAACGAAAGAAAGAACGAAAGAACGAAAGAAGGTTAAGAGGAAGGAAAATGCAAAGAAATAATGTACTCAATTAAAATACTTAAAAAAAAATTGTGATTATTCAAATATTTAGTTTAGTTAAAACACATCTTATTCAACATGTCATACAGCGGTGTACAAAGATATACAGTAATACAGTAGCACATGCAGGACTCGAACGAAAGCTATACTAAAAGAGCTCTATAGCCGATAAAGTAAGGAAATGAATCATCTTGATACCGTTCTAATAAACATTTATGCTGAACATGTGCGTAAGTCCAAAGCAACACCCCCTCTTATTTCAAAAGCAATATCGCAAAGTAACACATCATTGTAATCGTCTCTCCGAGACGCTTCAAATGATGTGTCACATTGCAATATTGTACTTTGATTTACTATATATTTCCCATGTTTATCAGTTTTGACTTATGCAAATGTTTTTCTTAAGTTCTTTAGTCAAACAGTGAAATCAATCAGAAGTTATAACAGAAAGACAAAAACAAAACGAAATCAATAATTCAGAAAAAGAGAGACAAATAGGAAACTAATGTGAATGAAAGAGATAACTGTAAATGCGGAAACGGTTTTTTCTATGAATATGTCCATAGCCATTTACATAAAGATAAACACTGAAGTATTGAATAAGATAATATGCGAACAAGTGTGATAGATATAAATGGTAAACTACACAAGTCTTCCATCATGAAAATCGTCTCCTATCTTGCCCATTTATAAACACACACTCGCTATGAGCAAATCTGCTTTTTCCAAACTGTCCAAGCAAATGTAAGTTAATACAAAGTCAATAAAAAAAATGAAAAGAAAGTCGGAATTGAAAATATCAAATTAAAAGAGAACTTTCTTAGTATGAGCGAATTCTCCTTTAGCGTATAAGTTTTCCTTTCTTTCAGAATCGTTGTTGCAAATAAATTAACACCAGAGTTGATATTAATTGGAATAAACTAGAAATGAGAGATAAATGGACTTGAGTAACGGTTAGACCAAAGAAATAGTTCCGAGATACATGTACAATGAAGCTTCGTTTATCCGGACCCCGATTATCCGGATGTCTCGCAATCCGAACGAAATTGTAAGGGAACGGAATTGTTTGACCAGTTTGTTGCAGTCAACTTTTGAAAACAAAGTGGGTAAAGGAGAAATTGCTCGTAGCGAGCAATTTCTCCTTTTCCCACAATGTTTTCTGCCAAATCAGGAGATTATTTTTGAATATCAACACGTCTTGAAATGTCGTCTGCAAACTCTTTCAATTTGGGAAGGTCGACAATTTGGCGTTTGGTAAAGGGTTATAAGTATAACCGTGCATACAGACCGTTTATGTTTTAATGTGTATAAGAACAGGCTCTGCGTCATTAGGCCGGATGATTCGGTAATCCGGGCATTTTGTTGGGAACAAACGTGTTCGGATTAACGAGAAATCACTATATATCCATTCATGAGCTGCGGATGACAGTCATACATTAAAAGTTGCTTGTCCACAGATGTTAAGCGAATTTGGAATTTGAAACTTATTTAAAAACATACAAAATCTTCACTATATAATTTAGTTCGTTTTTATTTTTATTTAGTCTGTATTATAGTGAATTAATATAAACGTATGTGCTTTAATAAAAAAAACGTTGCAACGACTTTGAAATTTATCTCATACACAAGTTTACAACTTCAAAATACGGGAAGATCGTCCAAATGTGTCAATTCATTTATAAGTAAACGGGTTTATCTGATACAACAGACCCCTCCAACACGTGTAGTGTATGTGTTTCCTTTAAAGCGATCGGTTGCTCATAACACGGTAAATAACACCAGCGCTATAAATCTTCAGTTTGAATTGAACAAACATGAAACGAACAAAATCATGAAAAACGCTGATGCTGCGATTTTGCTTGAATTGTTTTAAGGATACTGTCGTATGTTTTATGATCACCGAGCGTTCGTTAAATCCATTACCAAACAATAACGACATTTGACCAGTCTGTTGCAGACAACTCTGGAAAATATTTTGGGAAAAGGAGAAATTACTAATAACGAGCAACTTCTCATTTTCCCACAATGTTTTCTGCCCTATCAGAAGATAAATTTTCATTTTTATCACATCTTTAAATGTCGTCTGCAAACTCACCCAATTTCGGCCGGTCGAAAATTTGGCGTCTAGTTTTGGGTTAATTCAATCACATGTATTTTTTCAAAATTGAATTCGGAGGGAAGTGGAGTTGTTTCACAAATTGTTACAAAAAAGAGAAGAATGTTACAAATTGCATGTTTGCGTGTAAACAAGACAGGGAAGGAGATACAGAGAGCAAGGGGAAGAAAAAGACAGGATGATTTAAATATATAGTACCATAATTCACGGTCACTGTTTTACGTGGAGTTTGTGGTAATGAAATTGAATGAAACGGCATCTGTATCAAATTAATATGCGACTGTTGAAGCGTTTAATCTTGACTAATATCGAAATCTGAAATAAGAGAATAGGGTTTAACTAATCAGATAGCGGCGTTGTTTCTTGATGTGATTATATCGATAGTGTGAATTACGAAATGATAACCAAGGAAGAAACATAATGCATATTCAACCTCATGTTAATATCAGGAGAAGAAACTTCAAACTCTGAAGCTTAGTTAAAATTCTGATCCACGTTTAATGAATTCATCGAGACATGATTAATTCCCCTCTCACTTCTGAGCGTATTGGTTCTTTTGGGAAAGCAGTCGATTGCATGGAAATAATATTGATTAGGACAGGTAATGAAATACAAGCAATACAGATAGGTGCACTGATCACCGCGATATATCTGAGAAACTGTTGAAACGGTGTAAAGGTCGAAACCAAACCACATATTTGTCGTTATTAGGGGTCCTGCGGGATCCGATGGGTGGGGTTCCCGGGTCCGAGTCCCATCAACACCTCTGGTTTCGTAGAGTGTACCTCGGCTAGACACTTCAGAGCCATAGTCTAGCACTGCTGAATCCAGAAAAGCCTTAAAAATAACTGAAATACTATTGACCCGGCGTAAATCTCGGTATAATCAATCAAGAAAACAAACAAACCCAAAACAATTAGTAGATATTGCACGTTTATACAGAATGAAAGGCATGTTGTTGTTGATATATATATACAATTTATGGTTTAACCTTTTGTATCCTAAATCGGTTAATATACACAACCATTTAACGTTAATCAGCGCACATGATTTTGCTTCCTGGACATTAAAAAAAAGAATACTCTAAGTTTGGGTCAAATGTTAGTCGTCAGAAGGTTTCCTCTATTCAAAGGTATCGCATTTATGACCCTTGTATTCCGAGTCAGATGTCGAACTCAAACGTGACAACATCCACAATAAAAGGTTAAAGCCATCAATTAAGTACCTCGGAAAAGAAAGCCTCTCTCAATTGTGGATGGATTAACAGACAATAGAAACATACAAACCACTTATTGAGGGTTCAATGCAAAACTTTAGTAAGTGCTTCACAAACATGAAGCACTTACTATAGTTTTGCATTAAACCCTCGTTATGGTAGACATCGTTTAATGGTTTCGCATAATACCAGACTTAAATCACACAAACAACACACAGTAAACAATTGACCCGATTTGTACGAAGTTTCTTGGGTCATAGAAGAATTGCTAACGAATATGATAGACTTGTCCGAATGCATTTCGGGTATCACTGCAAAGCTTCATGAGCGACTCTATTTCTAAGATCCTGCGTAAATATTTCCACATCAACCCTTTACCAGACGCTAAATTATCGGCTGTCTCAATTTAAAAGAGTTTGCAGACGACATTTTAAGACGTAATGCTATTAAAAAAAAAACAATCTTCTGATAGAGCAGAAAACCTTGTGGGAAAAGGAGAAATGGCTCTTTAAGAGCCATTTCTCCTTTTCCCACAATAATTTCCCGATTCGTCTACAACAAACTTGTCTACTGTCGTTATTGTTTGGTAATGGGTTAAGGTGTGCGAATGGGAAACGACATGCTACCCCACTCTAAATGCTAATTGAATAGGTTCGAATGTTACGGTGTAATTTTCGATCCATTGATACGCACATTGTAGCATTGGTTGATTTATCATCTCCAATGCCTGGTAAAGATAACTAGACTGGATGTGTGTATAAATTATGGCAAACACGCAACTCACGAATGAATTAGAAAACGTGAAAGCTTCGGTTACACACAATTTGTATCAATTTCGGCGGGTTCCTTAAGCCTTTACCAAGCGCAATAGTCTCGACTGTTCACTCAATAACAAATTTGACAGGGCCAATCGAGCCTACATTTACACTTGCACTTATTTATCGCATTATAAACATAACATGTTATATAGCAATTTTAACAAACATTTTAACAAAGACATGGATTTACAGAAGAGCTTTTCATTCATTTAAAGGTATTATTCAATTCCGATTTCGTCGAGCATCATAAATATACTTTGACAGATTTAAAATAGTTTTCTTTGAAGGATTTAATAATAAACTAATATTTTTATGCATATTTGGCCATGTATCTTTATATATTTTGATCTTAAATTTGTATGCTTTGAACATATCAATATATATGATGCTCAACAAAATAGTAATTGACTAACGCCTTAAAATGAACAACTGTTCCGTATATCCACGTCTTTGTTATAATGTCTGTTAAAATTGCTTTATAACATATTATGTACACAATGCAATACATATTATTTATGTAAATCGTAAATATTGTTAAGTCAATAGTGGAATCATGTAACAGACATGTTGTCTTCACTATCGTATAACCCGGTCCGCTTTTTCCCCTTGCACAAAAGTTCAACATAAGAAAAGGTGACACCAGGAGAAAATGCTGATGCTGATGTTGAGAATTTTTTTTTATATATTTATTACACACTGAAAATGTCACCATTCTTCCTTGAACTGTCTCGGCTATTAATGTCTCCGATTACGAAACATCATGATTTTGTTTAATCAGTTTGCTGTTAAATATTGGGAAAAAAGCGTACAAGGTTTATCAGGTAAAAATTGATAAAGGAAAAACGCTCATAAGGAGCAATTTCTCTTCTTATCACAACAATTTATTTTACACGTCTAAAGAAGAATACAACAGTATCGATAATTTTCCACATTTCATTGAAATAAATTTGGTTACATCGAATAATAGTGCTCTAAGAAATAATGAATTAACCTTTCCCGCTTTCTGCTTCATCTCAAATCGTACACGATTTCAATATTGATGTAATTCCTGCTTGTCTTGTGGTTACATTAATGTAATGGACTAGAAACAACGAATTCTCTCTCTGCGTGTGTTGGAATCTTGGTAACGGAAAGTTGAGGACGTAAGGTAGAATACTCATAATCAGCCATTTTGAAACTCATTCTTTCGACGGTTTACTGCGGGCGTTCGCGGTATACATCGTTCGGGGACGAAAGTGTTTGCTTTGAACCGAATAGTTCCGGTGCCGACCGATGAATACCGAAAACGCCCGAAGGAGTCCGAAAAAAGAATGAGTTTCAAAATGGCGGATTATGGGTATTCTACATTAAACGAGAAATAGTATCTCTGCAGACTTACAGAATTCCGAGTTTTCTCGACATATCGACCACGCCCTTGTACGTAGGTAGTCCCTTACTATATTATACATGTACTTCATTTTCCCGCAGCTGCTGAAGAATACTTTAGAAACCACAGTGACAAAAGGATAAATCGCACACATCGATTAATTTATCCTTTTGTCACAATGGTTTCTTATATAAATTACAATGGCACTGTTTATGTAAACTCGTGTAATCCTCGTCTGTTGTTAAATGATGAAGCTTTGTTAAATAATTTGGCAAAATACATAAAAACAGCACTGGATTCTTAACTGTTCATGTTAATATACAACAATCTAAATTCTTTTATTTTGTTTTCAATAGTTTCTTCACTCTTTGATATCAAATATCGATTCCAGGATTTAGTATATCCTTCCTTAGAAACCATATGATACATTTACTATATTTTGTAAACTGCACTTGTTAAATAAACTATGTTCTGGCAATGCTTACTTTCTATTGGAATTAGTAACAATGTGGAAATGGCTTACAATGTTAGCTCGAGGTGTAAGATCATCGATTAACTGACAGGCATTGCGATAGAATTAAAATATTGTAGAAGTGACAATAAGACCGAACGGAACACACGTAATTCAGCTCAGCCGTCTCTTGATTCCAAGTTTGTCTATTGACATAGCTTTATACATGGTAATGGATTAAATAATCGTATCTTATTTTCTTTTTTTTCTCAATTTTCGATCTAGTTTATTACTGGATTGTCCTGTTAGTTTGGACCCATTTACCCAATTGGATAATCTTGTGACTAATACAAATTGCAAGAAACAGCAGACGACAATTCATGAGCAGTAATTTTCTTTTGTCGCAGTCGACTTTAACCCTTTCCCAAAACACCAATTTCTCGACTGCCCTTAACTAAAAGAGTTTGCAGAAGACATTTTAAAATGTGAGGAAATTGGAGAATAATCTACTGATAGGGAAGAAAACATTATGAGTAATAGGAAACATTGCTCGTTATGAGCAATTTATTCTTTTCCCATAATGTTTCCAGAGTTGTTTGCAACAAAGTGGTTAAATGTCGTAATTGTTTGGTAATGCGTTAATGTTTATTGATACATTCCCTCATACGGGAATGTGTCATTTGGCAGTTGATTATCTTGATGACAATCAGTAATCATTTTTTTCAAAATAATTGCTTATGTTAATAAGATTCCTAAAGCCGGGACTATGTCATCTATTCAGTTTTAAAGCAAACGGAAAGGACAAACGACAAAAAGCAGTTATTTTTTTCTATGATAATATAACAATCTTTTTTATAAAAGAAAAAATCGCGCATGTTACCATGCTTTCTAAAGTCCTCCTGCAGCAAAAGCTACAAAATTGTGGAATTATAAAGCAATGGGTTTTGAAAATATTCATATCTCTCGATTCGCGGAAAAATCACCCTTTTCATAATCACAAACCGAGGCAGATCTCTGGATCTTAATGAATAATGCGACTGTTTTAGAAGAACGCGTCGGAAGGTTTTACCGAAAAGTTTTATGGACACAATCCTTGTTGCCAATAACTTTCAGCAGACGAGACCAAAAACAGATATTTAAATGAGACAGATATCCTTTAACACTGCAAACTGGGGAAGTTAATATGTGAAAATAGTGACAAAAATAAAAAATAAATGGGCCACGTCACGGGAAGAGGGGCACTCGGACATAGCAAACAGTGTAGCCCCAAACCAGCCGCCACGTCACTGACGCGGCGGCTGGTCTGGGGTTACACTGTTTGCCATCTTAGAGGGCATCAAGTTCTACCTTTAAATAAATATAAATGATAACTGTCGTGACTAGATGCTTGAATAATAGCGCTAAGAAAGAGCTGAGTCAGCGATTTTTATTTATGTCCAAGTGCCCCTTTTCGCGTGACGCGGCCCAAATTAACATGTATACCACTGGCAAAATGTTAATCTGTAAGTCGTAATTACGTTTTAAATGGCAAAGTGCACAGAAACACATTTACAGATACACAAGAAAAGCTTAAATGGTTCATTTGCACTTTTTCTTTTTCTCACGTCTTCCCCTGGATAGTTTTAGCGAGAATTTATAAAACTGAACAGATTCGATTTGATCCCGTCGTTTTTGTATTTTTGCTTCCACGTCTGGAGTTTGTGAAAATCTTAAATGTGTTTCAGCCATAAAACCGTAGCTTCTTCCCATTAACCTATTACCAAACAAAAACGACATTTAACTTCCGTGTTGCAGACGACTCCGAAAACGTTGTGAGAAAAGGGGAAATTGCTCGTATTGAGCATTTCCCCTTTTTCACACAATGTTTTCTGCCTTATCAGGAGATTGTTTTTCATTTCATCTCATTTTGAAATGACGTCTGCAAACTCTTTCAATTTGGGACAGTCGAAAATTTAGCGTTTGGTAAAGGGTTAAAGGGAGAAGATTCTATAGTTTGGTTTCTCAGCAACAATACACCGGAGGTGTTAATGCGCAGTGGAACAGCGGGGTAAAATAGATAAAAACACAGGTAGGGAAAAATACAAACATAACAGATCTGAGCGTATTCCCTCGTCGAATTTGGCGCCACAATTTAGTCGTACATCCTCACCGCAAACCCACGTTACGTTGTACCATAGAAGACATTAACTCCGTCGTTTAAATAATACAGATAAGCTATTTCGGGTTCAGTCTTGATGCGACGAGAATTCGGTGACTTGTAGTAGACGCCGTCGGGACATATATCGCGAGAAGTTTCCGTATAGTTGTGCAGATTTACACTGAGGAGTGTCGATTGCCACAGGAACCGATAAAAAAAAAAGAACAAAAAAAAATTCATACATGTTTTTTTTATCATAATGCGATAGTGCGATATTTCCATAGTTGTCGCATCATTCGTTTTCTCTTTTCAAATAAAAAGATATTTATTTTCCACTGCAAATAGAAAAGCGTCATTTCCGAGTGATCAGGAAAAACGAGTTTGGTGATTTCAGGAAAATAGATCAGTTTGTGTAAATGTCTCGATTTAAGTATTCAATTAACGTAATGCATCGCCTTTAATTCAAATGTTTCGAGATTTTAGATTCTTTATCAACTTCACTGCGCACAGCTTCTAATCATGTCATGTCATGTCATCCCGTATATCTCAAAACAGAACTAAGATTAACAGGATTAACATTGGTTTAAAAATGACATTGCAATTGCGCCGATTATAGAAAATGTCTCGTCCTGATCAGATAAAAAAAAGAATTGATAGATAATGTTATGGAATAAGCAAGAAATTATTTGAAAACACCACGACTTAATTTAGCTCTGGTGTTTGTGCGTTTCCACCATGAAGACATATTTTTTTAGAGCAGAAGTATTTCATGTAATTGATTAACGAAATTTGTGATTTGTATTATAAAAAGATAATCTCCCCGCAATGCGCAAGTTCTTGAATTCGTTCAAGACTATAATTCAAACGACTCTTATCATCTTCTTTTTCATCGAAAGAACGGGAAGATGATAATAAACATATGCGTAGGATTAGAAAATGATTATCGGATAACATACATGATGGATCGAAAATGCATAGTTTAGCCGACATGAACAATTTCACTTTGATATGGTTATTATGAGGTCGAAGCAGACATAATACTTTGTTATAATAAAGATAAAGAAAAGACCGTTGAATAATGACAGGAGCGCTTTACATAAAGGATACTCTGAAGGTAATAGACTTCTCTGTAAGATGAACCATCAGTTCCTGGTGCCCGTTTTACTAAACAACTTACGGAAAATATTTGCGTAAGTCAAAACTAATAAACATTGATAGTATCTTCAATGAAAGGACAATATTGCAATGTGACACGTCATTGGAAGCGTCTCGGAGAGACAATTCAAATGATGTGTTACTTTGCAATATTGCTTTGCCAAATATTGAAATAAAAGGACTTGTTGTTTTAGACTTACGCAAATCTTAAGCGTAAACTGTTTAGTAAAACGGTACCCTGGTCAACAGAATGAAAAAAACCTGACAGGGATCTAGGGTTAATGAGTATATGGCCTTCTGAAGCGACAAACCTGCAAATTAATGATTGCAAACATCATAAAATACCCATTCAACGAGCATACCTGTCTATCTAAAAAACGATGCTATTTTACAATATCTCCGCTTTAACAATTAGACGCTGTTTGTCTACGAAGATTGAACAGATTGGTTAGATGATTTGTATGTGATGTTGGTTTCAGAAGACTTTGTCTTATTTAATGACCACCACTTAACAAATTTACGCATTAAAAAACTTTCTTCACAGATGCCAAAACTCCAGTCTGAAGCAAGCTGGGGTTGGGATATCTTGGAACCAAACCGACAAAAAATATTCATTATGCCTTGTTATTTTTTTTTGTTTCATATCAAAGCACCTTTTGTTTTCTGTAATAGGAACTAAGTGAAATAAAGGAAATTGAAATTCACCGTCATTGAATGCACTGTTTATTATACGCAAATGCCAATATGAATTGTTTCTAATGCGAATCAAGAGCAGAGAGATTGTGAGGGCCAAATAAATCATATTTCTTATCGCTCTGTCTTCCCTTACGAACAATTCGATATTTTGATATGATATCTACGGAACTGCGTCAAAATTTCATCGATTCTTTGTCAAACCCGATTATACTTCATGCCTGCAATCTTGATAGACCACGATATTTAGTTCGGAGTAGATAGTAACCCATTGTCAGTATTGATTTTCTGTTTCGTTTCATCTATTTCGTGTTTTCTTCTTCACTTATTGTATGTTTATTTGAATTCATATATGTAACAGGATAAATAGGATAGATGTTTATTTGAATTCATATATGTAACAAGATAAACAGAATAGATGGTTGGGTCTTTGAATAGGAAAGGTAATCGGGCTCGGCTTCGAATCATTATACTTCATGCCTGCAATCTTGATAGACCACGATATTTAGTTCGGAGTAGATAGTAACCCATTGCTTTACAAGCGAATTTTGAAAAAAAAATCCCCCAAAAAACAAAACAAAAACAAAAAAAAATACACACACAAAAAAAGCTGATGAGTACTATAAATCTATGAAGCACGATCAAATTACAAAATATGGGTTCTTCAATTATGGATAGAAACTGCATTGAGGAATGGAGAGAGTGCTATTCACAAACAATTTCTCTTTTCCTAACATTGGTTCATTCAATCCTCTGCTACAGAAGCAGTGGAGAATGCTCATGACGAGTAATAACCCCAGTCCTCTCAGTGGTTTATTTTGACCACCTGCTACAGAGGCGTAACAAAGTGTATGTGTGTACAGGCAATACCTTATTTTATCAAACGAAGTCAAGTTGACGATTCTTATTTGAGGTCTCGCTACGACAGAAGTTGCTTGAATCAGCGTAATTGCACAGTAAAAACATATTGGCGAAACAAAAATAAGTGGATGGAAATGAAAAAAGTCGCTTCGTTCGGATGGTCGCAATGGTAAGTCTGGCTGTCTATGAAGAAGATGCGTTTAGGGACGCAGTATAAGCAGACAAGTAGACAAGTAGATGTCAATCTATCCCAACTACACGCAAGACGACAGTCAAAGCCTATTACGTAAGCCTATTACGGTTTATCTAATTTTGTCACGAGAGGAAGCGAAATATGATTTATTTCCCCCCGTTCATACAGACAATGGATCGACATGCAAATGTAGACGCTTTCATACGGATGGATTGAAGAATTATTGATTTTATCGGTGCTTGGCGTTTTACGACTTTTCAACACTATATTAGATATAAAACGACGAGCTACTATCTTTTATTGCCCTCCGGTAATAGAATTCAACACTGCATTTATTGTTTATTTCTTAACCATCGACTGCTTTGCAAAATGAATTATTCTTAGTTACTGAAAAAGGGTACGCTCCAAAGGATCTATATAATAATTAGAAAAATTCACTCAGGCCTACTACTGCTGCTTTTTCTATGAAAGTGATATTTTTTTTAATGACAAACGCGATACAGATGTTCACAATCAATGATGATACTAATAACAGTGGTATGTACGATTCTTTAGTCAAATGATTATTTTCTAACGGTAATAACAATGACAACAACATGGGATGTATCGATTTTCTCTCATGGAACCTCATAAAAAAGTTAAGTTCACCGAGTCTCATAAAATAATGATATGTTTATCTCATGGTAAACAGAATTATTACTTATAACGTGATATATCCATTTTCAACAGAGTCAACAACGCAATTTTGTCTAACTAAAAGACCATATCTGCTACGTTTCTCTTAACACAATACGGTTTTTTGTGAAACAGTTCCATTAGGACCTAACCAACTGGGCAGACACACTTTCGCGCCATTAGAAAGAAGGTGAGCGTAGAAGCTGCTTCATTGACTATAGGTTATAGCAAAGACCTAATGTTCTTTGGTTATAGTAATAGTTTGATAACCACTTTAGAAAGCCCTGGATCGTTTGCCAGATTGCCCGTGTTCGAATGTTCCTGAGCGGATGTTTCTTGGCTAATTTGTAGAGAATCGACAATTCTCCATGCATGCTTGCCGACCTGTTCCGGCTGATCGCTCATGATTCTCCTGAATCTTTTATAAACAGGGTACTTGGCGTGCTGTGAAAATCGAATTCAGTCTGTCAATGGGTAGTCACAATGCATTTTTTATCGAAAAGCCTTTATACAACTTAAGATATATTTCCATAGCAAATCTGACTGATTGGGCAGATGTGAAGAGTTCGGAAATAACTAATGGCTTCCTCAGAGTTTAAATGTAAAGGAGAGATAATAAATCCAACGGGACGTTTATATTGCTATCACATCATATTGCTATATAAAATTAACGTTTATTTAGATATATTATATAGCAAACTCTGAGCAAATATCGAAACTAAAACGACACAAGCTTTTTGAACGAACGTAAGCGGCATGCGAAAACAGTTTAATCTTTAAGATGCGAGTTTTATTTGTAAAAAGCAAATTGCTTATTAAATTAAAATTTGATAGCTAAAACATGGTTGTTCGTAATGAACAACGTTGTCTTGTTATAAACATACAGGGAAACTATTGATAAATGAGCGTTTTATCTAAATTTAAAGCTCTCTTAAGAATTCCTACATAAGCCCTTATTTTGTTAATTAGTAACATTCAATAAATCGCATGTACGTTATAGTTTGCGTAAGTAGCACACTTATGTGCATTATTAGACCTTAAACGTGCAATATTGCTTATGAATAGGTACTTTAGCTTACAGTTCCCCGTACTCCCATGTGTTAACCAGTGTGTTTTATTTATGCACGGTACTTGTCCATCAAATTGTGTTTGCTCCGAAAAATGATAGCATGTTTAAGTACCATTCGTGAGACTCTAAAAGCTTTCTAACAACATACAGGGTAATAACGCGTATACACATAAAGGTTTTCGGACAGAACGGCAAATTATATCGTTAAACGAAAAACTCATACGAGTTTTTAGCATTTAACATAAAATAGGTGTGGCAATGATTTAAGTGGTTTGCTCCTTGCGTATCCATTTCAAGCTGTTTCAAAAAGAGACTTAACTATTGTCACAAATCCTTACTTCACTGTCGTTTCACACTATTATGCAAGAGATTCTGTCCATAAAAAAGAAAAAAAAATGCTTGTATACTATTTAGGCTTTGCGTATAGGTAGATGTGAACTTCTTTGAAAACAAATGGAAATGAAAAACCCAGATATTCAGATCTCTAGCCTAGTACCGATGAAGCATAGGAAAAACGTATCAAAACGATACAAACATTAATCTCCCTTTTCATACTATTGTCAATCCTATTATTCTTTAACATCAACCATTCACATTAGGTGTGGTAATAAAAGATCAAGATAATACGTATGCGTTAGGCAGTCGCCTCTATTAGCAAACACTTTTGTACAATTTTAAATGAAACACCGCTTTCCGTAAAACTTTCTTTAGGAGCACGTTTTCTCATACTTTTTTTCAAAACAACAACGGTTCAAGACAATGTTCCAGGTATGGCCTGTATAAGGTTGTGGTTCCTCAACGATTTCCTCATAATGGAATAATTGACTGGTCCAAGTCAAAATCAAAAGCGGACGACAAGAATAGTATTATTGCATTTTTATAATCTAATTTGAATTGCAAGAATACACTGTACAAGTGTATAGATTGCTTATCATGAGAAATTTATTCTTTTGTCAGAGTGTTCCTAAAGTCCCTACCAGCAGATGCCAAAAAGTGGGAGTATAGCGGAGTGAATGGTGAATCAAAGCATTCCGTCAAGGAAAGCAAACACTGCAAAAACGATATCCGTCTTCATGAGCAATTTATACTTTTGTCACAGTGTTTCCTAGAGTCTCTGGCAGCAGATTCCACATAATTGGGGCATTACGGAGAAGGGGTGAACCAAGGCATTCCGTCATGACCGGCGAAATTGACATGCTTCTGTTGTAATAATTTGTGAACGCAGTATAACGAAGTAGCGATCTCCCCCCATTCTTCCTGTAATTACCGTTATCAGCGTAAAAGGCTCGTGTATCATCATTCAAACTGGGTTTCCTCGTAGAAATAATAATAGCACTAAATTCGGGAACCAGGCATGTTCTTAGAGTGCTCTCTTCTTAACCCTTAGAATGCTAGGTAATTTTCTGGAAATAGATATTTGTGTGTTCTGCTTTTCAAAACCTCAAAAACCTGCTTAATTTCGATGACGAAAGATACCTAGCGTAGCAAACAGGTTAGATCACAGGCCAGCCACCAATTTGCTTGGCGGCTGGTCTTGATGTAACTTGTTTGCATAAGCATCAAGTCGGTGCCAGCACGATAAGAGATAACAAGACCCCCTAACGAACAACGAGCCAACGTTAAATAGAAGGTTACTATAAAAAACATCTAGTGATGCAAAGGACATAACGAACGTGTAACCCCACCCCCTCATATACGATTGTTCGTTTGATTGTCTGGTTTTTACAAAACAACAACAGTTCTTCGGTTACTTTGCGATGTTATGCTCATAAATGATGGAAGAATATTCCAAATTGATCTGCCCGAAATATGACTGGTCAGAGTTAGGGTCATCTTGAGCTACCAGCATTCCGTAAGTAAGCCGGACTACAATCTATAATGTAAATCAAATTATCCTGTCACCAGGGCAATTTACGGACCGATAACAGGGTGCCGTATAACAGTTTTGATATTCGTCGCTATATCACGTGATCGCTACACGCACCTGTCAGTATTGATTTTCTGTTTCGTTTCACCTATTTCCTGTTTTATTTTCTTCGCTTTTTATATGTTTTTTAGAATTCATATATGTAACAGGATAAATAGAATATATGTTTATTTGAATTCATATATGTAACAAGATAATCAGAATAGATGGTTTGGTCTTTGAATAGGAAAGGTAATCGGGCTCGGCTTCGATCATTATTCGATTTCGGCTCACTGGATAATATTCCTACGGCTTGCCCGAAAACATTTCCAAATTACGACACCAACCATCTATTCTCTACATCTACCTTCACCGTGCTTTAATCCCAATTGGAATAGGGACCATGGTGATTATAAGTTCTACACTCTAACCATTTTGTCTAAAGGCCGTTAATGTGTACCATTCCAAAGACAAAAACCGTTGGTAAATGTTTTTCTTTTCATTCTTGATACTCAGTAGATTTCATTATTAATTCAACCTATTAATGAAGTTATCATCTGAATGACGATCTAGGAGAAGGGCTTTTTATGGTTTTTAGTTTAATACAGAGCTATCGTAACTTATTCCGATGATTGTTGTCCGAGCACGTATTCACGCAAACATTTCTTTACGGATACTTCCTTTAGCCTATTCGTAGACTATTGGTCATAGTAAGTTGTATGTAAAACTTACCATTTTGTACCGCCTTTATGGCTATAAAACAACAATTGTCTTTCGTCAAAAAAAATAGTTTTGACTTGACTTTGACTTGACTTGATCAGTGGTTAGAGAGGAAAACATCAAATTAAATTGAATTGACAGGAGGAAGAGATATTGGTCTGGGCTCAATAATGGCGGCTCATCGTTCATTTCCCAAATTCAAGTTGAATAATTTTATTAGATTCGTTGCAATAATGAGGGTTAGATGTACTTTTAAACCTATGAAAGCACGTTGCGATCGATGTTTCTTTTATTTGTTCGTTCGAATGCCAAGAGGGGGAATGCGGCTAGAAATGTTGCTAGAAACTAGTGGCTTTGAGGGAATAATAACGCATTTTACAGCTAAAGAAGTACCAGAATACATTAATAAATGAGATACATATAATTGTTGTTATATAATAACAGTTGAAAGCGAACTTAAATGTAAATTAAGCAATGTGACTATTGATAAACCAATACACGAATAGATGAATAGATAAATCAACAAATCAAGCAAGCAATTAATCAATGCTTTCGCTGATGCAAATTGACGTGAACGATTTTGAGAGGGTTAAATCTATGTTGCTTCTTCAAACGTCAGAAGTTTCCTTAATACGGTCAAGCGGTACTTGTACAGTCAAGGGAATTAAAATAGCGCCAAATCTCGGCACTCTCTGATCAAGTGAAGGACTAATCTCGCGAGAGTTTGTTTGAATGGCTCTCAAGGAACACTTGTCACGAGCAGGAGATGCAATTATGCGATGTATGGGATGCGTCCCAGGAGCGAGCAATGGTCACTTTGTGGCGGGTATACTGGTTCAAAATCTCGCGAGAGTGTGAACCAGTGTGTCATTTTACTAACCAAATTAAGGAAAATATCGTCGAAAGTCATAATTGATAAACATGGATAATACCTTTTATAAACCTACAATATTACAATGCGACACGCCATTGGAAGTGTTACTTTGCACTATTTCTTAGCCAAATATTGACATGAGAGGGGCTGTAGTTTTGAACTTACTCAAATTATAGCATAAATTGCCTAGCAAAACGCTACCCAGGGGCCTGTATCACCAATGATCGTACCATAGGTTTTTTGTATAAATAAACAGGAAGAGGAAAAAAGAGATGCAAGAAAAGCGTTAACTTAGACGTGAACGGAACATGATTCCTACCTGTAAAATCTTTATTGAAATTTAAAACACATGTCTATTTTTCATTTGCATCAAACACAGTTTCCTTTTGGATTCAAAGGTTTTGACAATTTTGTAAACATAGTTGTAAAGTTACGAATCGTTTTGAGACAGGGCTCCTTGAAACCAACGATCGAATGCTCATTTTCGTTTCGTTCTCCTGAGCGGGGTTTTTTCAATCGTCTAGAAACAGAAATTCCTGAACATTTGTTGAGATTAAAACAGCGTTTTTTGGTGTACCAGTTGATGGGTCTTAATAGAAAACAACGGCAGATGACACAGTTGCAAATTTATAATGACTAGTGACATTTCTAATCTAAAGATTTGAAGAGCCCGTGCATGGGGAGTGATTGATTATCAATGGATCACTGTTGGTTTGTTTCTCCTATCCTGATATAATCAAATAATTTATAGCGTATATTCAGTGTTGGGTTTCTACCACTTTTTTCTTGGGACTTAATGTGATTTTAAACAAATGTGTTTTGTAATGTACTTTACTATATCGCGACACATGTTCCATTTGCTTTGCATCGTGTTTAGTGTACGTACAATGTGCTAGGAAATGGTGCCTTGTAAAAGAACATTCAACTATGCGGAAAATGGCGCTATCTACCATATGTGAACGTTTCAGAAAGCACACGATCGTGTGGAAAAGAAGTTGTGTGTTAACGTAGAAGAGGTATATATGAGAGGACTGTTGTACTATAGATGGACTATTCTTGAAAACGAAATGAAATTTCCAACCTATGATAAAGCCCATTGTCTCTTGTCATTAGGGTTTCATGAACATGTGATCATAATCAATGAAATAATCTCCAATTTGGTTGGAGGTGAAATTGCCTTTTAAGTAGTTTATGGACTTCACAGGTTTTCTGCAAAAAATGGTGCCGGATGGTATCACAAAGAGTAGTATGAATAATTTCTCCTTTTCCCATTATAAATATCTATTCCAAAACACATATCTCGACTAGTTTTCGGCTTTACTTTCGTCTGCAAACCTTGTTAATGTTTCAAATCTGAAATCGTGTCATATGCTTAAAATCTAACACCCAAATGCAATACAAACTGACAATGGTCTTTCACCATCTACTCAATAAATGCATTGTTGTCAATGAGCTTTCTAAGATTAAATGCTACCAAGACACGCTCAATATGCCTTTTAATAATGGCGACTGTCTGCTGGGAAATTACTTAGCGACTGCATAAATATAGAAATGTTTCTTTTCTTAGTGAAAGAAGCGGAAGTCAAACATTCTTTATACCTTATTGATACTCGTATTGATCAATTTATTTTAGACAAGATAGCGACCAAAAAGCTCATTGAAATAAATTGATATACTTGGACCATATGTGACTCTTTCACTGTGGTAAACGTCGTATTAAGATGATATTTGAAAAATAAAACCAAGCTTTATCTACAGACAGATTTCTTTTGATTTTATAGATTAAAAAATAGATTCATCATTTCAAATTTCAATGGTTATAAGAATATTTTATTCTTTCGAGTTTGTTATCAGGAAAAGCACCTTATTTTTTCTATCATGATTCGTCTGTCGAGTTCAACTGTACATGAGTCTAGTGTCATTAAGAACCCCTTTGTATAGTCGAAACATTTTGATAGTTGTCGAAAACTGTCACATTGCTGTTTAACATGAGATGATCTCCTTATAAGATGCGAACCATATTTTGTGTATGTACATTTCATTCAGAGAAGGTTATCTTTCATTCACGATCTTTTAAGAGAAACATGTTTTATGGACGAAACTGTTGGTGTCTCTACGATGCAGCTATTCAAACATTCTGTTTTGCTGGTGTGGAACAAAACATCTCGCTTACTTGACGTATCTAAACGAAATGATTATTCGTTTGAATTATGTTTAACAAATGGAAAATAAGCGAAAAAGATCAAGTATCTTGGTACTTTTTTTATATGTATCTGTAATAATGCTGCGCACTTTAGGTTAGTCTGAGTGGCGATACTTACCACAAAACAAACTTTTGTATGATACTTGTTGTAATGTTATGTTATTGACAAAACGAAAAATTTGAAAGGCTAGAAATAAACAACACCCTTTTTGCAGTTATAAAATAGTTTTTCTTTCATCATTCATTTTTCAATTAATTAACGATTCATTAAGAAAGGGAGAAAGGAGGATGGAAAAGTCATAGACATAGACATGTGTGTACTTGTAAAAGGGGATAGTAAACCAAGGAAAAGTCCTTACTAACAAGGGAAGCAGAAAGATAGATATACTACGTGAAGTACTCGTATATGGCAGGTTGAAAACAAGGGAGATACATAGAACATCAAATTTCGGGCGATGGTCTTAGAGGGAATGCAGCTATGCCATCCACCTGGATAATAGGAGCAATTGGGAAAAAGACATCAATGTTGTAAGATATGAGAATAAAGAAATCAAATGCGAATCAGTTAAAGCTCTCGCAATGAAAATAAAATATATAAAAATGGAAAACAAACAGGAATACATACTACTGTAATATATATGCGCTAGTTTTATTCAGGGAGTATTTACAATAATACGTCTACAAATAATGTTTTTGGGTACACAGCTACAGTTCATACGTTCTTGGTATTCGTTAAAATCGTCTCAACGAGACGATTTTAACGAGTACCACCAAGTTAGGCTAGGCAAAACGAGAAAGAAAAAAAGGTAAGGCATAAAGGAAATATCTACTATCCACCAAAGAAAAATACACGTTGATCAATCATCTTGAAAATTCTTTATTTCAAATTTCATTTCAAGAATGGTTTTGACCAAGCAGTAACAGTTTATCGTACGAGCGCACTAATTTCGAAAACGCAGCTTTTCAAAAAAAAAAAAGAAGAAAAATGAGAATACAAGGGATGAGAACGAATATTGGAGTCACTTTTCGAATAGTTGGTTACTACAATTCGAATATACTCGAAAATTCGATTCCACAGCTAGTTTTCATGTGAGAATTCCTTACATATCCGTGTGTTGCTACACTTATCAAAGTTCAGAATACTAAACCTTTCTTGTTGAAACGCATCGGAACCATATCGACAAGACGTTTCTGACGAGTACCAACACAATAGAACTAAGTGGGGAAGTAACTAAGTAAGCACCAAGAAGTTTCACTTGACTTCTGACACTGTGAATGAAAGAGACGTAGCTAGCATGTCAACGGCATCACCCTTTAACGGTCGTATGAGGTTCGTCTGTCTAAACAGATGGCCGGGAGCAATAGACGGGGGTTAAGTTGATTTTCCGTCACGAATCTACGCAAATTCATTTTATCTATTCATTGATTCCCAAATTTATATTCACTCATTCATCCTAATGGCCGTCAAATCGACGGAAATCTTCAATCAATGCGGAAAATGACCCTACGGAAGCCATTTGTTAAGATCGAGGAAAATCGTATTACGTCCGATAACTTCGGCGGCATTTTCGGGGTATCGAAAACTGATTGGGACGAACAATCTGTTACAGTACAGAGTATATAGCCGACCCTGATGGTCCTGCGTGGCCTAGTGGTCAAGGTGATGGATTTAGAACTTGGGTTCCCGGGCTTGAGCCGAATCGATACATCTGATTTTGTGTGAGTGTTCCTTAGCAAGAAAAATCAGAATGCCGTTTCATTAAACATCATATGCTTAAAATTTGCGTAAGTTCAAAACAACATTTTCTCTTATTTCAATATTGGGCTAAGTAGTATTGCAGAGTAACACATCATTGGAATCGTCTCTCCAATGACGTGTCACATGGCAATATTATATATCCACGTTTATTAGTTTCGAATCACGCAAATATTTTCCCCAAGTTCAATAAAACGGTACCCCCGAGCCCTAGACTAGCTTTGTTAAATCCATGAAAGCTGAATCTTATCTGACAAATTGTTGACACGACCTTAAACCCCATATGAACAATCAATAGCAGACTCCGGGATAACTAAACTTTGAGCATGCTGATTCAAAGCAAACTTTTAGCATGCTCATTCAAAGCAAACTTTGAGCATGCTCATTCAAAGTCGAAACTCAATTAGTCATAACTATCCTGAATGGCCAACACTCGATAGAGCCCAAGCGTTATGTTGGTTTCGATCCAGGATACACGAACTGTCGCCGGATTATGAATAAAATTGTTGAAACGGCGTTAAAGCCATGCAAAACAAGCGGGTTTCAATTTTCAATGATTATGTCTGAGGTTGTGTATCAGTTGATTTTTCGTTTTAATAATATTTTTCGTATCCGTGTACTTTACATTTGATTTTACTGTGAAACAATATACTTGTTTCAGGTTTCTGGATTTCATTAAATGTAAGCCTCACCCAAATTGAAATAAGAGACCGTTGAAAATTGTTTTCAATCATAAAATTGTTCTGACGGGGCAATTAAGCGTTCAATGAAACTTTGATATCAGTTCTTCATAACCTCTTTCCAATTTATTGCAATTTGTAAATCCTCAATTCGACGTATCAAGTGACTGATAAATGTGCTAAACTAGAGATGTTAAAACCCTTCAACTGTTACGGAGTTGTGGTACAGGTCTATATTAAAAGCTTCACGACCCAACTGTTATAAAAGTAGACAATCGACATTTCTCAATTTTAACCATGAGTCATTTGCTCTTTTTTTATCTTAGGAAATGGTATAAGTATTGGCTTTTGATCTTTTCGTGGATTTGTAATTCAAGCTTTTGTATAAATGCCATGTTTTTAGTATCTGTATTCGACTTTTATTCATCGGTTTGTTTTCTTTGAGAAACCCCATGCATTACCTTGTATACATTGCAAAATAAATTTAAATATTTCAACACGTAGGGGAATATTTCCAGGTTCACCATTTTCGTTGGCCTTTTCGCGATCCTCGAGTTCAACCCGACTTCCGTACGCCCTAACATCGAGCGGTCGCTAAGACAGTGTCGTATAACTTAACGAATTATCGTAATTCGCTCTTGATACCAAGCTGTTTTTCCTTATTGAACGCATGGCAATATAGCCTCCGACATTTAAAAGAGGCCAACCCAAGCCGATCTTATTCGTCTCTCAACATTTAATAGTGTGTCCATGCGGGTAACTGAGTCAATGCCAAAATATGTGTATGCACTATTCTTTAACTAGCAGGATACCGTTTTACTAAACAGTTAACGCTTAGAATTTGCGTAAGTCTAAAACAACAAATCCTTTTGTTTTAATATTGGGCGAAGCACGCAAATAATTTCCTTAAATTGTTTAGTAAATCGGTACCCTGGAGAAGATGTACAACGCAAGCACGCCGACTTGCAATATATAGAGTGTTTACACTATTGAAAATGACGCTTGTTCCATATCCATATTCCAGTAGTAACATGCCACAAACGTATGTATGAAAAAACATCAAAAAGGATTGCAAGGTTTGCTATGACCAAATATGCCTTCTGACAAAAAGGTTGACCAATACTTCCTATAGCTTTTGCACAAAAGCGGTAAAAGGTAGAATTGTATGAATTGAAGGACGGTGACCTAAATCTTAACTCATTAAACAATGAAATAAGAGCTTACCCTTCCCCAAACAATAACGACATTTGACCACTTTGTTGCCGACGACTTTAGAAATCATTGTGGGAAAAGGAAAAATTGCTCATAACGAGCAATTTCTCCTTTTCCCACAATGTCTTCTTTGTCAGGAGATTACCTTCAAATTTCATCATATTTTGAAATGTCGTCTTCAAACTATTTCAATTTGGGACAGTCGAAACGTTTGTGTTTGGTAAAGGGTTAACTAGCAGGAGCAGCTTTAGCACGGCAACTTTCATCATAAAGTTTTTACACCGTTACAAATACTCATTTCATATTCATATTCCAATTGTAACATGCCATATTTTGATAACGAAATATAAATGATTTAGTTTTGATATTTTTCATCTTTTGACGAAACAGTTTAACAAATACTTCCTATAACGTTTGCACAAAAGCGATAAAAGGTCGAATTGTATAAATTTGAGGACGGTGACCTAAATCCTAACTCATTAAACAATGAAATAAGAGCCTAACTCAATCATTTTTCCCAAAGGACACATTTCGCCAGGGCCCTAATTGACAGAATAACACATTGGTAGGACACAAAATGGGGCGTATATGGTTACAGGCATTTACATTCAGGAACAGTTAGCATTTCAGCGTTGCCTAAAAGCTAATTATCCCTCATTTTCCCGAGGTAATGTGTACCTTGTCATACGCTTTTGCGGGCGATTAATTTTAACCATATTAACAATTCCTACTCATTCCTCCAACCCTAAAGCGTATCACTGGATGACTTTTAAGTGTGTTTGGAAAATGACTTTTAAATCAGATTTTCTTCCCAGTTTCCCGCCATTTAGTCATAGCTTATTAGAAGTTCTCTGAGGACAGCATTATTGGAGTATTTATAATATCGTTATTTGAAACTGTGTCGTTGTTATAAGAAGTGAAAGAAGCAAACAAATAAAAGACAGGTAGCAAACTAATCGTAGGATAGTTTAAAAAGGTATGGCTTAAGTAAGAAATAAACGCTCCCATGGAGTTTCATTATTCTCTGTTTTCCAAATAAAAAAGGTTTTACAATACGACAAGGCATGAAAATGCAATGAATACATTAACATTTTGGTACAAAGGACGGAAACCTGCTTATCATTATTGTCACACGTTGCGTTTTTACGCGCGGGTTCTCTTATACCTTGAATAAGGCAACACCTATCGAAATATAAAAAATGCCAATATCTCTTAGATTTTTGTGATAAAAGGAAAACATGCCCTTTTTTAGAGTTTTGTAATTGTGTAAAGATTTAGTTGCCGTTGTGTGTTAAAAAGTCTGTAAAATGATTTTCGAAAAGGAATCATTTTAACGCTCCTTGGTATGCAAACGATACCCGTTGCTCATTGAGATTCTCTCGCCACGTTTTAAATAGCAAAACAGATGCAAAAGCTTCCTTTTTTTGTCCTTACCTAGAAAAGATCTCAGCGACAAAGCGATTTGTAAATCAAATTTCACACCTTTCCGTCGGATCCAATTGAAGCTTTAGCGGGAATATAGAACGGTTGATGAAAGGTTTAAAATCACATACACAATATTGATGTTATTTTGCATGAACCGCTTTGTCGTAGATAAATGATTCCCCGAATAAAGAACCCATAAGGGAGAAGTTAAACCAAATTAAAAATATTGAACTATAAGACACTTATAGTAATAAAGACGTTCATTAAAACCATTAGGAACACATATAAGAATAAAAGAAGACGATTTAATCGTTTTGTTATTATATTCAGGGAGAATTTGATAATAAATTCTCTACAATTTATGAATATTACGACATTAATTGACTGCGGTTCACCAAAGTAAACGATTTAAAATGAAGGTTATGCGATAGGATTATTTACAATATTTTATACATGACTTAAATAAGCACATTAGAAAAGTTGGAAACATTTCGACAAAATGAAGAAATTTCACATAGTTGACACCATATGATGCAAATGCTGTTTGACTCACTTGTTGATATTGGAGACTAAGAAGGGTTTAACTGACACACGATTCACAAACATAGCTTTTAAAATAAAAACGGCTATAATTGTTGATATTCCTTTGCATCAGCAATTTAAAGTTATGGCTGAATGATAAATCTCATTTTATAATACCCCACTCTGTTGCATCTAATGTAAAGGTTTTTAGATCCTACTTTGACAAACAGATTAATTGACGAAAATGAGTAATGAATCTTGTTGCCTCATTAATTCCTAACAATATCATACGAAAATGTATTTGTTCATGTCATTTTTATTTCCCGCCGATTGATGCTTCCAATTTGGACCGATAACACATTTTCAAGCCGGGAAACGTGTTAAAATTATAAAAAAAAACAGAGAAAGAAAATGTGTCGCTTGCAAGATGCTTCTTCTCAAGAAAGATATAAGCCCTACTTAACGATGAACACGAGACCAGTAAACCAGTCCTCTAGAGGTGAACCGTAAGTGTCACCGGAAGTTGTAAAAAATTCGACCGAATCATCCGACTCCTCGTCCGAACGTCGTCACGTGGGTAAAGCGTATTTCCGGTTCCGGCCATGTCACTCTTTTGGTCCCACAAGGCCTCATTACTCTACTTAGCCGGAGAAACGCGAAACCGACACGCAATAACTTAGCGAATAGGTCGGAGAAAAGGGGCTTCGTTCTTTAATGGTTTGGGCATCTACGTAAACTTTTCGCCCCGCGTCCGCTTTTTATCTAGTTTAGGACAATTCCCCCTCCGGACAATACCCCCAAGGACAATTCCCCGTCTGGACAATACCAAATCAGCAAAGGACAGCATCAGTCATAGCATTCCATATTGGTCAGGATTATATTATCAAAAGAGAAAACGGATAATTCCCTCCTCTGACAATACCCCTTCGGACAATTCCCCCCTCGGACAATTCCCCCTTAGGACAATAGTCCCTAGCACAGTTACCCCCAGGAAAAAAACCTTTTGGTAATGGCGGACAATTACCCTTTCATACTTTAAATTTGTTAAATGCAAAAACTAATGATGTCGTTGGCGGAATATTTCACTGGACTCGTTTCTTCATCTGGTCGTTCTCAAGTAAACTTATTAAAAGGTGATTGTTCACAGAAAAGAAGATCTGAGAGTCAAAACAATAGAATTTACAATGTGTCATAAGCTTTTTGCTTTCAAACCTTTATGAAAAACATTGTGTATTAAATATAATCTTACTACAACCGGACAATGGTTGTTTATTTTATTGCACCATTCTCATTTAGAACTGTTATATAGCATAAGTATAGCAAGGAATCTTAACACAGTAAAACAAGTTTACGGAGCTATGAAAAAAAAAGTTTATTTAATTTTTATAAACTAAGGCAATAATTAGTCATAAAGCATCAAACAATAGCTTCAAGCATACAAAGAATGCACCAACACAAAATAAAAAAAAACTGAATAGAAAATAAAAGGTTTCTTAGGGGCAACGACATCTTTAACTAAAGCGCTGTCCGAAACTTTTTAGTCTGATCCATAGCCGCACGTCTGTTTGTAGTGATGAACTTTTAGAGTCGCGTGCCATTTCGATTTAGAAAGGCAATAGGATTACTTAAGTAGTAACGAGTATGAGGAATCCAATTACAGGAATTTGAGCACAGAAGGAAACAGGACATTAATGACCTTAGTGTAGGCTTAAAAAGAATGTATTGGATCACCAATGAAGCTGTCTTTATGTCCGTTTTATGACATTGTAAAAAGAAGGGGTTGGGGGAAAGTATTGCATCAAAGTCGCATCGTCAATTTAAGAAAAGATTGGTTCTGGAAAAAAGAAAGAGTTAAATCATGAGAATGCTTTATATAAAGGTTCAATGTTGCCATGTGACGTGTCGTTGGAGGCGTATCAGAAAGGCGAATCCAATGACTTGTTACTTTGCAATACGTTTTTTCATCAATAAGAATACAAGAAGGCAATGTTTTTCGAACTTGCGCAAATTCTTAGCACAATAGCTTAGAAACACTGCCCTTGTTGCTTTCATTCGGGACCATCCAATTAAATCGCGAAATCACTGAAGTTATTGTACACTTGTAACAATATGTGTATACTTTATTTCCGTAATGCCAAATGACCGAAGCGGGTTACAGTTTGATATCAAAGAACTGATTTGTGTTCGTTTTTCGTTTGTTTTTCTAACGAAAACACTGGTGTTCATGGACTCAAGGATAGATACAAACAAACGGCCTTTTGTTTAATGCTGATGATTGTTTAAATCGCATGAAGAGTTATTTGGAATAGTACCTTAACCCATTGCCAAGCAATAACGACATTTAATCACATTGTTGCAGACGACTTTAGAAAACATTGTGGAAAAAGGAGAAATTGCTGGTAAAGAGCAATTTCCCATTTTCCCACAATGTTTTCTGCCTTATCTGAAGATTATTTTTCAATTTCATCACGTTTTGAAATGTCGTCTGCAAAATCTTTCAATTTGGGACAGTCGAAAATTTGGCTTTTGGTAAAGGGTCAACAAAAATCAGGGGACCTGGTTACCCTGAATAAAGTACAATGTTACTTATCGCTTCATGCGCACCCTAGACCATCGATTTGTTACATCATTGTAAAATCTCGTAGGCGAAGCGATGGTTTGCAATTCTCACGAGAGTTAGATGTACCATCGAGGACAAACTTAATGACGGAACTTTATTCAATTGTTATCGGGGAAATAAACACGATAGATACACAAATCGACAAAACTATCTATGCATTTATTCTCCTGGTCGTGTTTTCCTATCTTTTTTTATGGTGACAGAAACAACTAGGACAATTTTACGACCTGATGTGGCTGAAGTTGAATGCCCGTCTTATGTTTAAAGATGCCGAAACCCTTTCCGGGTCGTACCAAATACCCCCCCAAAAAACCAAATATAACAATAACATTAACAAAACAAAAAGAAAAAAAACAACAACAACAATACACCATTAGTAGTAATGGCTTCCCTCCACAACACTCTGTGTAATGGCGATTACATTATGAATGGACCTGATATGATTAAGGTAGTGTTACAATTGTTTCTGAGAGTATCAAATACTCAGTCGAACGCAATAAAAAAGATTCGATCTGAAAAACGACCCTACAATTATACGAGTTTGGTACTTATTATGATTAATATCGACGAAGTCTGCCTGTTTGCTATGCCGATCAGAGGTAGGACCATTCGAGTAAGTTACGATCTGGTTAACCGAACGAATTTGGTAATTTGGATTTCTTTTTCTGAACAGAACAATCGGAACATTATCCGAAAGGACGATACGTTGACTTTAAGTTCGAAATTTGGATATGACGTAGCGAATTTTGGATACGATATCATCGGTTAAATCCATTCGGAACACCTCGGCCATTTCTTAAAATAACCTCGGAGGTAATGGGGAGCCATTTTTGAAAGTAGGTCAGCAACGAAGGGCCAATCGTATCAACTCGGCAATCCCCGCCACAAGCCGGGGATTACCGGAAAGAGCTGATTGACAAAATATGAAACAAGATGTGTTCATATGATCATCTTTAATGAAAAAGGTAAAAAACCCATTTAATTGTGATATATAACCAATTTGTGTGCATTTAAATACATATTTAGTGCCTGTGTGCATTTTGCGTTATCCGCCGGAAATAAGGTGAATTACCCCAGGATTTCTGGTGTATTCACGTACTGCCTACGAGGTATATCTACCGACTTGTTACGGGGATTGCCGAGTAGATACGATTGCGGTTAAATCAGCAATGGAACTAAGTAAATAAAGATATGACAGTGGCATGGTACGACATAACTCATATTTCCAACAATGTTCGCGAAACTTGTTAAATCGATATCCGTTTTTCTCTAACTTTCTTAGAATCTGGTAAATTTTGGACCTTTTGGGAGTTCGATGGTCTTATAGCGAGAAATCTTTTAATCCTAATCCTAACCATGATCATAAAGTCAGTATTAAATCCGAATTCATATTGGGAAAGTAGATTTTGCTTCTAAATTACCGGATATTGCAATGGTATACGAGTTGCATCGTTGGTAACGGGTCATCCCGTATTCCAAAATGGTAAACACGAATTGTAGGTGTTCCACATTTTTTTTAATCTATTGGTTACCACCATTTTCAACAGTAAAAAGTTCTTTTTTTAATTTAATTGCATTTAATGGCATTTTCCGGTTCCAAAATGTACATTCTTTTTATTTTCTAAACCTTCTACCCATTTTTTGTAAGTCTTCTTGACTGAAACCCCCCTAGCCCAGTAAGGTAAAGTAAATGTTTTTCTTAATATAGTGTCACCCCTATTGAAAGGGCCAGCCAGTTTTGACGTATGAGACTCTTTTCACTGATTATACCAAGTACCTCCCAGCTTCTATCACTATCCAAGTATGCGTGCCACTTTTAGTCACGTAATACCTTTTCCAATGTCTTTACTTCTCTGTTGCCAAAATCCCGTGCTTGTGCTGAATAATATAAGGATGAGCCTTCGTGCCCGACAGTGTTGCTACGTGAAAGTCGGCAATCGGAACTACTCGGGTATTTCCGTGAGCTGTGAAATACACCTCGGATATAAGTGTAGGGTTACAATTTTTCGGGTAATTCGGCATCCGCCAATTAACACATTTTCTAAGCGTGCAAGTTAAGTAGTTCAATGTGTTTGGAAGCATTGGATATTCTTTGTAATCACTTTTGATCAGTAACTCATACCAAATGGCGAAATTGTTGTTGTGACATGTATAATTGTGTCCTCAATCAAATTTAACGACTTTATTTATTTTTCATTCAAGATCTATTTTTAGAAACGAAAGAAAGTGACGTCATTCTCGCGGGAAACAATATGGCGTCATCCCTATTATTTCAGAGGTGTTTTCTATTGGATAAACCCGATGTGTTCAGATTGGAAAGTCGGTTTATAAAGAGATCATAGAATTCCTTCGGACACACCTTGCTAGCGTCATGTGACAAAGACCCACGTGACAATGATATCTAGAAATACCGCCTCTTATTCTAAGTTTAGATCGTTTTCTTTTACGAAAAACCCGTTTAAATGGTTTGCGATATCTGCAATACAAATGTTCCATTTCATTTCTTAACTGTTTATAAGCAGTCTTGGAAAGTTGTTTATAATCTAGCCATATATATTACTACAAATCTATGATGTCACTTTATTTAATGGAGTCATTTTATTTTCAAAAGTTAGAATCCTAATATGTGATACTATTTTCTGCATTTTATTCATTTCAACTATATGCAAAAGCTGAGCTTCGTAAGGTCTAACGAATAGAGTTGATATTTAATGATTTGTTTCGTTTTGGGGCTTAAATTCCAATATGTGAGATATTCATAATCGGGCGTGTATATGTACGCTCATAAAGTTGGAAAATCTGTCCGAAAATTGTTGCCAACTTAGTGAACGTAAGAAATGTCGGTACAATTAATAATAAAGACTTTATTTAACGAGGAAACTCATTTGACAATTTAAACTGACAATCTTCCATAAGATCCTCAACAATGAACAAGTGAACAATAAAACTAAAAGACTAAGGACAATTAAGGTAGTTTGGCCCATATGTCGTCTGACAGTGAGGTATCAATATGTCTGAGAAAGTATAATGAGCAGTGAGGAACAAATGATCTTAAAACTAAATGAAAGACGAAGACAACTTATCAAGCAAATCAATACTTGTCAAACACATTTGATACCCCACTAAGACACCACAAGTGCCAGAATACCGTGTAAGAACATACTATTCAAAGACATCGGCTTTCTTTAAATGAAAGACCCCCCTCCCCCAACACAATATGTATACATGTATATAAATTTACGAACATTAACTGGTGGATTCCACAATGGGACTGTTCGTTTATCATGTAACAGCCGTAGTTGTTTCAAAATAGGACGGCTTCACAAAACGTAAGTATAAAGATTTGAATTGTTGGACAGAGGAAGAGTTTTGTATATAATGAGGAATAGAATTCCATATTGAAGTACCAGAGAAAACATACACATACTTTACCATAAAGTTGCAAATGCTTTTGGGAACTTTTGTGTTTTTTCCATCATCGATTGAGAAACAACTTTTTGGAACCTTTTCTGATCACTCTCGAATCTGCTTCTTGGATACATAACCAGTGCTCGAACGAACCATGGATTATTGAAATAACTCATGATGGATCCCGCTATCCACGAGATTTAAACCCACGACCCCCGTGTACCGAGGCCGATGCTTTAGCTCTTGACAACCATCCTCATCTTTTCTGTTATGGTACACTACCGTAATTATCGAACTAAAGGGCCACATCTTCTCCACTGAAATGAATGATGTACGCCTTTTAAAGCTAGTCAGCGGTTGTGCAAGCTTTCCGTTCGAGTCATAAATACTTGTAATTTCTTTAAACGCTTTTAAACCCCACAAAACTCATTTGGGAGATGCGTGCACCAATAAAAAGTCGTAAAAGTTGTACTGGAAAGCGTCATAATATTGTAAAAGTAAACTCGTTTTGAATTGCCGTAGTCTTTCATGATTATTGAATTGGTTTTGAATAGAATTTGCAGTGGTAGAGACACGAGCTTTTCGTCTATTTCATTTCTCTACGAGGCGCAGTTATGATTGTAATCTGTTCGCCATGAACAATTTAAAATCACTTTGGTAATGGGGTCAAAGCAATCATATTCCACAAAGCGTGTGAAGAGAGGGTAAAATCCGTTATATCATTTCCATTTTTCGAGCACCATTATACTAATGGGTGAACTTTTGAAGAGGACTTCATCAAATTATTGTAAATGGGCCAACAAAATCGTTCCAAATTTAAGAGGGAATGGAGTTTCGGTTTGATATCTCTGGCGAAAATTTGATCAATCTACGTATGCTTGGTTTGAGGATTTTTTTTTTAAATCTTAAAAATATACGTGAGTCAGAATCAGAAAAGCAATGTTAACTTACGAACAACGGCATTCATATGATTATTATTCATCAGTTAAAGATACATAGTTGATAATTCTTTTCCCTTCAATCTACACGAAGCAGACGTCATAAAAACCTTTACTGATAACAAGTGACGACGCTCACCATAAGCTATTTCTTTTTACTTTTGTCGACATACTTTGAACATAATTCCGAACAGAAAGTGTTTCAATTCTTCATACATGTTGATCATGTTAATTGCAATTTTTCATTTCACTAAAAGACGATATGATATGACGTTAAGAAAAGAATTCAGTATGTCTGTAGAGATTTTATATCAATTTCGTCCGTATTATGTTGTGGAAGGTCGGTTGGTGCACAATTCTACTTTCCTTGCATCTCTTCTACAGATATGTATCGCAGTTATTCCAGGTCATTGGCTCATTTATCACATTTTCGCACACTTGTTTAGCGTTTAAAGACGATTAGGTGGCTTTTATCACCATTGACTCTAATGCACATTTGTCTTGTATCATGCTTTCCTTACAATGCGTGTATTATGTAAACTTCTATGCGGATCCCTGAGGACAGCGCGGTAATAAATAACCAGATACGATGCATCATAAGATGAATCAAACGGAACTACTTGGGTATTTCCGTTAGCTGTGAAATACACCTCGGATATAAGTGTAGGGTTACAATCTTTCGGGTAAATCGGCTTCCGGCGTTTAACACCTTTTCTAAGCGTACACGTTAGTTCAATGTGTATGGAAGTGTTTGACATCCTTTTAAATCATATTTTTATCGGTAACTCATACCAAATGGCAAAATTGTTGTTGTGACATGTATAGTTGTTGCCTCAATTAAATCTAACGACTTTTTGGATTTTACATTTAAGATCTATTTTTAAAAACGAAAGTGAAGTGACGTAATTCTCGCGGGAAACACTATGGCGGCATCCCTATTTTTTCAGAGGTGTTTTCATTGGATAAACCCGATGAATTCAGATTAAAGATAGATGTGCAACGCATGTTCTTCTTTGCATTATAACCTAAAAATAGAATAATTTACTCAACGTATTTGCTCTTTCTTTTCTGATATACATGTGCATGTTTTCCGTGCCTGTAGCAGAAGAGCACAGAAACAATTGTGACTAAAGAAGAAATTGCTCAAGATGAGCAATTTTTTCTTTAGTCACAATTGCTTCTACCCGAGCAATTTTGTTAATCGTTTTTTTTTCTTATTACGTTCCTATTTGTTCAATTTCAAGGCGCAGTGTAATGGGTTTGATAAAGAGATAGCAAACAAAAAGATAGGCATTTGGGATACAACGAAACTCTTCTCGTGGGATATGAAAACTTGTTGGAAACGGAATTGGTATTCATTGCTTTACTTCAATACGGGTTACTTTACCATCCCTACGTAACATCCAGAACAGCCACTTACGGATTATTGAGGGTAGATCTATCTGTGATTTACTGAATTTGGCTCGCAATTGCATGTATATTTCTGCATTTCACGTTTGAAGTCAAAGTAAGTAATCATTTTTCACCTGTTTTTTTAATATGTTAAAAAAATTAACAAAGTTTTAAACCGGTGGTTATATGTTATTTGGAAAAGGAGAATTTCATAAAGTAATAGCTTCGTTTTAATGTCATTTAGTAATGAATTTAAAAAAAAAGAAACACATTTCCTCGAAGCGGAGTATAGACTGTCGAAATTTATCGTTTATTGCAAGCTGTTCCGAGAACAAGAATCGCGTGCCTACAAATTATTAGAGGCAATCAAATATAATTGTTTCCGAGCTCTATGTCAATCACGCAAATTTCTATTCCAAAGATGATTTTCAAAATAATTTCCCAACTAGAGCAAGTTGTCATAATACTGACGTCATCTACACCAACGTTTCTAGTTGCTAGCCGAAAAGGCATTTGGACACCTTATCAAACTTCATGAGCGAGTGTAGGTCCAAAATTATTTCGAACACATACAGTGATACTACAAATTAGAATTTCAATACAACAAAGGAATGCAGGATTTCTGAATTCACAACTGAGCCGGGGTAAGATTCATTTTGATATTTAATTAATAAGACATGACTACATTTGGTATTTTGTCACAATAAATTAATGCCTGTCATTAAGGTGTCAATGGCTTGAATAGAATAGATTGCAGTTAAAGCGAGAAATATGTCTTAACTGAATAGTTGCTCTAGATGTACTGGTATAACTGAATAATCGTAAAAAATACACCTCTCTTACATACTCATTCTGTCACTGTTTGAGAAAATCCGACGGTTTGCATGTGACCTCAAACTTGTTAGAGAGTGAGTTAGGGTGGCAAAATCTGATCTTGTAATTTACTTGTCCGTAAATGCAAAACCTGTTTCTGCACTTGTCCTTATAATGGTTGTATTGTGAATTTATGTAAAGGTTAACTTGTCCGTAAAGACTAATGGACAAGCTGGGCAATAAGGATACATTATTTTGCCACCCCTGAGACTAGAGAACTACTATCTACTCAGATAAGTGTTTATCCTGTCACTAGTGCCATTTCGGGACCGATAACTAGGTGCCGTATAACATTTGTGATATCCGGCACTAACCATACAACACATGCACGTGGCAAGTTATGACGTCATAAGAACGTCATGACATCGACGACATGTTTACGTCATTCTCTATTTTGTTTTTGTGTGTTTTTCTCGTGTTTTATTTTTATTTTGTTGTTTAGAAAAATACATAAAGGTAACAGGATAAATAGAATAGATAGTTGGTGTCTTTGAATGGGAAATGTTATCGGGCTCGGCTTCGGATTATTATCCGTTTCGCCTTCGGCTTACCGGATAATATTCCTAAGCCTTGCCCGATAACATTTCCGATTCACGACACCAACCATCTATTCTCTATATTCACTATCGTATCTAGCTAGTGAACAAAACATGTCATTACTCTTACTTTAACACTTGTTTTTTAACACTGCTTTCAATTTGATTATTACATTACCATATCAGTAACGTTCACTAGACATACTATTAATCATGTAATATATTGTGAAATACCTCCTGTTAAGCGGGAAATAAAAGAACGTGTTTTTATAAAAGAGAAACATATTTGCCAAGTTTCTTTACCATGCAAGTTTATGTATTATTTTAACAGCATAAAGCATACAAATTGCAAAAAAAAAAAAAAAAAAAAAACAAGTGGAACAATCTTGCTTACTTCACAGACCACGTGTGTATCTATAATGTAATGACAACGGTACAAAACTGATGGAAATAGTTAATTGTATATCAATCAAGTAACAAAAATCCAACAATACCCACCACCTATTTCGTTGTTTTTTTTATTTGAAATGGAAGCGAAAGAAAAGGGTGATAGAAATAAAGGGTTTAAGACCGCTCTGTAAAACATTACTACATCAGAGAGATGAGTGTTTCTTTTTAAAATAAATGTTCCGCAAATCCGCAGAGACCATAGGGAGAACACGCTAACGTACGTCATAATCCTATCTCACTCCGAGTCTTGAATTATTAAATCTTAGCAACCAACACACTCACAGTTGTTTGAACTAGTTTTTGGATGAAAAAAAAAAAAAGGGAACAAACACAGTTGCCCTTTCAGCGTTTTGGTGTGTTTGATATACCTTCTTTGTTCAATGTAAAAGCTCTTCCATTAAATAAGAGAATTAAGGTTTCGGGAGACGATACACACATATAAAACATACTGTGGTAAATTGGAATTGGCTAGTGTGAAAATTTGATACAGGGGGATCGACCAAAGAAATCGATGGTGAAAACATTTTACTAACATTTCAAAATAAAAAAAAATGCGAAAAAACTTGCTAGCTGTTGATTTGATTGTGTGTGGCCAGGCCACATGTAAAGCTAGAAATGAAGGTTACAATTCAATTCCAGCAACTCTCGGTCGGAGGGTGTGTGTGTGTGTGGGGAGTTGAATGTGGCCGGCCTATCGTACTATCGTATATACCACCAAAAACGTTGGATTTTGAAGATGTTCCTATAATTCAATTTTCTTTTCGTTCAAGTAATTAGCTGCCGAAACACTTTCAATGACCTGAAACCAAATTAACTGTTTTATGTGTCAATGTTTCGCAAAATATGCATGTTCTTATTCAAAAGTGACAATGTAAACTATGTAAGGTACGGTTAGTGGATGGTCCCTTGATCCCAACGTACCATGAACAGAGAGGGGGTGATAAACGGGCTGACATGCAGCTGAAGTTGAAACAAAAAGAAGTCATGGATGCGGTTGTATCAAAATTGTAATCTACACTTTGTATTGTATCAATTGTGTCATTTACAATAAAGAATCAATCGAGGACATTGCCCTTTCCGTGGGTGTCTTTGTAGGCATCGACTGCTGGCAAAACACAGGCAGCGATCTTTATCCTTGAATGAAGCACTAATCGGTTTATCTCCTCGGTGGCGTCGTCTGCTTGATGGCGTTTGGAAAACCAAAAAAGTCAGATCTCCTTTGTTTTAATAAAAGAGATACGCTGTTTTTCGGTTTACCAAACGTTAATGTCTTATGGGATAACAACCTTTTAACGCACTTATAGACGCTTTTACAATATACCAACATAAAGAGTATGGGAGACGCTTTTACATTATACATATATCAACATAAAACGTCTTGTAGACGTGTTTACCATATACCAACATAAAACGTGTTGTAGAAGTGTTTACCATATAGCAACATAAAACGTCTTGTAGACGTGTTGACCATATACCAACATAAAACGTCTTGTAGACACGTTTACCACAAATCAACATAAAACGTCTTGTAGACGCTTTTACCATACATCAACATGAATTGTCCTGTAGACGTGTTGACCATATATCAACATAAAACGTCTTGTAGACGCATTGACCATATACCTACATAAAACGTCTTGTAGACGCGTTTACCATATTTCAACATAAAACGTCTTGTAGACGCATTTACCATATATCAACATAAAACGTCCTGTAGACGTGTTGACCATATATCAACATCAAACGTCTTGTAGACGTGTTTACCATATATCAACATAAAACGTCTTGTAGACGCATTGACCATATACCTACATAAAACGTCTTGTAGACGCGTTTACCATATTTCAACATAAAACGTCTTGTAGACGCATTTACCATATATCAACATAAAACGTCCTGTAGACGTGTTGACCATATATCAACATCAAACGTCTTGTAGACGTGTTTACCATATATCAACATAAAACGTCTTGTAGACGCATTGACCATATACCTACATAAAACGTCTTGTAGACGCGTTTACCATATTTCAACATAAAACGTCTTGTAGACGCATTTACCATATATCAACATAAAACGTCCTGTAGACGTGTTGACCATATATCAACATCAAACGTCTTGTAGACGTGTTTACCATATATCAACATAAAACGTGTTGTAGAAGTGTTTACCATATAGCAACATAAAACGTCTTGTAGACGTGCTGACCATATACCAACATAAAACGTCTTGTAGACACGTTTACCACAAATCAACATAAAACGTCTTGTAGACGCTTTTACCATACATCAACATGAATTGTCCTGTAGACGTGTTGACCATATATCAACATAAAACGTCTTGTAGACGCGTTTACCATAGATCAATGTAAATTGTCTTGAAGACGTTTTGACCATATATCAACATACAACGTCTTGTTGACGTGTTTACCACGTACCAACATAAAACGTCTTGAAGACGTGTTGACCATATACCAACATAAAACGTTTTGTAGACGCGTTTATCATATTTCAACATGAATTGTCTTGTAGACGTGTTGACCATATGTCAGCATAAAACGTCTTTTAGACGCGTTTACCATATATCAGAATAAAACGTCCTGTAGACGCGTTGACCATATCTCAACATAAAACGCCTTGTAGACACGTTTACCATATATCAATATAAAACGTCTTGTAGACGTGTTGACCATATATCAACATCAAACGTCTTGTAGACGTGTTTACCATATATCAACATAAAACGTCTTGTAGACGCATTGACCATATACCTACATAAAACGTCTTGTAGACGCGTTTACCATATTTCAACATAAAACGTCTTGTAGACGCATTTACCATATATCAACATAAAACGTCCTGTAGACGTGTTGACCATATATCAACATCAAACGTCTTGTAGACGTGTTTACCATATATCAACATAAAACGTCTTGTAGACGCATTGACCATATACCTACATAAAACGTCTTGTAGACGCGTTTACCATATTTCAACATAAAACGTCTTGTAGACGCATTTACCATATATCAACATAAAACGTCCTGTAGACGTGTTGACCATATATCAACATCAAACGTCTTGTAGACGTGTTTACCATATATCAACATAAAACGTCTTGTAGACGCATTGACCATATACCTACATAAAACGTCTTGTAGACGCGTTTACCATATTTCAACATAAAACGTCTTGTAGACGCATTTACCATATATCAACATAAAACGTCCTGTAGACGTGTTGACCATATATCAACATCAAACGTCTTGTAGACGTGTTTACCATATATCAACATAAAACGTCTTGTAGACGCATTGACCATATACCTACATAAAACGTCTTGTAGACGCGTTTACCATATTTCAACATAAAACGTCTTGTAGACGCATTTACCATATATCAACATAAAACCTCCTGTAGACGTGTTGACCATATATCAACATAAAACGTCTTGTAGACGCGTTTACCATAGATCAACATAAAACCTTCTGTAGACGTGTTGACCATATATCAACATAAAACGTCTTGTAGACGCGTTTACCATATATCAACATAAAACGTCTTGTAGACGTGTTGACCATATATCAACATAAAACGTCTTGTAGACGCGTTTACCATAGATCAACATAAAACGTCTTGTAGATGCCTTTACCATAGGTCAACATAAAACGTCTTGTAGACGTGTTGACCATATATATCAACATAAATTGTCTTGTTGATGTGTTGACCATATATTAACATCAAAGTTCTTGTAGACGCGTTTTCCATATATCAACATTAAACGTCTTGTAGACGTGTTGACCATATATCAACATTAAACGTCTTGTAGAGAGGTCGTGCTGAGATATATAAACGGAGGTTCATTTGTAACTCGGAAGATCCAAGCTGTAAATGTGTTACAGCTTGGAGGCACCGTGCGATAAAAACGCGTTAGCGTTCCACTTCTGGGCCAGAGGGGTCCAATCAGCGACATGAATTAAAAATGTGGACCAATCAGAAACGAGATTATCACGAATAATCTATATTCGCTCTGATGCGTTTTGAAATCGAATGCACACAGACGTAGAATGAAATACATACGTCTGGATTATTCGGATTCAATATTTTCTATTTCATTAGTAGCTAGACGTTTTGACATAACCTATTTGACATGGGCACACTGTCCAATCACTATTAATGGGATGTATATGAAAACATAAGATTAAAATAAACACTTAATGACCTGGGGAGCGTTATAGGCCTACCAAACGACATAAGGAAAATTAGTTTCGTACGTCCAAACCAATTTATATACATATTATCTTAACCCTTTACCTAACGCCAAATTTTCGACTGTCCCAAATTGAAAGAGTTTGCAGACGGCATTTCAAAATGTGACGAAATTGGAAAATAATCTTCTGATAGGGGTGAACACATTGTGGGAAAAGAAGAAATTGCTCGTTACGAGCAATTTCTCCTTTTCCCACAATGTTTCCCAGAGTCGTCTGCAACAAAGTGATTAAATGTCGTTATTGTTTGACATTGGGTTAAACACAAGTTTAATGTTGTATGTTGTAATGTGTCAAGACCTTGGAGACACCGTGGGTGACTCAAATGATGTGTTTCTTTGCAGTATTGCTTTACCTGAGATTTAAATAAAATGGGTTAAATCAAACGCTAACCTACCAATTATGTTTTTGAATTTTTGTGACGTGTCTAACTTGCTTTTTATTGAAAAACTACGCATGCAAAAGTGAACCATGAAAAGTTGAGCGTTTTACATAAGGTCGAAGGCTGTTGCTTAAAATTAGAGAAAAGAAATTGCCATCGGCTAAAATACCATACATTCCCTCGGCGTGGTTTCAAATTTGGTTGACGGCATTTGGATTTTCGTAAGAGATAGTCTCCCGGTTTACTCACGGAACATCGATGGTTCTAGCCGGCTTGGTCGACCCATATATGCAGGCTAGTGTTTCGTTTTCTTCCACCATCATTAGCCGTGTATTGCAACGAAATTAAAGTAATGAAGAGGCGACATAAACCCTAATAGATAAACAGATATGCATCCTGCTACACATTCGTTATGAAATGATGCCCGAAGTCGTGCTGTTATCTTTAATTAGACAGTCTGCATTTTGTCACGAAGCGCTTAGACTTTAATTAAGATCAAGACGTGTTATCGCGAGTGTGACTCGAAAGCAACACTACTCGTTCGTAATGAAGTGTGTGTGTGTGGGGGGCACGGTACTTGTGGTTTAACAGCGGTTTCGTACATCAAATTAGCGACAGAGGTCACCGGGAGATGCGTTAACACAAGAAACAATCGCGATTTCAATAAAAAAAAAAAGCAAAACCGGACGGACCACTGCCGTTGATCGGTGATTTAAGGTTCTAAAGGGCTGCAATTATAGCATATGCCGGAAACCAATTCCGCAAATCGACAAAATGTCAAAGCTGCTATGTCATTATCTTCAGAAGTAGCTTTTAACTTCGAATGTCATGTGTGAAAACAAAGTTTCAATTGAATATTTCCTGTAGTTTAATACTTATTCAAAGTAATCGAAAAACTACCGTTTACAAGTCCCCTGTTCCGTACAATTTCCTTTTGATTTCAAACTGGTGTGCTTGCGTAACTGTATCTAGCACCACTCAAGAAGATGTCGTGTCAGTATACGGGTTACTGTCACGTTGCGTGCTGTCGATAGATGCGCAAGCATCAAAATCAGAACCCTTAATGTCCGAGCCTCCTATGCCCCGTCGGTAACGTGTTCGAGTTAGAAAAGAAGGGTCCAGAGTTTGAGCCCTGGGATGATAATCATTGTTGAAGATGAAGATGTGTATAGTAGAGTTTATTGCCACAATTTACCTGAAATAGTGTTGCAATCGGCATTATGTTCCAGTTCAATAAACCCTTAGAATGCTTGGTAATTTTCTGTAAATAGTATTTTGTGTCGTTTGCTTTCCAAAACGTGAAATATCTGCTTTATTTTGGCGCGGAAAGATGCACAGAGTTGCAAACAGGTGAGTTCATAGGCGAGCCGCCAATTTACTTGGCGACTGGCTTGGATCTAACCTGTTTGCATTAGCATGAAGTCGGTTCCAGCACTATACGGGTTACATGTAACTCAGCAATTGTTGTCCAACAAACGCGTTTTCTTCCCTGTCTTGTCGTCATGTTACTCGGATAATAGTAACAGCATTTCGACGAGAAAGCTGCATCTTCATGATTTATTTGTGCACTGGTTTGAACTAATTGGAAAAGTATTTGTGTATTTAAAAAATAGTTCCCAAAGGCGCTAAGTTTCCAGCATAGAAACGAACAATAATTTACGACAAAGTGTTCTATCAAATCTAATACTTGGATATTTAGGAAGTCTTCAACTGAATTGCCTAAAGTTACACGTACTTACGTAGCAAAAGGCAGTGCATTTGAAGAAAAAAAAATAGGATTGATAATCATTAATGCATTTTATTTATCATTTCTACCAAACGATAACATAAACAATCTGTTTTTCCGTTACAACGTAATTGACCCATGTAGATGGTTTAAATCTGGGCCAGTCACAAAATCCCAATAAAGGGGAATAGGTTAAATCTATTTCTGTTTTCTAATGAGACAAAAACGGAAATAAAGTAACACGCCTCGCCAATTCTGATCAATCCTTGTCATTGCCTTTTTCGCACGTTGCGCAATACTCGACGCTGTGTCACTTCCGGATATGTCGTAACCATGGTGCGCCTGGCTTCTTAACATGAACAGGAGGGGCGCAGGGCAAATAGATATAAGTTTCAACGACTCCATTAGTGTCGGCTTTTAGATAAAAGTTTTATTCTACATCGATTGCGAAACAAGTTCAGGCAACTTATATAAATCACTCTCGATTCTGCTTCCGAATACAAAACCAGTAGCCGCGCCAAATGTGGATTAATGAAGGTTCGCAAGGAGAATCTCGCTATCTACGGGATTAGAACCCACGACACTTCTTTCCCGAGGCCGACGCTCTACTTCAGGCTACCGGTTTATTAAACAAATTATAGAAAATATTTGTGTAAGTCAAAACTGATAAACATGGATGGTATCGTAAATGAAAGTACAATATTGCAATGTAACACGTCATTGGATGCGTCTCGGAGAGACGATTCCAATGATGTGTTACTTTGCAATATTGCTTATACCGATATTGAAATAAAAGGCATTGTTTTTTTAAATTACGCAAATCTTAAGTGTAAACTGTTAAGTAAAACGGACCCAGGGACCACTGTCCTCCTTTGACCTCTAGTGTCGGATAAAGGTTTCATCAACTGATTGCGCTTTTCTTCCGTAAATAATTATTATACGAGCATTGGCAATGTAATCTTGTTTGAGTCCCGATGTCCTAACATGAAACGTGTTCAATAGATATTGTCGACAATCAAGAAGTATCACAAATGTACTTTTCATGGATGTTCATCCACTGTATTCCGTTAAGATAAACATGTTCATCCTCGACGATCAAATATAACGCTACATTTGTCATTCGAACACGAGTCATTGTTTACCATCAAGAATCAAATAATCTTTACGATGCTTTTATGCAGAAATGTTTGTTTAGATGTGCTCTTCAAACGAAGACGCTCTTCAAACGAACTCCCTTTACCAAATGTAAACTTTCGACTGCCCCCAATTGAAAGTGTTTGTAGACGACATTTCAAAATGTGATGAAGTGGAAAAATAATCTTCTGAAAGAGCAGAAAAAAATGTGTGAAAAGGAGAACTTGCTCTTAACGAGCAATTGCTCCTTTTCACACAATGTTTTCCAGAGTCGTCTGCAACAAAAACGTCAAATGTCGTTATTGTTTGGGAAACGGATAAACACGAAAAAAAAAACTGAACAAGAAAAAGCACATAAAAATCTATGGGGTGAAAACCCAATAAAACATCCGTTGCTTATGTATCACACCCTACCACGGGATCTCTCGTGATCGTTATTATTTACCACGAATTTTATTGGACCAGTACTGATTAGATATTTCATTCACTTACATCAGAGCAAGACCTCTAAAATGAATAAATAAATATGACGGAATTGTTATGTCGAGAACGGGTTTGACCTAGTTAGACCGATTTATTTATTGTGCCATCGATCATAGAGATATACTTCTAGTTTTATTCTCGACCATTTCCTACCAGCTTCCTGACATTATATCACCGTTATGAGGATAAAACATCACAGTCCCCGTTTTGACGCCATTCAAATATTCACCACTTGTATCGCAGGAATGTCGCATTATCTCAAGGTCAGGCCTCGTGTCCAAGGGTCAGCACTCAATGAATGGGATAAGAAGCAACCACGCGTAACAACAAAAAATTACTTTTGAAAAAACCGTTCGTATTTATTTACCGTTTGACCTCTAATTGACCTCAGAAATTCTTGGAGTGTAACAGTTGACCTTTAATTTGGCCTCTGTAATCTTTTACATGTAACAGTTGACCTTTGATTTGACCTCTGTAATCTTTGGCGTGTAACAGTTGACCTTTTATTTGACCTCTGTAGTCTTTGGCGTGTAACAGTTGACCTTTGATTTCACCTCTGCAATATTTGGCGTGTAACAGTTAACATTTAATTTGACCATTGTAATCTTTGGCGTGTAACAGTTGACCTTTGATTTGACCTCTCTAATCTTTGGCGTGTAACAGTTAACCTTTAATTTGACCATTGTAATCTTTGGCGTGTAACAGTTGACCTTTGGTTTGACCTCTCTAATCTTTGGTGTGTAACAGTTGACCTTTGATTTGACAACTGTAATATAAGGCGTGTAACAGTTGTCCTTTGATTTGACCCCTGTAATCTTTGGAGTGTAACAGTTTACCTTTGATTTGACCTCTCTAATCTTTGGCGTGTAACAGTTGACCTTTGATTTGACCTCTGTAATCTTTGACGTGTAACAGTTTACCTTTGATTTGACCTCTCTAATCTTTGGGGTGTAACAGTTTACCTTTGATTTGACCTCTGTAATCTTTGACGTGTAACAGTTTACCTTTGATTTGACCTCTCTAATCTTTGGGGTGTAACAGTTCGCCTTTGATTTGACCTCTGTAATCCTTGGGGTCGTTTGGCAAAGGGGTGATGTTTTAGAGCGCCTAATGCACACATATACATAGGTAATGAACGTCCACACAAATGTATATATTTGTCTAATCTAAACGATTCAGGCAATAGGCTACTGCACATGATAAAGAATTGTTCAATTCAGTCAAAGAATAACGTAACGCCAACGCCATCTTTGGCTTCACGTAACGTAATACTTCCACGTTAGTTGAATTTTCCGCGATCTTAGAAAAATTATCAATTAACATTGTATTATTTTTTTCAGTTCAAATTCTCCGTTTAAATCATTGTTTTTTTTTTTTTGTTTCTTTGTAAATTTCGAAAGAAGGCTTATTTACTCGACTTCACTGTGAAAAAGATATCAAGAGATGCCTTCTACCCATCCTTAGATATTTCCAGATAAAGAGTTGTTAATTGTTCATCGTTTAAAAAGAACTTTTAGTGTCATACCCTCTCTTGAGAAATTCCTGAAAACGAGGTAACTACAGCAAAGCTGTAGGAAATATACGAGTGACAAAAACCAAATTGTTAGTGAAATCTTGTTCTAGAGTTGGATTATGAAATGATATACGCAAGTCCCCTTTGTAGTGTCGCTTTGAACTATAGATCTTTAGATTCGTCTAAATAAGCGAACAAATATCTAAGGGTTATGGTTAGGTTTTGTCGTTATTTCTAGATCCAATATCTGTTTTTCGCAGCCAGTATGCTTGCAGAAACCTTTGATAAAGTACCCGTATGAGAATAAAACAAAAAAGTGCTCTTTGTCTGGCACCCGTGAAAGGTGACAAAAGATCTGCAAAAGAACGAATCCATTTCTGCAGACTTCTAATTAAATCAGAAAAGAAGCTGGTATTATTATTTAGAAGGCGTTCTTGTGATTAACCACCCGTTTATATAACTTACCAGTTGTAATGTAATGTAATTTCACATGGGTACAAAATCACAAAGGCTAAAAACGCACACTTTCTAACTTTGGTACATTTCAAACAGAGCCATGCTATATAATATAATATATATTTTGATCCTGGTGGCTTTTGCCCTAACACATGCTCCAAACCTTCTTTGCAGCAGATCTAGCCAACGTTGAAAAACGTTGGCTTTTACATCTAATGGAACGACGCACTTATTGATGCATTCTGATATTTCTAATAATACGTTTAGATGTTAAATACTATTTTCCAAAGCCATTAAAAGAGATATATTGTCTAAGATAGAATAAACCCACCAGAAAAACATGCACATGAACATCACGACTGCAATATGACAAGATAACTTGCCAGACTTACTGATGAGTTGGTGATGAGAATAATATGCAAAAAATTAATCCTTCAAGTCCAAAAACGAATCACTTTGTTCAATTATGCAAATATTGTCGATAATCGAGGACATTCCTAAAGTAGCTAGCCAATGTGTCGAGACATGTCACGTGACCATCTTGTGACTGACCGTGTTTCGTCGTCACACCTTCTTGGGTAACAACGTTTAAACCCATTACCAAACAATAACGACATTTGACCACTTTGTTGCAGACGACTCTGGAAAACATTGTGGGAAAAGGAGAAATTGCTCGTTAAGAGCAATTTCTCCTTTTCCCACAATGTTTTTCTGCCCTATCAGAAGATTATTTTTTCAATTTCATCACATTTTGAAATGTCGTCTGCAAACCCTTTCAATTTGGGACGGTCGAACATTTGGCGTTTATTAAAGGGTTAAAGGGATTAGCTCATATATTCGATGTCGGGTAGTAATAAACGTTAAAGATTTAAAAATGACAATAATTGTCATTAAAACAAACACCGTTTCCACTTTCCTTACTTCTAGGTTGCTTCAACCCGTGATTTCGTTAGATAATGCGGAGTCAGACTTCTTTCCTGTCAGCGCTTTTATCGGAAAGCCGGTTTATAAGTAAGCGCAGGAATACCTTTTCGCGCACCTTGCTAATGTCACGTGACAAGAGCGGTTAAACGTTACCAAATTCTCGTATGACGATGATATAGGGTAGCATCTCTTGTTCTAGGGTTTGAAGGCTGTTAATAATCTAGTCTTGAGCTACTTTTTAATTTTATGTCGTCATTTTACCAATAGAAAACAATTTATTTTCAAAAGCTGAAATAAAAATCTGTGAGATAGTATAATCCGTTTAAGGCAAATCATCGAGTTATTTGTATTGTAATGAAATACAAAGTATGTTTTTATTTTGCTTCTTATTTTAACAATAATTTGGTGGGCAGGAGTCCTTAAGTTAAGCGTCGGATTTAGGACTCGAGTTTTAGGCGAGTTTGAAACTCTGGCAAACTTCATCAAACTTTCTAGTGCTTTTGTATCAATGAATCAGAATCGATAATGATTGACATCGTGATCAGTTGTAAGAATTTATTTTGCAATTTGTGTGAAATAATCGAGTTAATGTAGAATACCCATAATCCGCCATTTTGACAATCATTTATACATCGAATTACTTCTGTCGTTCTCGGTATACATCGATGTGTACCGAGAACGACCGACGAAAGAATGCGTTTCAAAATGGCGAATTATGGGTACTTTACCTTAAATCTCAATCATGGTATTTTCACGGTTGTTGGTTTGTCTCTCCTCGTAACTTTCTCACCATTACTGCAAATTTCACCATCCATTCAATGTCGTGGCCTGTCTCCTTGTGTAAACAATGCAGTGTTGATCAGCGATCAGACACAAATAAATCACGCCGCAATAGAAATGGGAAATGACGATAACGATTCGTCAATCAAAGATAACATGGTCCTCAGGGAAATCGGTCCGTGTGTCTAGCGAAAAAGTTGCATCTTTAAAGTGGAAAGAGTATGCTACGTGTGTGCCTGATTAGATGAACACAATAACGTATTTACGGTACTGATCATGGCCTCAATATTAGGGGAATCACTTGGCTACCATTAAAGTAGGTTGACACATCAAAATCACCTGGGACGTGGTCATCTTGTACGGACATAATATCGTTAACATTGGCCAGGTGATCCCCCGCCTTTTGACGCTTAGCATGAGCTTATTAGAAATCAGTGCTCATGTGTTGGTTGTTGTCTTGAAACGGAAATGTCATCAGGGAAAGCGCAGGAATATAATCCTAGCCGAATATGAATGATATAAAAATGGAATAATAATCCTAAGTCAAACCCGATATCTTTTCCCATACATGACACTATTGGGACATTTTTTTTATCTTGTTATCTTGTTATCTATACTGATTCAATTTAAACAACGAAAAAAAAAAAAAGTCATCAATTCAAACAACGAATAAAAGACCAAAACAAAAAACACACACAAAGCGGATGCAAAACGGAAAATCAAAGATAAAACAAAGGTTATACAGCACATTTTTATTGGTCCATAAGATGCACTGGCGACAGGAGAGAAATGTCTTTCTAGTTACATAATATTAATTAAGAACCAATACGATGATGTAGCCGATTTATTATACACAAGATGCCGTCGACAATCTGCCGAGTTCTGCTCTAGCATGCAGTATTTCCCTTATTACCCCGAGGTGTAATTAGTGCATTGTTTAATTACACTACCTGCGAACCATGATCGTATATCGTTAATCTTCAATGAACTAGTTTAAACTTGTTTATTTTACATCGATTGTGAAACAGCTTATGTTAATCACTCTCGATTCTGCATCCCGGATACATTACCAGCACTCGCACCAAACGTGAATTTGTGAAATGTTGCTATGCAGATCCTGCTACGTACGGGCCCCAAACCCACGATCCCCTTGTCCAGAAGCCAACGCTCTACCCCTGGACCATTATCCTCCACAAGATAGATAGACGAGATAGATACGATCATTTTGTCAAACAGCGACGTCGGATCTGTTCTATTTTCTTCCCGCTGACGATGGCCGTCAAGTATGTCTGAGAGACTGGAAATTGGAATCAAACCAGCTCTTCCCGCCTTGAGCCTGTCAGCATACACTGTCTCTAACACAAATCAACGTTCGTAAACAATGCCCAAGGGACGAAAATGGAACGGCAAATGATCGGCAAAAGATCACAAAAGGTTCAGCAAAGGAACGACAATGGTTCGACATAGGAACGACAAAGCGTCGCCAAAGGAACGACAAAGGGTCGCCAAAGGGTCGACAACGGAACGACAAAGGGTCGACAAAGAAACGACAATGGGTTGAAAAAGGGTCGACAAAGGGTCGACAAAGGGTCGACAAAGGATCGACAAAGGAACAACAAAGGGTCAACAAAGGCACGACAAAGGGTCGACAAAGGAACGACAAAAGGTCGACAAAGCAACGACAAAGGAACGACAAAGGGTCGACAAAGGGTCGACAAAGGGTCGCCAAAGGAACAACAAAGGAACAACAAAGGGTCGACAAAGTAACGACAATGTGTTGACAAAGGGTCGACAAAGGGTCGACACAGGGTCGACAAAAGGTCGACAAAGGGTCGACAAATGGTCGACAAATGGATGGCAAAGGGACGGATATAGGTGTCCTGCTACTCATTTGTTGACGTGCTGAGATCAAGGCCCGTGATTTCGAAAAAAAACCTTTTTGATTAAAGGTAGAATACTCATTATCCGCCATTTTGAATCACATGAAAATAGATCGACCAATGAGCAAGAAGGTTGGTGAGCACCTGTCTGGCCCAGAGTGACAAACTTTACACAATAACTTACCAAACTGAACGAAACGTTATTTGCTACGAGTTTCGTCTCTAACCAAACTTTAAAGACTTCAAAAAATGATCTGGTATAACACTTTTGACTTCAGGGTACACTTTCCCAAAGTTTTGATGAATCATCAGGGATGCGTCTCTACCCCAATAATCTTTAAACTTCGGACCTCAATCATCGAAATGGCGCAATTCGTTTACAATAAAGTACTGTAGCTAGTTTTCATACAAATTTCTCTCTCAATTACTTTTTTTCAAAAATGCGTTCTAGTGAAGCCTATATAGCATGGTCTTAGAAGGCATATTTGGGAACGTGGTCCAGTGGTTGGGCGTCGGCTTCATGATCGGAGGGTTCCGGGTTCGTATCCCGGCCGGATCATGGGAATTTTCGTGAGCAGAAAATGCATCCCACATTGCTCCTCTCCACCCAGGTGTATAAATGGGTACCTGTGAGGGAATAAACAAATGTGCCGTGGCTGCATTTGCGCCATATGTTAACGGCCGGTTTATCACCCAGTGATCGGGGAGGTAATTGTAAGAGTCGCATGAATATGCCAAGCATAAATATGAGATTATAAACCCCTACCTTTATATTTATGTTGACGTGACCTTGCTTCGTGGAATTCACTTGTTGCTTACCGTGAAGGTATCATTAAAGCATTGTATTAAAGGAAATTGTGTTGATTACACGCTATATGGCAAACACTATTGGCTACCGCTTTACTAAACTACTAAGAAAAAATATCTGCGTATATCAAAATGACAAACATGGATAGTATCCTAAATAAAAGTACAAAATTGCAATGTGACACGCCATTGGAAGAGTTTTGGAAATATTGCAATACTGCTTAGCCAAGTATAAAAATAAGAGGGAATGTTGTTTTAAATTTAACCAAATTTTAAGCATAAAATGTTAAGTAAAAAAAGCTACCCATGTTTTTTTTCTATAAATGATTTATCCCATTTCGTCTGTTTATGGCATGCCGAGAGACCATGAGGAATGTCTAACCAGTTCATTTACTCATGGCGAATTAAAATGGATGGGTGAAATTGGATTGAACAAAATCTAAAAGTAGATTTTCAGTCATTACTCAACACTCTTATAGTTCTTTCAAACATAACATCCACTTTAAACACCCAATAATGTGCATCTTATCCATGATGAAACGTGCTCAATAGCTTGTCAAGTTCACAACATTATAACACATTAACAATAATTGAATTGGTTTAATTGATGCAAATGAATAAAAGAGTTAACTCCGTCGTTAACCGATTTTCGAAGCATAATTGGGTTATTCTACGCATCATTTTTGCTTTTTGTTTGCTATCAGCTACTGTATCTGAGCGACACTTGGGAAGGAAGAAAACATAAACCAAAACTTCCCCGGACTCGGCATTCAACGGATCAATCTATCTACAAAACAAATGACAAACCGAAGTGATTACATGTGTCCGTGGGGTATACTTTTATCTTGTACTATCGGTTCGGAACGATCGGGAATAAAAATCCGTATAAATAGAGACGCACGATTTGTTAGACCCGCATTTTTGACAGCGCCACAGTGAGGTCGATTGGTGGAAAATCCTTACCATGATAAGGATGTTTGCGGTTTGCAGAAATTAAGGTTTTATAAAAACCGGAATAGCCCCAAAAAAAGTAATGATAATAAAAAGCAATAAGTATTGCAAAACTGATTTTTATTGCAATTCCGTTTGGTATGTTCTGTTCGACCAGTTTCGCAATAACCGGAACTGCAATACAATTTCGAACTTTGGTCTTATGCGTACGTGACATTCAAATAGGATCTAGGAAGTGTTGTTGTTTCCGAGACATCAGGATAAAATCCGATTCATACGTCGACGCATGGATAATGTTCAATTTTGGTAAAATGTTCACTAAAAATGAGCAGAATTATTGCAAACCTGGTTTTTATTGTATTTTCGGTTGTTACACGACTTTTATATAGAGTCGATTTTGAAATGTTCTCTGTTCTCCAGACCAAACTATCAATGTCCGGTTAAAATGAGTTTGGTTAAATTTCTTTTAAAATTAAAATCCTTTATATAGCTCTCTAGTCGAACCAATATCATACGATATTTTATTTTTTATTATATGTGGTCAAGAAGTAGAACGTCTGTCTCTGGACACGAAGGACGCGGGTTCGAATCCTGTGAATACCGAGATCTGCCTTGCGATCTTTCATTTACCAATTTCGGTACGAGAACTGGTTATGTATCCGGGAAGCAGAATCGAAAGTGATTTATCTTAGGCGTAAGAACTCGTTTCACAGTCAATGTGAAATAATTAGCTTTCAACTAATATATGTTCGATATACGGCACCGATTTTCAATGAAAGAAATCATGGAATGGCCGTTTCTCAGTTGAGAGAACTTGTGGTCAGGTCCTTTTGCCAAAGTTGATGATTTTGCTACGCTCTAATGTTGTGTACCGTGTATTTTATATTCAATTATATGGATATAAAATATGTTTAAACTAAATAATTTATGCTGTTTGCGCTACTTTAACGTGTTCGCCAAATCTCTGAATAAACAGGTGTTTCGAGAAAGATCGATATCAACTGCTAAACCACAATATATTACAAAGAATTGTTTTCCCCCGTGGCAAGTTTGCTTCTGAAAAGTCAGTTGAAGGTCGAAAGAAATGTATTACAGGTAATGTTCCTGGAAACAGTAATATAAGGGCTTTAGGCGAATCATTCAGGCACTTTTCTTACCAATGATTACTTCCCCATACATTTAAGAATCTACTGTTATATACGTACATTGTATGTTAATCCATTGGGATCTAGATTTGCGGTAAAACATTCTGAGAGCGCGGAAAAGCTCTGAGGATATTTAAATTTCGTACCAGTGATTTTATCTTTATAATATGTTTCTAGAGTGGTTCCCTTTATAATATAGAGCCAGGTTATGCTTATTCTGTTTACCTAATCCAATTTCGTTCAACGTGACACAGTCTTATCCTAAACAAAGTTCAAATTGATTACTCTTTCATATCTCAAACTTCTGTAGAAATGTCCTGTAAAACTGTTGCTGTATTAACATGTGAAATCGTTCTTATGAGCTAAGTTGTAATGGTTTAAAACATGCGTTAGACTAAACCATGTTTAATAAAATCAAAATGGAGCACATGTCACTATGTGGGATACATTCAACATTTTCATGCGGACTGCCGATTTACCTAAAACCGTTTTAAGGTAGAAAACCCATAATCCGCAATTTGGAAACTTTTTCTTTCTTTTGGTCATGTCGGTCGTACTCGGTATACATCGGTCGGGACCGGAACTATTCACTCTACTAAAAGTAGTATCGGTCCCGACTGATGTGTTACCGAGATCGACCGAAGTTGTCCAACGAAAGAAAGAGTTTCAAAATGGCGGATCATGGGTTTTCTATCTTAATATCGACGATTAACAACAAGCAAGCTAACTTGTTGATTTGCGATAGAGGTGCAGTGGTAGAGCTGGATTTTCGGTTCGATACAGAACAAGCCATAACTTCTTGATTTCGCCATTGACTGTTATAAAAGAAATCTTCTACCGATATAGATGTAAACATTTAATATATGTGTTTATGAAAATGTCAATATGCATTGTAAACCTTTTACCTGTCTCTATTACCTCTCTAATTTTCTCTGTTTTCCTTTTATTTTGGCATTTTGTTCCATTTAGTCAATTGTCTGTCATGTATCAAGTATGCTGTGCTATAACGTGAACAAATAAAGAAACAAAAAAGAATACAGATATCGATTCAAAATTCTGATAACACAAAACATCTAGATACGGTGGCATAGGTGACATGTATGCGATTTTTTTGTCGTTATTCCGAGTTAATAATGCGAAATAACGAGAACATTATCTCGTTATTTCGACATACTAACTCGAAATAACTAGATACCTTAGTCGTTATTTCGACTTTCTAACTCGGATTCTTTCGAGTTAGTAAGTCAAAATAACGACTTAATTATCTCGTTTTTTCGAGTTATTAAGTCAAAATAACGACTAAATATCTCGTTATTTTGAGTTATTAAGTCGAAATAACGATTAACTATCTCGCTATTTCGAGTTATTAAGTCGAAATAACGACGTAATTATGTCGTTATTTCGAGTTAGTAAGTCGAAATAACGATTTAACTAACTTGGAATAACGAGAGAAAAAAACCGCATACATGTCACCTCTATTCCACCGTATCTAGGGGATATTTGGCAAAGGTTATTATTACGAGCAAGTTCATACGATGCTTCTTAAACCATTCCTCTGGTACCGATGCTCACGGGTTTGATCCCTGTTAGCGGCGAGGTGAAAATACCAGGACTCACCCACAAATCGAAGACTACTGGTTTAGTATCCAGGAAGCCGTCATCTAGAGGATTTAATAGCTTCAACCTTCCATCTCAATCGATATGAAAGAAATTAAGTTTTAACTAATCTAAATGATTAATCGAACCGATTAAAATAACTTCAATGAGAAATTTAATCAATATCCTTTTACTTTGTGCGTGGATAATTGAAACGGTACCGCGTCCTTCAACTTCTTCAGGTTTGGACATGATTTAGAAAGAATACTTTTTCTTTATCTACAATAACTTGTTTAGGCGCATGAGTGTTATGTTTACTTGATAATTGACGAGTTGTTAAAACGAATTTTGTTGTGAAAGTAACGTTGATGTATTAAGGATATACATGAGTCGTTTTAGATTAAATACTTATGCATTAGCAATTGAAATTTGAAAATACAATGGAACTGACGAACAAAATATAATTTTCAATTTATGTAATTTTAACGTAATAGAGTCGGAATACCACTTTTAACTATGTTGTCTAGCTTATTCAAAAATAAGGTTAAAGTACTATGGCCTTACATGAAAATCTTTGTAAACATGATGTCATCTATAGGTAGAAAGGTTTTTTTTTTGAAATTTCACTTTTTTTAAGGAAGCATTTCAATAACACAATACTCACACATCAGTTGATAAAATACGCCTTTCTTGGGAGGGGGTTAATATGCATGTGTGCTTGTATGCAGATATACATGAGAGTATACATATGTGCATTGTTTTAATATTCTTGTAGATTGATTGAATTGTATATTTATTCTGTTTGCATACTCTAATGAACTGTTATGCCCAAAAACATGTTTGTGCTGATTTTGCCGAGTTAATAACTGAAATGATTTAATCAACAAAACCCTCATTGATTTACGACGAACAAACCAAAAAATTGATCAATCCTGACCTTATCTGTGTTACCCTGTAAGTTCAGATACGCGTTATTAACGTCAAAGTAACGTCCAGTTGATCTATACGGGCCATCCGTGATCCTTTCTCAAACACGCATAACCTTAAAAGAAATGTTGCATAGGAAATGCTTTTCGAAAGCATCGCGACCAAAGAAGAATTAACTCAGTATGAGCAAATTCTTCTTTTGTCAAGATGATTTCAGACACCATTCAATTGAATTGATATGGTTTGTTTTACATTGTTTTTCTTTATCAATTTGGTAATTACTTTATGGGTAATAAAAGAAATCCCATTTGTTGTGGTTCACTCATAGCATGGAAAGGGTAATTAGTCGTATATGGGGTCACAAATTCCCCTACGTGTGTAATTAACGTCATTAAGACCAGTGTAAGCGGAAACAGACAAAGATCGGTCATAGAATCTACATCTCCCACTGCGTAGTTAGCCTGACAATGAACAAGCCATTCTCGTCATAGGAATAGCCTTTGCACGTATGGGATCGAATCTTGGCATTGGAAGAATTAGATTTTCGTATAAGATTTTCACTCGACTTACTTACGAAATGTCAATGGTTCTTTCCGGCTTGTCCAAATACATGTGGGCAAATACGTCTGTGGTCCATTTTCTATCACCTGTCACAAAAACAACAACGAACATCAAAGATTTAACATATGCTGTAATGACCAAATGAACGAAACAAACTGTAAAACACATTTAACATATACTCGATTGAAATTTTACGCTGCTTTTCAAAAAAATAAAAAAATCAGTTACGTCCGAGTTATAAACCATTTTATTTATATGCCTGAATTGTCCTCGAAAGGATTGCATACTTTCTTCCCCAAGGAACGATTGATTTTCATCATGAGTACCAAAGGCCGATGTTGAGAAATGAATTAATCGTGTTTCACAGAATTCATTTGCAACAACAAAGTGGAGAAAAATACCATAAAACATTTTGCACACGCTTCCCATCAATAAACACAGTAATATATTCTCTTTGATACAACGTATTCTGATTGAATCCCACTGTCTAACGGAATTCCGACGTTCTTTCTACAGGCCGGGGAATCATGTGACCACTGCCCGAACAAGATTGCCTCGCCAAGGTGTTTTCCTTTTTTCACCTACTTTTTCCTATGATAGCCCCACATGAGATGACCATTAACTTTTCGGTTCTGGTGGTATTTGATAACCCAGAATCGGAAATAAATGGTCAACTCATGTGGGGTACACAATGTAGATGTCATTGGTAAAAATACGTGAAACAAATAAAAAGAGACCTGGGTGCAGCTATCGTGTTCGGACATAAGACAGCAGACACTATTCATGAATCAAGAAAAATAACAATTGTATTGTGCTTAATTTGAACCGGTATGCAACAGCACACAAGCCAATTTGTTGAGCAATAACTTCACATGCCTCAATTATATTAGGGATCATGGATCATCCTGCTATACCGCCTGTAAATTACATCCACGTCTGCTCCATCAAATATTAAAGTGTCTGCGACAAGATTGTCTCGGGATGATAACATTTGGTTCCAAGTGACTGGACAGTCACATCAGGGTTGATTAGATGTTTTGTTTTCATGCTGTCTCCTTTAAGTCAAGAACTGGATTCAAACTATCCTCATCACTCAATAGACGGCCACCTAGAATTTCTTTACTTTAAAGACGATCAAAAAATGTGTTTTCATTGAAAACATATTAAGACAAACTTTCAGTGCCTTAATCGAAAAGTGGAATAATAAAAAGTCGTGGAATTGCTTTCTGACGCATCTTGCTCGAGTTTTAGATGCTTTTAACCATTTCAACAATATCACAGGAAGGAAGCGATTGGCCATCATACATAAAATAAACAGTTTAAACAATTTATTAAATATGCGATCCAGATATGCCATACATGTACTGAACAGGTATGAACAGGATTGAGAACTGGATGAGTGATTATGTATTGTCTAGCTGTGTAAATCTATGTTCTCATTTTGTTTATAGAAGACATTTGATTTTAAAACGATTAAAATCTCAATCCTTGAGACGCTCTCTTTAAAGACATTAATTACATCCACAGTTGCTCCATCAAATATTAAAGTGTCTGCGATAAAATTGTCTCGAAATGATAATATTCGGTTCCAAGTGACTGGACGGTCACATCAGGATTGGCGAGATGTTTTGTTTTTATGTTCTCTCTTAAAAGGACGATCGAATAACAATCCTAATAAGACAATATGCCAATAACAATAATCTATGTTTTAAAACATATGACCCTTTTTTAGGTCCTACTTTTTAAGTGCTGAAAACAGGCGGGGCGGGGGCATCGCGAGACTTATGTTTACAATCTTGTCCGCACAATATGGCCATGTCCAGGTATTTTTGTATTTTTACCTACTTTTGCCAATAATAGCCACATTGTGTACCCCTCATGTGTTGACCATCATCTCACCAGTTCGAATGGTACATGATAACCAATGCTTTATAATCGCAGTTGACGACCAACTGTTTTGTACATTCGCGCCCGTCGACTGCGATTTTTCTGCCGAGTGCGTATCCTGGGAAAAATTGGTAGCAGTATAGGATCCTTCTGTCACTATATATATAGTTGGCGAAGCTGCATGCAAAAAGGAAAGGCAATACATTGACTTGGTTTGTCTAATTTAAGTTCACATTGCTTTCTTTTCTTTTCTTCTCGTTGTACCGTTTAGACTTTTGAATCAATAGATATACTCAGGGCAAGGCGATATACTTTCGGAGATCAAAGCTTCAACCTTTTAAACTCAATAAAACCTTATTCTGACTGTATGCAGGGGATAATTCCATGCCATGTTTGAATACACGTGTTTGTAGGTCCCTTTCCACAATATCTAGAACTAGAAAGGACGATTCAGTCAAAGAAAACCCCATAAAAGTTATAAAATGTCTAGATCAAAGAAAACCCCATCAAAGTTATAAAATGTCTATGTCAGAGAGCTTTGTACGTCATAACGGGGCTTCACTTTCCAGACGTAGACTGTACATTGAGATTCAGTGTGTGATTTATTAACTCTCATAGTGCTGGAACCGACTTCATCCTTATGCAAACAGGTAAGATATAGGCCGGCTTGTCTGTGATCTAACCTGTTTGCTACTCTGAGTATCTTTCCTCATCAAAATTAAGCGGATATTTAAGGTTTTGGAAAGCAGGCGACCCAAAAATCTATTTTTAGAAATTTATAAAGCATTCTAAGTGTTAAAGAACGATGACACTATGCTGCATGATGTCGCAGATCAGCCATTTGAAGTATGAGAACGGAACAATTCATGATAACTCTTTCGGCGTATTGGGTGAATGTAGCAATCCAAAAATAATCTACACAAGCTAACATATTTTCTGCTCTCTTTGATCAATCTGAACACATCGGGTTTATCCAACTAAAACACCTCTGAAATGATAGGGATGACGCCATACTGTTTCACGCGAGAATGACGTCACTTTACTTTCGTTTTTTAAAAATAGATCTTAAATGCGAAATCTAAAAAGCATTTTAATTTAATTGAGGAAACAACTATACATGTCACAACAACAATTTCGCCATTTGTTATGAGTTACTAATAAAAAAAAAATGATTCAAAAGGATGTCCAACACTTCCATTCACATTAAAATACTTAGCGTGCACGCTTTGAAAATATGTTGATCGCCGGAGGCCGATTTACCCGAAAAATTGTAACCCTTCACTTATATCCGAGGTGTATTTCAAAGCTCACGGAAATACCCGAGTAGTTCCGATTGCTCTTTGATCAGACTTTAATACATAGACTGGCTCAATTTTCTACGAACAAGAAAATAAAAAGAGGGTCAAAAAGTAACCTTATAGCTCGTTATCAAATAGTGCTTTATTATCTTGTTTTAAATCACAATTATCTTAAAAATAATCTGCATCAAGATAATTTCTGGTTATCAAGATCAAATTTTACAAGCGTTTAACGTGCTGCTAAAATGAAACGAAACATACGAAGGTTCAATGCAAGAACGTCTTCATTCATTTCAAATTTTGTGGCGGATAATCTATAATAGTCTTGCAATCGACATCTATATAGTAAAAATGCTTTATCTTTGTACCCCAACCCTTTACCAAATGCAAAATCTTTTACTGTCGCAAATTGAGAGATTTTGCAGACGACATTTCAAAATGTGATGAAATTGAAAAAAAAAAAATCTTCTAATAGGGCAGAAAACATTGTGGGAAAAGGAGAAATTGTTCATTACGAGTAATTTCTCTTTTTCCGACAGTGTTTTCCAGAGTAGTCTGCAATAAACTGGTCAAATGTCGTTATTGTTTGGTAATGAGTAAATAGGATAACTCAACGGGGAGGCAACATTTTACAGAGACGCACTAGACACGTTTTTCCAAGCGAGTATCACCAAACGAAACGAAATCAGAACACGACTATTCTTCGATAAATACAGTAAAGTTGCTTTCACTTATATACCTTAAAAAGACCAACTCAAAAGAGAGTTAACTTTTGTTAAGGTGCACTAAACACGATTTTCCCAGAGTCTATCATCAAACGAAACGAACTCAGAACACGACTATCCTTCAAGTTCACGTCAAAGACGCATATGGCCTCCCCTGAAGGGGGAGATAGACCAATAAATCAACCGATTTAAATCTTTCATAAAGCCCCCGAAAGTTGATATAATAGACAATCCCTCACCCTCGATCTCCTTGTCGTCTGCGTACAGACATTCAAGAAAAATGCTTTAGCCTACCAAAGTCTACGTGAGTCCGCGCCCGGGAAAAAGGCCAAAAATATGCGATCGTCAATCTGCCCGTTTACTGGAAAAAGATAAGGAACAAGAAATATGGAATTTTAAAGTGTATATTTTGCTAATATGACCTGCTCTTAAAATATGTTCCTGATTGAAGAATTACATAATGTACTTCTGTCGATTGTTTCACTACAGTATCATTTCCTGTGTATCTTTCACCTGCAATTACACTTTAAGGTAGATTAAGGTAGAGTTCTCATAATTCATCATCTTGGAACTCTTTTTTTCGTAGCATTACATCGGTTTGACAGTTCTGGCCCAGATTGATGTATACAAAATGGCCGAAGTAATCCGACGAAAATTCGGTTTCAAAATGGCGGATAATTGGTATTCAACCTTGAAAATCGATTCAAGAAAAGTTGAAATTGCTCATGATCTTTTATGCTTATATCACAGCCTTAAGATGTGATTCTACATATCCCATTGCAGCGTGGTTTCAATTATCGTTGTTTAACTTTTTCCAATTTGACATGGCTTGCATACTTAAAGCCATACTTGCGCTCATTTACACTTTAATTGTGAAAGTTTTAGAATAATTGAAAATCATATTTAAATTCCAATTCACAGAGGAATAGAGACGGTAAAACGTTCACATGATGCTTTTAAAAGAGTGAATACGAATAGGTTTGCTTACAATAAGCGATGAAACAAGATAAGCCGAGAAACGCCGGAAACCAATAAAACCCGAGAAACTGTCAATTTTGAATTTTCACGTTGTTGATATTTCATGAATGACAGTATTTTTATGTGTTTCATGTGCCATTTCTAACCAGGTGATCGCCACTCGTTTATCCGAGCGCTCCTTGGTATTTTAGATGTTACTCGAATGTAAACAATGAAGTAAAATTGGTGGGTACCAATCTTTTAAAAATAACACTTTGTGAAATAAGTAATAAATAGTACAGACGTTGTACTGTCAAAATTGTTCGTGGCTTTTCGCTATGTTTCAACATTTTCTATCATACTTTATAACTCATTTTACCAAGTTTTGCAGTTTTCCTGAGCGCTAGTAAGCTATTAGATTATATAAACTGGAAATAGCTTTTCAACTCTTTCATGATAAGCCACAGAGTTTCTCCGTTTTAGTAGATTCTAAACTCCCATAGAATCTTCAAGCGATATTAAGATTGCCGTTATCATCTGCTAAGATATTTCTATATGGACGATATTGATATGATGTTAGGCAGAGAGTAAGGCTTGAACAGTGAATCGCCAGAAAACAAATAAAAGTATCGTATTTCACAATTACCGTTTGAAATGATACACATTGGTAACAAAGCTTCGTTCATTCGAGAATAGCATTATCTTATATTGGCTTGATTACCATTCGTTTGTAGTTCGAGTAAACACGAACATTACATGAAAAATAAATGGGGACATCTGTGTCCAAGTGGTTAGAGTTAGAAGTCGGAATCACTCTACTCATTTTCGTGCAGGTTAAAATCCCACAATGAAGATGCTTTCTTCTCATGAAAAGGTATTTTTTCTGATGCACATACCGATGTTTTAGCCTTCATTTTTTTGCTTTGCTTAGGTGTTCGGCTTTTGCCCAAAAGCAACACATGGCAATGTAACTTGCACAACATAATCTAAACAGTTCTCGAATATTTACCACAAGAGCTTATAATTGTCAGCAACTCATGAAAGACAACAAGTTCCTCTGAACTCTTAATGTCAAGAATTGTTATTGTTCATATTAGAGATTTTGAAGAAAATTTCTTCTTTAAAATGTCAACTGTAATTGGTTTTAATGTCGCTCGTTTGAAAAAATACTCTACAATTGCTTGAAGGTGAATAACATTTCATTTAAGGCGAAATAGGAACTGAAATTCGAGAAAGGATCTGAATTACCCGGTTTGAATAATTTCCCAATAAACGTTATTGCTTGATCACATGTAAATTGCTCCCAAAGGATAGTTTTGAGGCCATTTGATTAGCAACTTTTCCTTCGCTTGCAGACGAGTGTGTGCAAATTCTGGTCTTGGAATACGTGAAACATCCTCCAACTTAACCCAAAGATTGCTGGGTAATTTTCTAAAAATATACTTTTGTGTCGTCTGCTTTCCAAAACCTTAAATCACAGGCCAGCCGCCAATTTACATGGTGGCTGGCCTGGATCCAACCTGTTTGCGTAAAGATGAAGTCGGTCCCTGCGCTGTAAGGGATAAAAGAGAAACAATCCGAATTGGTGACCCCAGAAACAATTTTACGATTTGAAAATCAATAGAAAATCGAACGAACCCACTGCCATGAATTGGTAACACTTTGTCGTTCTCTGTATGCATCGGTCTGAGCCGGAACTATTTGTATAAAACCGAATACTTCCGGCTCCGACCGGTGAAGGCCGAGAACGCCCGAAAAAATCCGAGGAATGAAAATGTTTCAAATGGCGGATTATGGGTATTCTACCTTAAGTTCGTCGGAAAGGACCCCGATTCAGTCAATGTGACCGGCAGGAATCGCCAAGGTGTTCTGATAGGAAAAGTGTAATGAAACGCCTCCATTGTCGAGACAGTCTTGTAATACTTATGCCACAAATGTCTAGATAATCGAGAGTGTTTTCGCATCTTCGCTGGAACAAATGTGACATTTCTGCGCTCTATTGTCGGAACACTCGTAAACATTGGCAGTCTATTACAGGATAGTTCTTCTGTCGCAAAATCAAATATAAAGACAAATTGTGTTTTTAAGAATGATATCTGTAGTAGTCTTTTTAGCCATGAACACGAAGGGAGAAAACTTCCGCTTGCCTCTTACCATATTTTTACAGTCCTGTATAAGAGCAGTTGATAATGGGAACAGTTTGAGATGTTCTAGTGGGTATATTCTTTTATTATATTCCTATCAGTGAAATACTGGGATTTCTCAGTATATTAAATTTCAATTTTGTCACAGTGAATATCATCAAAAGTGATGATATCAAAAGGTCATATCATCACTAGTGATGATATCAGTTTTGATGGAACTACTTTCTTTTACCATTCCTTTACATTAAAGTCATGGCTGCACTTTTGCACACGGTACTAAAATATTTGTATTCTAAAATGTATCCAAACGCGTGAAAGACGTCATAGGAAGCAAAAATGACGTCATGGGCGTTGATAACTGCTTTGCTCCTCCCATTTCATATTCCATTTGGCGTTTATGGAAGTATTTTGGTAAATATATTTACAATAGTGGAATAAAATAAATTGAATAATCAACTCCATTAGATTGATATAAAAAATATGTCACTTGAATGGGTTGTTATCATGTAGAAAAAACTCGTTCTTCGAACTCGTTTTTTCAACCCGATAACAACCCATTCTCGAGACATATTTTTGATATCAATCGAATGGAGTTGACTATCCTCTATATAACATATATAGGTAGCAAGAATTGTTACGTAGGCTTTAAGTATCCTCTCTAATGAGCCATTGTGGAGAGCAATTTAGGAAGGGGCTCCTGCGTGACCCAGTGGTTGAGTTGGCTAACTTAGAACTCGGGGTTCATGCCCCACCGATACCTCTGGTTTTATGCGAGTGACCTTTCACGTGTCATTTCATAGCCCTAGCCAAGTACTATTGGATCTAGGAAAGCCGTTACATAATTTAAAATTGTTGAGATGGCGTTAAACACCATACACATAAACATTAGGAGTAGAACCGGGTTCCTCTTAAGGTCAACCTTTGTAGAAAAAGGAAAAGGAAACCATTACAAAGAAACAATTGAGCACAATGGTCTCTTGTTCGTACAGGACAGGCTCGCCTTTGATCGCAGCTTTTACCTACGTTATAAGGTTTAGAGATAATTGATAATACCGACTTTTCATCCAAAGTCCCAAGTGGAACGAGAACCAGTACGATCTATTCGACAATTGATGGGCTAACAGTCTAGATGCGACAGTATCATACAGGGTCGTGGACATCAGTTTCCGTCAGACGTTTAATGAAGCCAATTTCATGTGATGTATTAGTCTCATTGTTGACTAAGATTGATCGTGTTAGAAAGCAGCTTGGTAAATAAGTTGTGAATCATTTTGGATGCCATACTTAGCTGTATAAAACAGTACACATTTTGGTGTATAATTCAGATGGCACTCTGATAACATGTTATATGAATTAATCTCCAATCACAGACGTTGAATCGGGTAAAACTGTTTTGTTGGTGTGTAAGAAAGGAAAACCTACCAAATTGTCAAGAATAGTGAGAACATACCATTGAAAAAAAATAACCACTGTAATACAGCTGAAGAAGTATAACTGAACTACTTTTTTAAACGCCGTTCACTTCTAATCCAATTAAGATGATTTACCTGTCCAGTCGACAAATACCAAGCTTTAATTACTCAAATTAAAAGCTATTCATTGCAAATTCGACGTTCATCGACTTGTCGGAAGTTTGTTTAAGTGTTGATCAAGGCATTAGAATTGTATATATAACTGAGCGTTTACGACTAGTTGATTGTCGAGTAAACGATGCATTGTATTTTAGCTTCGCTTTGAATGCAATGCAAGCACCTGCAAAGAGCCCATTTCTATAACTAGTCCAGGGGTCCCATCTCTGAAGTACTTATAAGAGCATTTCCGTCTAGACAGAGGTCTGATAAGCACCTGCAAATTGGTTTCTACAGCTATAGTTAGAACTGACCAAGTTCTGACCGGCAAGCCCCTTGGTTAGAGGGAATGGTCTGAATTTTCTATGCGCAACATGGACGGGATTAATCCTTTTAGTGAATTGCCTATCGATCGATTCGGATACCTCTACAAATTTCGTGACCGATTAAGCGTTAGAAATAAAGCGGATGCCTTAAATGTGTACCATTACAATGAATTTAGATGGTTATAATTGCAAACATAACCCGTTCATTCAAATGAGAGCAAAACGTGCACGTCATTTCTGAATCAAAGCATGTCAGATGCACGTCTGTAGTGTTTATGTTATAGGCTTTTATTTGTCAGTGGTTTGGTCTTGTATTTTCTATCGTACCTTTTTTTTTTAATCTTCAGTTATAATGCGTAGATATTTACCAGTACTTTATGTTATTTTCTCTATTACTGTAATCACTGTTAACTAGTTCCGTGGAGGTAAACCATTACATCCGTCCTCGGCATCACTGTAGTAACCTTTTCCCAAACAATAACGACATTTGACCACTTTGTTTCAACCGACTTTAGAAAACACTGTGGGAAAAGGAGAAATTGCTCGTGATGAGCAATTTCTCCATTTCTCACAATGTTTTCTACTCTATCAGAAGATCACTTTTCAATTTCATCACATTTTTAAATGTCGACTGCAAACTTTTCAATTTGGGACAGTCGAAAAATTGGCGTTTGGGAAAGGGTTCAAGAATTCTTTAACATTGTTTCTGTGAGACGATCCTGACTTCTTTTAATGTTGGTATTTATTTCATTTACTTATTTCGACAGGTCAATCAAACTATTAATAAATAACCATTATGTAAATTGAAGGACTCGTTAACCACGAACATCTTTTCCCCGTTGAATTAAACGTTTGCAATCAATTTTTACAGAAAAATGGCAACTGCCATTATTTGGTGATTTCAATTAAGACAGATGACGAAATCCCCCATGAGGAGCTGGCTTACCCTTTAAACGTTACTCATGCAAATTTGATAGATCAGTTTATAGCTTCATCTTCTATTTTCAGGTCTGTCAAAAAGGTTGATATCGAAATAGTTCAAATCGGGGTAAGTTGAGATTTAGTTCTAAACTTTGATTTTGGCTGCCGACAATCATCGACATTACGGTTGTTTACCTGAATGTGAAATTCAAACAACATCTTCTTTAATTAAACGATAACTTAAAGGAATTCCATTTTTATAACTCCCATGCCCTCCTGGACCCAAATCGTGAAGTTTTCCAGTAAAATATCAAATGAAATCAGAAAACGACACCCTTGCGATAAAAACGAGGAGAAAAAAAATGAGCATTGGCTCCAATATCTGTTTGTGTTAAAGTTCTTGCCTTGAAATCACTATTTCCCTTCTCGCGTTATTTGTATGTTTTCACTCCCGTTTATGTGCCATGGAATTGAATAAGGGCAATATAAGCTGGCTCTGGAAAAGGCTATAGTTGTACACAGATGCTCGATCATTTACAAGATGAACAAATAACCAGTTTGGTTTCCCACCATTTCTATTTTTATCTATCATTCATATAACCCAACCATGGCCAAAACTGAAATATCGTTGATACGGGACAAAAAATATCAACCCATAAACAAGCTTTCCGTAGCAGACACGGCATGCCTTGTTTGCCCTCGAGTTACCATTGGTTGTCCAAGGATTGACACATAATTGATTCGCGGGGTGACAAGTTTGACAGGGTCGGGGTTATTGAAAGGTCTTTTACTCATGACAAGAGGCAAACGGGCCGAAAGTACGTCCATTTTGTTACTGGGAAATCCATGAAACATCACTCGGTTAAACAGAGTGTTACATAGGCGGGGAAACCTATCAAGTGTGGTCACTAATATACTTAATGGCGGAGGCTTTGTGAGCTAATCACAGCTTTACATAATAGACATTTTAAAATAAGGTAGAATCACCATTATCCTCAATCTTCATATTTATTCTTTCGTCGGATTACTTTGGACGTTCTCGGAAAGCATCGGTCCGAATAGTTCCGACCCGACCGATGTTTACCGAGAACGACCGAAGTAATCCATAAATTGAATACGTTTTAAAAGTTCAAGCTATAAAGTGCCAATCTAAAAGACCCCGCCAAAGATGTCTGTTTTATTTAACTGAATTTACGGCTGATAACCTTCCAAATTATAAATAAGATTATGCATCGGCCATTTCAATTAATTATAGTTTACCGAAATGATCTCAAACGCACAAATCAGCTTGATTTATTTGGTATATCTACAACTAATCTGATTGCCAAGCTAATAAAAAATAAAATGAGAATATTCCTTCCAGGTGAAACTGTCAATTAAGTAGGAAAAAAAAAAACTAATTATCGACTGTTATCGTTTATTTCCGTGCTTGTATTGTTTCGTTCGAGTGACGGACGTGTTTGCATTCACAGCCGATAGTCGAACTTTAAGCAACCCATCTATATAGATGTATCCGGAAGTGAATATCATTTAGATTCAAGTAATTTTGATAGGCAAGAGTATCGTTCTCCATTTTTGATTCAAGATAATTCTTAAGAATGACATTAATTATCAGCATTAAAACTTGAATTTTAGCGGCATACAATTACAATGTCAATGAAGTTGACTGCTTATCGTTTAACTCATACATCATTGTAAAATTTTCCCCCAATGAATACTTTTGACGACGATTCCCGTGGAAAGAGCATATATCATTTCGTCAAAATGAGAAAATGCTGGTTTCGATTAGTTTCTTCTTTTGTCCAATGATGTTCTGAACATCATCCTAAAGAGTCGTTACTGTTTATATCCACAGGAGTAATGTGTTTGGCATTGCAGAGAGAAATCAATGTAGTCTGATATCTCGGACAAATACCGCTAATAACACAGGGCATACTCGCGGTGAGCAGGCGTCGTTCTTGATTAGGGAGATATGATATTCCGGCTTCACAGTGACCTCGGAAGTGCCGTACAAACACCGCTAACAAGATATATCGTAAGGGCGGACATTATCACGGAAAACACGCCATTTTTAACGAAGGTGTCTTTTCATAAACATAACCTTTGAGTTATGAGAAACAGATAATACCTTCTACGTTTAATGGCGACATGGGTCAACATCCTTTAGAATATTATACATCATACAATTCACATTTCATGTTGTTTACACGAAGGAGCATACGTCAAACAAGAAAACTATAAAGTCCAAACAATGCATCTCCTCTTGGATCTATTTATTTACTCTTTATTTCATGTATGTTTCATATAATACTTAAAAAGGTGTGTAAATTTGATTGTGGAATCGTCGTTTTAAAAAACGACAACAACATCACCTAGCTGGGTCTTTGCGGTGTTATTCAGGGCATGTTCAAAATAATAAAGCTACGGAATAAGTTGGACTCGTACATGTTTTTATTTATCCATGATAGTCATCGCTGATTGGGGAGCATTAAGAAGTTTCGTCTCTTGTATTTAAAAAGACGGTGTCTTTCTTTTCTTTATACAAAAGTAAGTTCTAATTTTAAACACCCCAATCAGATAATTACGTCAAATGCCACCAAGGTTTCCTCGACTGTTCAAATAGCGGGTAAAAGGCAAATACATAAAAAAGGAAACGAGAGAAATCAAAGTGGTCTAAATCTTTCGATTAATACCGCGACGTCTCAAAGCCCCGGGAATGCAAATCTTCTGTTGCATCCAATTTGCAGACATAATGCATTTCCATTTTCAATTTCCTTTATAAAAGGAGAGAAAATCAAAGTGACGACATTAACAAAGATTTGGCACAATTTGTAGCTAAATAACCACAATAGGGTCCCGTGTTTCACAGATCAATTGAATTTATTTCATTCGATGGGGTGACGCTATTTGCGAGATGAAGTCCACGAGGTTTGAAAATAGGCTGAGGGTCAAAGGACTAGTGGCCTTTAACCCATTACCACACAATAACTACATGTATTTTTAACCAGTTTGTTGCAGACGACTTTGGAACACATTGTGGGAAAAGCAGAAATTGCTCTTACCGAGCAATTTCTCCTGTTCCCAATATGTTTTCTGCGCTATCAGATGACTTATTTTAAACTTTATCACATTTCGTCTAAAAACTCTTTCAATATGGGACAGTCCATCATTTGGCGTTTGGTAAAGGGTTAAAGATTCTTGTTCACAAAATAAATGAAATTTGGAAGTTGAATATTAATTTCTTTGAAGCTGCACATTAGCTGTACTGTTATATGTATCACACTAAAAAGTAGTCTTTGAAAATGAAATTATATCAGTTCTAATTCTTTAAAGTGTGCAAATTTACTGAATTAACATATTCTAATCCAAAATGAGTATAATCGCTTTACAAATCTATCGCATATAACTTTACATACTAGATGAATTAACAATTTCTGAACTATTCATGTTTTCAATAGCTACATTTAATCATTTACCAAACAACAATACAAAACTGTTTGGTATCAATAGCATCTTTTATTCTGACTTCAAAGAAGCAGCTAACACAAGCGTCTTGAAGCTTTCTCCAAGGAAAATATGTCTTAAAAGATAGTAGCATTTGTGCAATGGAACACTATTTTACTAAGCTTGCAAAGGTGTCCAAAAGCATAAGAAATACTGCAGAAATGCTATATCGGTACTACCTTGAAATCGTTTTACGCTTGACCTACGGGGTTTCAAAAGGTTTGTGATAACTGGCTTCAGTGTTTTCAGAATAGTTTTTGAACAGACCTAAGGAACAAAATCAAGCTTATGGATTGGACCGTCCACATTCCATTAATCAGTCATAGATAATATAACGCGCTTTGTAACGAGACGACCCGACACAGGGTCTAGCTTACAAAATTATCACTGGGCAAATGGTTATAAAGGAATGAAGGAAAGTCAAACTGCCCGTAGTGCAAGTCAAAATCTAAACGAATGCATTGATATGTACACACAACGCTATGATTTTACGAAATAAAAGTCGAAGGCAATTTTAAACTCGAATGAAAGAGAAGAATGACCAAGAAAACACACGGACATGATCTCGATCTGCTTTTCCCCCCTCGCCACCTCGAACCGGGAAGACATGAGTTTCAAACTTGTCAGGGTGATCTCCCTATGTAAGATAGATCGCTGCCGCAACAGACGCCACATGACCATCTGATTAGACACGAAAGTGGCGTTTAGAGATAGCGGTGACAACCTAAGAAATCATCCATTTGTGCTCTATTTGTCAATAAAACGAAATATTTTCCAAGTTAATTGGTCAGAAATCAATACAAGAAGACATTGTTACTAAATTAACTTTCATATCCTGTTAAAACTTGAGATAAAGAACTTCATAAAAATCTGGATGAACATCTTGTTGGCAGTGATCGATACCGAGTAGCTAGGGGAGATTACTGCGAGGAGTTTGCAACTGTTTATGTCCTCAGGACTTATGTGCTGGGTTATTGCTATTACTTGGAGATTACGACATCGACATTACCATAAAAAGGCGAACTTAATTGTGTGATACATACATACATGTATGTAAATCATGCGGAGAAAAGATAATGTTTTTCGGTAGGTAAATTCTTTATTTTGCACAATGATTCTATTTCGCTTCATCAGCAAACGTATTTGTATACTTAAGCAAAGGGATGAGGAGAAGGCTTGAACCTCCGCGGCCCTAATCGGAATTTTATGAGGAAACAATTTCGTGTGATAAATTCTACAGTTTGAAAATCGGAATGAAATTGTTTTTCGGTAAATCACCAACTAGGGAATCAAGAGACCTAGTCTAGCTGATATGTGGGAAAAAAAGTGGGTTTTATGATAAAAGCATCAAATTTTGCATGGTGGTAGCCAAGGCCATCCTTAACAATATAAGATAGAGACCCACCTTGAAAAACAAAATGGCGGCCATTTCAAGATGGCCGCCAACACCAAAAAAGTCACATATTGTATACTTTTGTGTTCATCCAAAATTGATGTTTAGATGATAAAAGCATTAAATTTTGCATGGTGTTAGCGATGGATATGCTTAAAGATATAAGATAGAGAAACAAAATGCCCGCCATTTTTCAAGATGGCCGCTAATATGTAAAAGAAAATACAGATGTTACTTTTTTTCCATCCAAAGTTGATGGTTTGATGATAACAGCATCACGTTTAGCATGGTGTTAGCGAAAGAACCCCCTAACAGTAAAAGAGAGAGACCCACCGTAGAAAAAAAACAAAATGGCGGCCATTTTTCAAGATGGCCGCCAACATATAAAAAATGACACATTTTACTCTTTTCTAACCGCCAAAACTGTGGGTTAAGTGGTAAAAGCGTCAACTTTTGCATGGTGGTAGAGATGGACATGCTTAACAATGTAAGATATATGTAGCAATTATAATCTTACATATGGAAGCTAGTTTCTTTTACTTGCTTTTTTTGTCTGATTTATGAGTGGTTGAGTTTTGGCATTTATATTAGGGCAGTTCCTTTGCTTAAAACATATTTTATTGCAAAAATGTATGTTTACAGGGAATAACAAATACAAAATATACACGTTATGACAAAAGGACGGTCTCAATGGTAATGATTAGGCCTCAGCAATTGAATGAAAAGCGCAATCGCGCTCATTCCAGTCTAAAACAAATGAAAATCAACACAAATAGTCTTAATAAGCCTAACATTAATCAAAAGAGTATTAGAAACAAGCGAAGCTAGTTTTCATTGCATTTCTGCTTGGTACGTATGTTTAGACATATTCTTAATGACCTGAATTTTCAAAATTGTCTGAAAATGAATGTATCAATCATATATTGTTGGTGGTAGTTTATTGTTGTTGCTTCCAGTTAATCAAGACAAAGTTCAAAACTGCCAATTTCGGGGATATGTAGCAACAAGTTATCAACTGGCATGCCAAAACATTTAGTGAAGGCAATGCGAAAGAGAAAGAAATGTTGTTATATTGTAAATTGCTAATTTATAAAAAAGCATTTTTTTCACATTAATATGAAAGTGTATGAGAGAATGCAAGAAAAGATTTGAGAATCTCTATGCCTTGTTGTACAACCTTTCGCTAAGAAAACGTTAATAATGGATCATAACAAAGCTAAATGCTGGAATGAATGATGGGTCATACAAGGCTGTGTGTCAATGATATATTTGATTACTTTATGTGGAAAGGTTCATGTCACTATGACACGATCATATAATGATTCTATTTTATATAATACCTCTGTCATATATTTCATCAAATTTAAACAATGGCAATTGTAAATCTGGATTCTTATGTTAGAACTTAAAAAGTTATATTCCTTCAGTGCCAAGATCATTACCATCTGTGGTGTTTACATACGTAACGCGGTGTTACCCAATCGAGGATTGTAACTTCTAGATACTTAAAACGAGCTGGTTTATTGTTATAGGCACACACTTGGGATTCAACAAGTAGATAGCTTAACTGATATACTTCACATAAAAAGGCTGTTCGTCGAGTGCAATTACAGTTTAGTGTCTGTGCAATTTGTTCTACAACAGGTCGACGGTAATAGGCCTTTATTGTACATAAAACCAAGCAGTTCTGAGTGAAAACACTATGAAAACATTCTGCATCGTTGAACTGAAAGGTCCTTCCTCTTTCATTTAAAGCTACCTGTTCACAGAAGCGAGGGAACTTGGATATAAAACATATTTTGAAGAAATGAAACACTAAAGTTTTTGTATCGTTTGTGATCTATCATTGAACGTAGCTATTGAGAGCATGAATTATAAATTCAGGAAGCGTCAACAGATTTTTGGATTAAGATAATGCTAATTCACTGTATAAACACCTTAAAGAGTCAAAAACATAATTTTGCTTCCAATGACAATTCTTCAGGGTGTAGAATAAAACAGTAAAGCTTTAGTACAGTTTTTAGGAACTTGATTTTTACTTCCAAATTTCCTCACATCTGTAAACAAACACCTTTAAATGAAAGGGTTACCCTGTACGATATTTTAGTTTAAGAAAAGCGAAAGGTCTTGAGTATATTATGATCGGTAGTCAGACACATTGAAGCCAATTCAAAACAGAATTGAAATAGATTGGGTAATATTGTTCTTCTCATGTCTACAACACGTGATGAATTGTCAACCGGTGACTGGGAATAAGAAGTGTTCCGAAAATAGATACCATTGATTTAGAAATCAAAGATGGCCGGCTGTCTGGAGAACAACGCTAATTTTATATCCGCTTATAAAAATCCAAGGGTTGATTTTTCCTGAAATGTTGGTTACATCGCACTCTGTCCTAATGGCAATAGGAAATTTGATATACTCGTACATCCAAAAAAAATCTGAGAAATGAATAAGTATTGTTTATAAAGTGACCCCCAATCATTACGGTGAGATTCTGTGTACTGAGGCTATATATACGACTTGAAAGTCAGTTTCTGGTCAAAAATGGCGGCACTGGCTGGCGCCCACGGAGCATAGGTTATAGATCCATCGTTGATACATAAATGGACATAATAATGAGTATTGAAATCAACGCTGTAGGGCATATGAACAGACATACTGATACAATTTCCTAAGTCAAGTCATATGTGAAGAACTAGTTATTTTCTATTGACTATACATGTTTTAAGGTCATTCGACTGCAATTTCTCTGCCAAGTGTAAGAGGTAACGCCGTAATAAACCAAGAATTATCATATGCCACCAGAACCGGAAAGCTGGTGGTCAGCTCATGCGGGGTACACAATGTTCCTATCATTGGTAAAAGTGGTTGAAAAAGGCATAATTACCTGTGGCGCGGCCATCTTGTTCGGACATAAGATCTTCAACATTGGTCACGTGATTCCCCGCCTGTCTCTGATATCTTTGGTATTCTGTTTAATGCAAGTAAAAAGGGTTGATATTTATGAAGGGATTCGATTTCAACTCAACCACTCTATTCCAAACAACGGAGAACGACCCGTTTGTGCCATATTTTCAGGGTCACAGAGAATGGGCATTAAGCATTTGTTGAACTCGGTTCCAACATGGATGACAACTATTGAAGCCATGACGCTTTGATACAAATTGGCAATTGTCGAAAAAACCATCCCCGAATAGCAATTTTAAACCTTTCCCGCTATTTGAGAAACTCCAAGCAAACGATATCAGCATTTGAATTCAAAAGGATAAGTATTCATAACAAACTCAGCAAACAAATGCATATGGTTTGATAAGAACTTAAAAACCATTGCAACGAAAACGATAACGACGAATCGATCATTTGAAGAAAATATTTCCTTCCGCTATAATGTTTCTGGATGGGTTTTGCTGAAAAGGCGATACAATATAGTCCGTATCAGGGAATGCATTCGGCGTACCCCTTATTGCGCCTGACTGCTCCAAACTGTCCTAATCAGCCGCTACTTGTAGCGCGGGAAAATTGTGATGTCGTAATCACGTTTTGATTTACGACTTCATTGGCATATTGAAAGCAAGAGGGCAGAAATACGCAGATGCCAAAACTGGGGAACCATCTTCACATGAATGGTTATTTTATTTCAAGAGTAAAATGAATCATAAAATATGTTGCGACCAACGAAGAAATTGCTCATGCTGAGCAATATCTGAAATACTAATGATCTTTATCTTTTCTGTACGGTTATAAACAGGGTTGGAAATCTGTCAATAATAGTCGAATGTTTCTCTAGGAATCTACGTTGTCATTTTATCGGTAGGAGACATTTTATTTCCAAAAGTTAGAATCCAAACTGCGCATCAGTCCATAGTTATTCGTCTGACTTCATTTATTTCAATGTGACGAAACGATTAAAGAAAAATGTACAAAAACGTGTCTTCGAATGGAGGCGCTTTTAATTGAAGTCGTATTTTGCGAAACTTAAATGACGCCACCTCCGACAAAAACACTAAACTTCCCGCCTTGCGGTAATAATTCTAAGTCGTAAGAACTTGTTTTACAAAATGTAAAAGGCTTAAACTGAACTACAACAATAACTATTTTCATTTCATACACCGAAGAAGACTGTATCAGATCGAACTCTATCAACTTAAACTAACAGGCTGCTCCGAGACGATCGGATCAATGGCGCATATTTGAACATGTATGTTAGTTACGATAAAACAAAGTCACATCGAGGAAAAATGATTCCGGGACGAAAAAAGTTCATCCAGGGACGAGAGTCATTAATCAAGGCGCTAAAACTGTCTGTTTCCTGAATCGCCCGGGGAATTGGTGTTTACATTAGCATTGTTTAGAATGGATTCTGGTAGTTTTAAAATTTGTTTATTCGTCGGATCGCCTTGTTACGTGTTATGAGAAATGCTTCACAGATTTTACGGATAATCCAGGCCTCAGAAAACGTAGTCAAACTTTGTGAGCCACTGGTGGCAGTGTTATAGCTTTCACAAAAAATATATAAACTAAATGGATTGGTGTCTAAATGGATGGTTTAGACGACGTACTTTTCGCATCACGACCTTTGTTTAACCCTTTACCAAACGCCAAATTTTCGACTGTCCCAAATTAAACCTGGCATATTAATGGCAATAAAGTGGAGTTACAGAACCGAGCATAGTTTGTTAACCCTTTACCAAACACTAACGACAGTTGACCAATTTGACTCTGGAAAGAATCGTTGGAAAAGCAGAAATTGCTCTTAACGAGCTGTTTCTCCTTTTCCCACAATGTGTTTTGCCCTTTTAAATAATTATTTTTTTCAAATTCATTACATTTTGAAATGTCGTCTGCAAACTCTTTCAAATTTGGGACAGTTTAAAATAAGGCGTTCGATAAATTATGTAAAGGGCTTCCGTGGCCTAGTGATTAGAGTACAGAACTTGAAATCACATGGCCCCTCTCCGCGTGGGTTCCACTCCTGAGAGGGATATGGATTCTCATGAGAGGCAGTCTCCCGACAGACTTACGGAATGCCGATGGTTCTACCCACTGAAATTATGCTGATGTGATGTAAAACCAACATATAAAAAAATATTATGTTAAAGTATGTGGTTTCCAAGGATCGCTGTGATCTTTTTAACGTTTGGTATATGCGATATACAATTTTGCAAATTAACCCATTACCAAACGCAAAACTTTCGACTGTTCCAAATTAAAAGAGCTTGCAGACGACATTTCAAAATGAGATGAAATTGGATAATATTCTTCTGATATGGCAAAAAACCTTGTAGGAAAAGGACAAATTGCTCGTCAAGAGCAATTTTTCCGTTTCCCACAGTGTTTTCCAGAGTAGTCTGCAACAAACTGATCAAATGTCGTCATTGTTTGGTAATGGGTTAAACCCTTCAAAACAATGAATATGACCCCTTCAAAGGGGAAAAGTCAACGACCATAACCCGGAGTTGGCCTTAGCGATGAAACATCTTGTCTGTCATATGTCTCGGATGGGGAAACATTAAACCACTTCCTTTTAAATCTTACCTTGGTGATTTGCTTATATTGACTTTCCAATATCAGTATTATTTCAAAGTTAAGCTGTTCGTAGACGGCCCCAAGCGACCTATGTTAAGTACAATTTATCACTAAAGCTGAGATTTAAAAAAAAAACGTTGTTTGCGCCTTTTACCTTGTTCACGACTTACTTCCAGACGACGCTTTTTGAATTAAATACAGCACGAGTTTTGAGAAGCCATAGCAGTAAAGGAGGAAATTCACATAACAAGTGAATTTGACTTCATTAAAATACTCTTTTTATGTTGCACTTTAAGAGCAACTTTGCCTCTTTTCACATCGATTTTCGTGTTTCTTGTCACGAGAATTTTCGTCGTAGTTCACCGTGTGCTTTATCCAATACCAAAATGATGTTAAACTATATTATTTGGTAAACTTTTTGTCTGATTTAAATAGTTATTACCACCATCAATACACATTGAACGTGAAAGTCAACCAGAAACAACCCAGATTAGCAAATTTGATAATTCAGATTGTGTAATTCTTAACCTCTGACATTGACAGTTGATACACAAATTTTTGAATCGACCAATCAGAATTCGTTATTCTGATTATGTAAACAAACAGGTTGTTAAAACATGATTGAAATGGAGACAAGCACAACATTACTTATGTTAAAGAATTCTATTTGATAGGGTCTCAATGAATTCGTAATTTAATTCTTATAACTTTTATGAACATAATAAAAGAACTCCATATATTTTTTCAGTAATTTATTTGTACTTGTCTCCTATAAGGAATTAGTTATTCAAATTAAGTATAACCCATTATCCATTGCATTTATAAGTTTTTTCGCGTTACTGATGTATCATTGTAAGTCGGTAGGAAAGCTCAATGAATCTTTCAAGCAAGTTTTGGGTCTAAACTTTCTAAGATTGACATTTACTTAATCATTCTTAAGATAAAATGTCTTCTATGGATAGAACGACAACACGGATCCATTTGCTTAACCCAATACCAAACAAAAACGACATTTAATCACTTTGTTCACTTTGTTGCGGACGACTTTAGAAAACATTGTGAAAAAAAACAAAAATTGCTCGTTACGAGCAATTTCTCCTTTTTACCACAATGTTTTCTGCCCTATCGAAAGATTGTTTTCCAATTTCATCATATTTTGAAACATCGTCTGCAAACTCTTTCAATTTGGGACAGTCGAAAATTTGACATTTGGGAAAGGGTTAGACTAGATCATATACATGCTTCTCTTCCCTTTTATGACCGTTTGGTAAATATATGTCACACTAGTCTAGCAGGTATTGACAACTGTTTAAACAGTTTGGTTGTAATTAATCTCCTTTCATTTCCGTCCCGGGAATTTGTCATAATGGGTAAGGGCTTCTCAGAGTCAGAATTTGGAAAAAGGTATATTCTCTTTTCAGAACTAAACGCTTTCAGGGTGCTTCTGAGAGCTATCAAGATACATTTTATAAACCGATTTTCCCCCATTTTAAGCACTGGGGGACGCAAACGCTCGTTTCACAATGTTTCCGTGGCATCTTTGGAATAAAGAAATTGAAACTTATAAACTATCCGGTGACGAGAATTATTCAGATCGTATTTCTAACGTTTATTTTCCACACAATACAATTCAATTTAATCTTTCAATCCGTGATCAGGTTTTGCACCTGTAACAAAGCACTTCCGGGTCGTAGTGCCCAAACGTAGTCCCATTTAGAAGTTTTGAGTTTCAACTTCCGGTGCAAAGTTTTGCTAGTAAGCGATGAGCTGACAAAAACCCCGATGTTTTTTCTATAAAGATGACTGTCCTACAATGTCTGTCTAAATTTGTTTTGACTGCTTATCGTGGGACTGGTTGTTCGGGATGTATGAACACAAATGCCGGTGTCTCGACCATATTTGACAGCGTGTGTACTCTTTTTCGTTCGGTACTAGTACACTTTGCGCCGCATTCTCCTTCGCAGTGATCTCCCTTTTCATTTTGGTTAGGAGCGCTCTGCTATCATAGAAAAAATCCCTACAGATATGGAAGGATTATATTTTTTTCATTATAAATTTTGAATCGAAATCTGAATACAACATCTTTTCAATTTTAGAAGTTTTGTTCCTTTTGCCGAATCAATACAAAAAGGTAATGGCAAAATATATTTATATGTTAAAACTGACAAAATTGCTTAAATCGTACTCAAATCAGCTCGTAAACATATTTGTTGTCTTGTTGGTTCACAGCAAGATCCCTTAACAGGCAACGCAGGAAAAGTTTACTTGATATAATGAAGCAATAAACTACATAGGGTCATGCTGTCAAAGTAACGGACATCAACAGTGTATTTTCGTTAAAAAAAAAGATCGTCTCAAAGTGGATTCTTTAGTACACATTTTTAAGACAAATTACATAGTCATGACTGATAAGTATGCATAAATTTGATTTATTATCATTTTCAAGGCATGGCATGTTGAATTCAATCATTTAGAACCCATTTCTTTGGCGTCTACGCCATATTGTTTTGGTCACATGACTGTATCTGTCATCACGTGAATTCTGTGATGGCAGTGGTACTGTACTGTAGAGTAACAAAGACAAGTATAACTGCGCGGAGTTTGTTTGCGCCGTGGATTGAAATGAGTCAATAGGAATTTAGGATCTCAAAAGTAGCATGCGTATGACTATATGATCCGCTTTACTACTACAGAAACCTATGTTATACAGTCATAGGGTTATATTAATCAGGTATTGTTGCCCTTAAATACGCAGTTCTACAACTACATTGTGGTTGAATGGTATCGTGTTTTCTATGAGCAATTCCCCCATTTTATTCTTCCATTCATGAAGAAATAATATTTGCGTTCATATACGAAGAACCTTGTTTTGACCAAATATATAAGCATATCTGTATATCAAGTAAAGCAGACAGAAGGAAATATCTTATAGTACTATTTATGAACCCAGGCACACACAGAACACGTTCTTGTATTGTCCCTGTTTTAGATTTAATCATTGTGGATGTCAACCCCCTCGGATAGGTTTTAATGGATCGTGTAATGTGTCAACATCGGAAACAGTAGCAGCCGACATTCACGCGTTTCCTGTACAGAAATAACGACACGCCATAAACCAATCAAACTCTATGTGTGGTGCCAAAGAAAGGTCAACTAACAATAAACCCATTGCCAAACAATAACGACATTTGACCAGTTTGTTGCAGACGACTTTTGAAAACTTTATGGGGAAAGGAGAAATTGCTCTAAACGAGCAATTTCTCCTTTTCCGACAAAGTTTTCTACACGATCAGAAGATTATTTTTCAATTTCATCACAATTTGAAATGTCGTCTGTAAACTGTATCAATTTGGGACAGTCGAAAAATGGCGTCTGGTAAAGGGTTAACTGAAAATTCAGAAATACATTAGAATATCTTTACCTCGAACTTCTGGTTGTTGAACTCCTCTATACGCCGAAGTTGATACGTTGCCCCGAATTAATTGTTTTTCATTCCTATGACGTTTTATTTCTGACATTTATACGTCGAACTCTCTTTCTCCATCGAATAATATTATGAGGTGTCTTGGCCTTCGAGGTATAGAATATACTGTATTACGAAGAAAAGCTCTTACAATATAGTAAAAACATTTTTTTTTAACAATAATCTGCATCACATTGGTCTTTTATACCCAATATGAAAATACATCGATGAAAGTAAAAGATTGGCATGTCTTAACCTACACTGTACAGGAGAGGGACTAAAAAAAGCTTATAGCTTCTGTCCCAATCCAATTTTAAAAATATTTTACAATAAAATATGTTTAAACTAATCCACATTGTAGTAAGCTTGGTTTAAACTGGAACTTTATACATGAAGATTGAAAAACCCTCGTTTTAACTCATCCACAATAACGCAATTAATGATCCTTGTTCAAAGGAGAGAACATTTGAAATGAAAAGTTAAAAGGGGAACAGCTCGCGTATGGTTCATTCCCCGAATTTAAAAAAAAAAATATCTTTGGTTCCTTTCTAATAGCTTCGTTTGTTATGTACTACGGATAAGAGAGTCATGGTCATCTGTAATTAAATCATTGAACGATGTTACCAAATTTGTAAGTATCAAATAACTGTTTATTGTTAATTATACATTCAGGAATTGCTACTACATGTAACTAATACTATGTGGGAGATCTGGAATATATTTGATGATTTTAAGATCATTTGTAACGTTCGACTTGGAGCATTGTAACATCCCGTATAAGATCACTTGTGTACAAACCTTACATTTCAGGCTGTGTCAAAATGTCAGTCACTTTCTATGTCATTTTAAGTTCCCAATCATAACCTACAGACTTCGTAATGACTTAATACAAGAAACAAATCGTTAGATGCGACAATTCACGGATCTCAAACACATTTTCCCTACTATCAACACAGTCTTATAGATTTCCGACACGAATTATCAGTGAAAATTTGCAACAAACCCAAATTATAAACGCCATATGATATACTTCGTTATTTGTTACAGGCTTTACATCGCGTCAACAGTAATTCAGTTATGCTGCGATTTTCTTGCTCATACTGATGGAGCATTGCCTCATGTTTGAGCGACCATAAGGGTTTGTCAAGCCAGATAGGACCATAGCAATCCATAAGTCAACGAAGATACTACATCGAGTGAAAACCCAAATGCCATCAACAGAATCTGAACAAACGCAGAAAACAACGTACATGTACGAGTACATCTGCTGTATGATAGTTTGTATGAACAGTTGTGACAAACGTATTTATTACTCAAAGGGAACAATTTATCCTTTGACATGAATATTTCTAAAGTATTCCACAGCAGATGCGACTAAGTGAGGTATAGTTAAGAGTAATGGGTTAACAAAATGGCGTGGTATGATACAGAAAATAGATCAGCTCCATTTTGTACTAATACCTCGAACTATCAGTATATGGCTTGCTGTGAGGGCACAAAAGTTTCACAGAGTTCGGTAGACAGGATAATTGAGTCGTCATAGGCTCGCCATGGAACCAGCGAAGCTCAGCAAGTTTCAATTCAATCGGATTTCCTAATTCAATCATTGCCAGGGAAGAGGCAGGCTGTCTTGAACGGAAACCATTAGTTGATAATTGAATATATAATCGGGTTATACATGCAAGTTCTTGAAAGAGATTACGCAATCGTCAGGACGGGGGGGGGGGTTCGTTTTTTATATTAAATATATCAATGTTAAACCGTTTGTTCTTCATTATCTAATTGTTTAACATCATTTAGATATGTCCCATACCCAGGAAAGTAACAGTTTCTTTACTGTTGAATTTAGTCAGGAGTCAAACGATAACTTCATTATTTCTTGGGTGTTTTGTCCAGAGTTAAACGATTACTCCACTGTAAATGTTTCTTCACTGTTGATCGGGGTTTTTTTTTCCAGAAGTTAACCGCTTACTTCAGTGTTTATTGAGATTTTTCTGGAGGAGCGTAACAATAAATTCAATGTTAATTGGGTTTTCCAGGGGATTAACGATTACTTTACTGTTTATTGGGTTTTGTCCGAAGTTTAACGATGAATTGACTGCTTATTGGGGTTTTCCAGGGGTTTAACGAATACTTCACTGCTTATTTGGTCTTGTCAAGAGTTTAACGATTACTTCACTGTTTTTTGGGTTTTGTCCGGAGCGTAACGATTACTTCACTTTATATTGGGTCTTGTCAAGAGTTTAACGATTACTTCACTGTTTATTGGGTTTTGTCCGGAGCGTAACGATTACTTCACTTTATATTGTAGGGTCTTGTCAAGAGTTTAACGATTACTTCACTGTTTATTGGGTTTTGCCAGGAGCGTAACGATTATTCACTGTATATTGGGTTTTGTCAGGAGCGTAACGATTACTTCACTGCTTATTGTTCTTTTCCAGGGGTTTAACGATTACTTCACTGCTTATTTGGTCTTGTCAAGTGTTTAACGATTACTTCGCTGTTTATTGGGCTTTGTCCGGAGCGTAACGATTACTTCACTTTATATTGTAGGGTCTTGTCAAGAGTTTAACGATTACTTCACTGTTTATTGGGTTTTGCCAGGAGCGTAACGGATTACTTCACTGCTTATTGTTCTTTTCCAGGGGTTTAACGATTACTTCACTGCTTATTTGGTCTTGTCAAGTGTTTAACGATTACTTCACTGTTTATTGGGTTTTGTCCGGAGCGTAACGATAACTTCACTTTATATTGGGTCTTGTCAAGAGTTTAACGATTACTTCACTGTATATTGGGTTTTATCAGGAGCGTAACGATTATTCACTGTATATTGAGTTTTGTCAGGAGCGTAACGATTACTTCACTGCTTATTGTTCTTTTCCAGGGGTTTAACGATTACTTCACTGCTTATTTGGTCTTGTCAAGTGTTTAACGATTACTTCACTGTTTTTTTTGGTTTTGTCCGGAGCGTAACGATAACTTCACTTTATATTGGGTCTTGTCAAGAGTTTAACGATTACTTCACTGTATATTGGGTTTTATCAGGAGCGTAACGATTATTCACTGTATATTGAGTTTTGCCAGGAGCGTAACGATTATTCACTGTATATTGGGTTTTGTCAGGAGCGTGACGATTACTTCACTGTTTATTGGGTTTTGCCAGGAGCGTAACGATTATTCACTGTATATTGAGTTTTGCCAGGAGCGTAACGATTATTCACTGTATATTGGGTTTTGTCAGGAGCGTAACGATTATTCACTGTATATTGGGTTTTGTCAGGAGCGTAACGATTATTCACTGTATATTGAGTTTGGCAGGAGCGTAACGATTATTCACTGTATATTGGGTTTTGTCAGGAGCGTAATGCTTGATTTACTGTCTATTGGGTTTTGTCAGGAGTGGAACGATTCCTTCATTGTTTATTACGTTTTGTCAAGAGTCGAAGAATTACTTCACTGGTTAATGGGTTTTGGTACAACTCTGTGTGGTTACTTCGAACATTTGCCATACCATTTGTTAATGGAGAAAGATGTTTTTCCTATGGAAACAGATTTCTATCAAAGTGGAAATATGTGACCTTATTTTACACGCATTGATGTGTCTTTTGATGCGGTGCTCATAACCGAAGACAGAAAATACTAAAGAAAGAAATAAAGTATATATGCATGCTTTTCTTTTTTTTGTCGTCTGCTGTTGCTTTCAACTTGGACCTGTCTTTAAGTTCGATATGGGGGGATGTGTTAAGTACGGATAAAGAAAAATAATAACAGTTTCCTTTTTGGGTCTTATACTTATAAGACCCAAGTAACGGCACATAAGGTAAACAAAACGAGAAATAAGTACTACTGATAAAGAACACACAGTTGTATAGCGTTTTTTTTTATACAATTTTCTATTTATATAGATATTAAAAAAAAATATCTCACTCGTTGTCTCTTGAGATCAAAAGTTATAAAAGAAATCCAAAGTTTCATTTTTTGTCGGTCTTCCGAGACCTTTCTGATATAATCAAGTCTGGCTATTTGCAAAGATTTCGTTAATACAAACTATATACATATAAAAAAGCAAATGTCCGTGAAGTTGGGAGTCAGTTCGCAGTTCGCAGTTCGCGATTCAACTGCGAACCGCGAACTGCGCTCTAACTTCACACACTAGCTGCCAATTCAATTGTTTTTAAAATATCAATTTATGAAATATATGTGTACATATAATTTGAATTGACGAAAGACGAACTGGCGTCTGCCTTCACACGTAGAAACCTATTCGAATTGCGAACTGCAAACTGTCAGCTATCTCCAATGTATTCTACATACAGTATACGGCGAATAGCGAACTGCGAACTGTCAGCCAGCTTCACAACCAGTTGGCGATTCAAATTTTACCGAATGAAGTCCATAAGTGAATCGGCTTCGAAAAGCGAACTGCGAACTGTCAACCAGGTTCACACTCAGCTGCCAATTCAAAATAGTGTTTTATGTTGATCATTATTCAATCCCTTACGAATCGCGAACTGCAAACTGTCAGCCAGCTTCACAACCAGTTGCCGATTCATATTTTACCAGATGAAGTTCCATAAGGGAATCGGCTTTGAATAGCGAACTGCGAACTGTCAGCTAGATTCACATTCAGCTGCCAATTCAGATTTTATTAGATCCAATACAATAAGTGAATTTGCTTCGAAAAGCGAACTGCAAACTGGCAACCAGGTTCACACTCAGCTGCCAATTCAAAATAGTGTTTTATGTTGATCATTATTCAATCCCTTACGAATCGCGAACTGCAAACTGTCAGCCAGCTTCACAACCAGTTGCCGATTCATATTTTACCGGATGAAGTTCCATAAGTGAATAGGCTTTGAATAGCGAACTGCAAACTGGCAACCAGGTTCACACTCAGCTGCCAATTCAAAATATTGTTTTATGTTGATCATTATTCAATCCCTTACGAATCGCGAACTGCAAACTGTCAGCCAGCTTCACAACCAGTTGCCGATTCATATTTTACCGGATGAAGTTCAACAAGTGAATCGGCTTTGAATAGCGAACTGCGAACTGTCAACTAGATTCACATTCAGCTGCCAATTCAGATTTTATTGGATCCAATACAATAAGTGAATCTGCTTCGAATAGCGAACTGCAAACTGGCAACCAGGTTCACACTCAGCTGCCAATTCAAAATATTGTTCTATGTTGATCATTATTCAATCCCTTACGAATCGCGAACTGCAAACTGTCAGCCAGCTTCACAACCAGTTGCCCATTCATATTTTACCGGATGAAGTTCAACAAGTAAATCGGCTTTGAATAGCGAACTGCGAACTGTCAACTAGATTCACATTCAGCTGCCAATTCAGATTTTATTGGATCGAATACAATAAGTGAATCTGCTTCGAATAGCGAACTGCAAACTGGCGACCAGGTTCACACTCAGCTGCCAATTCAAAATATTGTTTTATGTTGATCATTATTCAATCCCTTACGAATCGCGAACTGCAAACTGTCAGCCAGCTTCACAACCAGTTGCCCATTCATATTTTACCGGATGAAGTTCCATAAGTGAATCGGCTTTGAATAGCGAACTGCGAACTGTCAACTAGATTCGTATTCAGCTGCCAATTCAGATTTTATTGGATCGAATACAATAAGTGAATCTGCTTCGAATAGCGAACTGCAAACTGGCAACCAGGTTCACACTCAGCTGCAAATTCAAAATATTGTTTTATGTTGATCATTATTCAATCCCTTACGAATCGCGAACTGCAAACTGTCAGCCAGCTTCACAACCAGTTGCCGATTCATATTTTACCAGATGAAGTTCCATAAGTGAATCGTCTTAGAATAGCGATCTGCGAACTGTCAACTAGATTCACATTCAGCTGCCAATTCAGATTTTATTGGATCGAATACAATAAGTGAATCTGCTTCGAATAGCGAACTGCAAACTGGCAACCAGGTTCGAACTCAGCTGGCAATTCAAAGTAGTGTTTTATGTTGATCATTATTCAATCCCTTACGAATAGCAAACTGCAAACTGTCAGCCAGCTTCACAACCAGTTGCCGATTCATATTTTACCGGATGAAGTTCCATAAGTGAATAGGCTTTGAATAGCGAACTTCAAACTGGCAACCAGCTTCACACTCAGCTGCCAATTCAAATAATTGTTCTATGTTGATCATTATTCAATTCCTTACGAATCGCGAACTGCAAACTGTCAGCCAGCTTCACAACCAGTTGCCCATTCATATTTTACCGGATGAAGTTCCATAAGTGAATCGGCTTTGAATAGCGAACTGCGAACTGTCAACTAGATTCACATTCAGCTGCCAATTCAGATTTCATTGGATCGAATACAATAAGTGAATCTGCTTCGAATAGCGAACTGCAAACTGACAACTAGGTTCACACTCAGCTGCCAATTCAAAATATTGTTTTATGTTGATCATTATTCAATCCCTTACGAATCGCGAACTGCAAACTGTCAGCCAGCTTCACAACCAGTTGCCGATTAATATTTTACCGGATGAAGTTCCATAAGTGAATCGGCTTTGAATAGCGAACTGCGAACTGTCAACTAGATTCACATTCAGCTGCCAATTCAGATTTTATTGGATCGAGTACAATAAGTGAATCTGCTTCGAATAGCGAACTGCAAACTGGCAACCAGGTTCACACTCGGCTGCCAATTCAAAATATTGTTTTATGTTGATCATTATTCAATCCCTTACGAATCGCGAACTGCAAACTGTCAGCCAGCTTCACAACCAGTTGCGGATTCATATTTTACCGGATGAAGTTCCATAAGTGAATCGGCTTTGAATAGCGAACTGCAAACTGTCAACTAGATTTACATTCAGCTGCCAATTCAGATTTTATTGGATCGAATACAATAAGTGAATCTGCTTCGAATAGCGAACTACAAACTGGCAACCAGGTTCACACTCAGCTGCCAATTCAAAATAGTGTTTTATGTTGATCATTATTCAATCCCTTACGAATCGCGAACTGCAAACTGTCAGCCAGCTTCACAACCAGTTGCCGATTCATATTTTACCGGATGAAGTTCCATAGGTGAATCGGCTTTGAATAGCGAACTGCAAACTGGCAACCAGGTTCACACTCAGCTGCCAATTCAAAATATTGTTCTATGTTGATCATTATTCAATCCCTTACGAATCGCGAACTGCAAACTGTCAGCCAGCTTCACAACCAGTTGCCCATTCATACTTTACCGGATGAAGTTCAACAAGTGAATCGGCTTTGAATAGCGAACTGCGAACTGTCAACTAGATTCACATTCAGCCGCCAATTCAGATTTTATTGGATCGAATACAATAAGTGAATCTGCTTCGAATAGCGAACTGCAAACTGGCAACTAGGTTCACACTCAGCTGCCAATTCAAAATAGTGTTTTATGTTGATCATTATTCAATCCCTTACGAATCGCGAACTGCAAACTGTCAGCCAGCTTCACAACCAGTTGCCCATTAATATTTTACCGGATGAAGTTCCATAAGTGAATCGGCTTTGAATAGCGAACTGCGAACTGTCAACTAGATTCACATTCAGCTGTCAATTCAGATTTTATTGGATCGAATACAATGAGTGAATCTGCTTCGAAAAGCGAACTGCGAACTGTCAACCAGGTTCACACTCAGCTGCCAATTCAAAATAGTGTTTTATGTTGGTCATTATTCAATCCCTTACGAATCGCGAACTGCAAACTGTCAGCCAGCTTCACAACCAGTTGCCGATTCATATTTTTTCCAGATGAAGTTCCATAAGTGAATAAGCTTTGAATAGCGAACTGCAAACTGGCAACCAGGTTCACACTCAGCTGCCAATTCAAAATATTGTTCTATGTTGATCATTATTCAATCCCTTACGAATCGCGAACTGCAAACTGTCAGCCAGATTCACAACCAGTTGCCGATTCATATTTTACCGGATGAAGTTCAGCAAGTGAATCGGCTTTGAATAGCGAACTGCGAACTGTCAACTAGATTCACATTCAGCTGCCAATTCAAATTTTTTTGGATCGAATACAATAAGTGAATCTGCTTCGAATAGCGAACTGCAAACTGGCAACCAGGTTCACACTCAGCTGCCAATTCAAAATATTGTTTTATGTTGATCATTATTCAATCCCTTACGAATCGCGAACTGCAAACTGTCAGCCAGCTTCACAACCAGTTGCCCATTCATATTTTACCGGATAAAGTTCCATAAGTGAATCGGCTTTGAATAGCGAACTGCGAACTGTCAACTAGATTCACATTCAGCTGCCAATTCAGATTTTATTGGATCGAATACAATAAGTGAATCTGCTTCGAATAGCGAACTGCACACTGGCAATCAGGTTCACACTCAGCTGCCAATTCAAAATATTGTTTTATGTTGATCATTATTCAATCCCTTACGAATCGCAAACTGCAAACTGTCAGCCAGCTTCACAACCAGTTGCCGATTCATATTTTACCGGATGATGTTCCATAAGTGAATCGGCTTTGAATAGCGAACTGCGAACTGTCAACTAGATTCATATTCAGCTTCCAATTCAGATTTTATAAAATCGAATACAATAAGTGAATCTGTTTCGAATAGCGAACTGCAAACTGGCAACGACGTTCACACTCAGCTGCCAATTCAAAATATTGTTTTATGTTGATCATTATTCAATCCCTTACGAATCGCGAACTGCAAACTGTCAGCCAGCTTCACAACCAGTTGTCGATTCATATTTTACCGGATGAAGTTCTATAAGTGAATCGGCTTTGAATAGCGAACTGCGAACTGTCAACTAGATTCACATTCAGCTGCCAATTCAGATTTAATTGGATCCAATACATTAAGTGAATCTCTTCGAATAGCGAACTGCAAACTGGCAACCAGGTTCACACTCAGCTGCCAATTCAAAATATTGTTTTATGTTGATCATTATTCAATCCCTTACGAATCACGAACTGCAAACTGTCAGCCAGCTTCACAACCAGTTGCCGATTTATATTTTACCGGATGAAGTTCCATAAGTGAATCGGCTTTGAATAGCGAACTGCTAACTGTCAACTAGATTCATATTCAGCTTCCAATTCAGATTTTATTGGATCCAATGCAATAAGTGAATCTGCTTCGAATAGCGAACTGCAAACTGGCAACCAGGTTCACACTCAGTTGCCAATTCAAAATATTGTTTTATGTTGATCATTATTCAATCCCTTGCGAATCGCGAACTGCAAACTGTCAGCCAGGTTCACAACCAGTTGCGGATTCATATTTTACCGGATGAAGTTCCATAAGTGAATCGGCTTTGAATAGCGAACTGCGAACTGTCAACTAGATTCACATTCAGCTGTCAATTCAGATTTTATTGGACCGAATACAATGAGTGAATCTGCTTCGAATAGCGAACTGCAAACTGGCAACCAGGTTCACACTCAGCTGCCAATTCAAAATAGTGTTTTATGTTGATCATTATTCAATCCCTTACGAATCGCGAACTGCAAACTGTCAGCCAGCGTCACAACCAGTTGCCGATTCATATTTTACCGGATGAAGTTCCATAAGTGAATAGGCTTTGAATAGCTAACTGCAATCTGGCAAACAGGTTCACACTCAGCCAATTCAAAATATTGTTCTATGTTGATCATTATTCAATCCCTTACGAATCGCGAACTGCAAACTGTCAGCCAGCTTCACAACCAGTTGCCCATTCATATTTTACCGGATGAAGTTCAACAAGTGAATCGGCTTTGAATAGCGAACTGCGAACTGTCAACTAGATTCACATTCAGCTGCCAATTCAAATTTTATTGGATCGAATACAATAAGTGAATCTGCTTCGAATAGCGAACTGCAAACTGGCAACCAGGTTCAAACTCAGCTGCCAATTCAAAATATTGTTTTATGTTGATCATTATTCAATCCCTTGCGAACCGCGAACTGCAAACTGTCAGCCAGTTTCACAACCAGTTGCCGATTCATATTTTACCAGATGAAGTTCCATAAGTGAATCGGCTTTGAATAGCGAACTGCGAACTGTCAACTAGATTCACATTCAGCTGCCAATTCAGATTTCATTGGATCGAATACAATAAATGAATCTGCTTCGAATAGCGAACTGCAAACTGGCAACCAGGTTCACACTCAGCTGCCAATTCAAAATATTGTTTTATGTTGATCATTAGTCAATCCCTTACGAATCGCGAACTGCAAACTGTCAGCCAGCTTCACAACCAGTTGCCGATTCATATTTAACCGGATGAAGTTCAACAAGTGAATCGGCTTTGAATAGCGAACTGCGAACTGTCAACTAGATTCACATTCAGCTGCCAATTCAGATTTTATTGAATCGAATACAATAAGTGAATCTGCTTCGAATAGCGAACTGCAAACTGGCAACCAGGTTCACGCTCAGCTGCCAATTCAAAATATTGTTTTATGTTGATCATTATTCAATCCCTTACGAATCGCGAACTGCAAACTGTCAGCCAGCTTCACAACCAGTTGCCGATTCATATTTTACCGGATGAAGTTCCATAAGTGAATCTGCTTCGAATAGCGAACTGCAAACTGGCAACCAGGTTCACACTCAGCTGCCAATTCAAAATAGTGTTTTATGTTGATCATTATTCAATCCCTGACGAATCGCGAACTGCAAACTGTCAGCCAGCTTCACAACCAGTTGCCGATTTATATTTTACCAGATGAAGTTCCATAAGTGAATCGGCTTTGAATAGCGAACTGCGAACTGTCAACTAGATTCACATTCAGCTGCCAATTCAGATTTTATTGGATCGAATACAATAAGTGAATCTGCTTCGAATAGCGAAGTGCAAACTGGCAACCAGGTTCACACTCAGCTGCCAATTCAAAATATTGTTTTATGTTGATCATTATTCAATCCCTTACGAATCGTGAACTACAAACTGTCAGCCAGGTTTACAACCAGTTGCCGATTCAAATTTTTTTGATGAAGTTCAATACTGTCAACTAGATTAACATTCAGCTGCCAATTTGAAATATTGTTTATGTTCATCAATATTCAATCCCTTATGAAACGCGAACTGCGAACTGTCAGCCAGGTTCACATTCAGGTGACAATTCAAAATATTGTTTTATGTTCATCATTAATCAATCCTGTACGACTGTACGAATCGCAAACTGCAAACTCACAACTAGGTTCACATTTAGCTGCCAATTAAAAAAAATTGTCGTACGTTCATCAATTTGGAATATACGAACCGTCAACCAGATTCATACTCATTCGTATTCTAGTCGATGGAATAATCCAAACCGTTTGAATAGTTAACTGCCGACAGCCATGTTCACTCTCAGTTGCCAATTCAAATTATTGTCTTAGGTTTATCATTATTTAATCCTGTTCTAATTGCGAACTGCGAATTTTCTCCCAGATTCACAACTTGTTGCTGCTTCAGAATTCTTTTTGGGGGGCAGACCATAACCCTAACCTTTTTGAGTAGGGAACTGCAAACTCTTTACCAGATTCATTATCAACTGCCAATACGACATGATTTCTTTTTATCCATCATTATTAAATCCCATTTGAACCGTGTTTTCTTTTGAATGTTCTTAATTCATAAATGTACATTGACTTATTTATCATTAAATCTATATTAAGATGCCCTTTCGCCTGACTCATCACCACTCCTTCATTTGAATTCTTACTAAATTTGTTTTGGTTTACGTCTCATACAATTACATATTGTGATCTGTGAAAATGAAATAAAAAGATACAACCGTTCAAGTCTTCCATTAGTGTAAAGGGTTGTGTATCTCACTCAGTCTGCACCTGCGTTACTCTATTTCTCGGTCCAGGCAACTCGTTGACCAGCTCTTACTTCCTTTGAAGTCTCTCTTTCCCTCATAGAATTTAGACCTTTTAGGTATTTCATGTTGACAGTCTGCTCATTTTAAAAAAGTGAAGAAGAGTTTGTGCAGAATTCTTTGTATATGTTCCTTCCCCATGTTCATTGTTTGAAACATAAAAACAGTTAAAGAGAACTCTACCCTGAGTCTTGCGTGTGTTGGGGGAAATATTATGCGAAAAAATAAGTGTAGAGCCCATTGCAAACACATTTTCCGATTTTGCGTTAGCGAATACAACGGTTTTGTTCGGTTTTAGTTCTATGCGAATGACGAAATCATCGTAGTGATGATTTAAACGGCATGTTTGATATTATTTTCAATATAATTACGTCTGGATTTGAAGTAAGTATGATAAATTTAGATTGAGAAGCTCCTTTTGAAGAAATATGCTTTTGATCATAAGTTATTTTTTTGCTGGATCAACTAAGCGCTGTACGCAGGGCTCATCAGCAAAATACATTTGATGGACAACTGACCCGTGTCATCTGACCAATCGAAATGTGTTTTGGGCTAATACTTAAAGGTCTTATTTAGTCTAGTCTGAATGATCCAGACGTAGATAATTCACTCTTCACGCAGTTACAGCTTGGATCATCCGAGTTAAATTTAGTCCTTCTTTAAGTGACACCCCCCAAACCAATAACCAGATGCCCACCCGCTGTGATGACCGGCTGTGATAATTAATGGGGATTACGTCATACCATGTATAGCACTGTGTCAAACTGAAAGGTTTCTTTTGACCATTTTTTTAGAGAGGGTATTTAAGCAGCAGAATTGAATTTTTTTTTTAGATTAGACTTCAAATATATATATTTTTTAAGCTTGAATTAATCTTTGAAGAGGTTTGTCATTTCTTTTTAAAGTGTGCCTTATATAAAGATCAATTTATGTAATTATGACTTTCAGCAGGGTTATAGTTCCTCTGTAGTATATCATCATTATCACTGTCATCATCATTTTTATCATCATCATTTTTATCATCATCATTTTTATCATCATCATTTTTATCATCATCATCATCATCATCATCATCATCATCATCATCATCATCATCATCATCATAATCATCATCATCATCATCATCATCAGCAGCAGCAGCAGCAGCAGCAGCAGCAGCAGCAGCAGCAGCAGCAGCAGCAGCAACAGCAGCAGCAGCATCAGCAGCAGCAGCAGCATCATCATCATCATTATTTTTATCATTATCATCATCATCATCAATGCTATGATTATAACAAGTGCTTATTTATTAAATAACTAACTCATTATTTCCTTCACATTTCTTAACAGTTTATTAAGCAAAAAATCTATTTATCTTGTACATCATTGTTTTAAATAAAGAAACAAGAATTTAAAACTTATTTCTCATCAATACTTCACATTATGAAAACCAAGTTTGAATGACATTTTTTCTACATAAGACATCAAATAATTTTTTTTAAGTTAGAATGGGTTTTTAATAGGGGATTTTCTTTTATAATTTGCACCAAATATTTTAATTGATTTATATTATTATGACTTGCAGCAGGGAATTTTATGGTTCCTCTGTAGTATGTCATCATTATCATCATCCATTTTATAATTATAACAAGTGCTTATTTATTGAATAACTAACTCATTATTTTGTTCACATTTCTAAACAGTTTATTAAGAAAAATCTTCTTATCATGTTAATCATTGTTTTAGATTAAGAAAACTATAACCAAACACTTATTTTTCATCAATATTCTTCATTATGAGAAACCGAAGGGTTGGGGTATTACGTAGTCTGACCACTAAATGCCCCAATCCTTATCAAGTAATATACAGAAAATTTGCACCATGCTGTGGAACTGTTTTGTTGCCCTGTAGGGTGCCCAGCGGGAGATAAGATACCAGACATTCCAAAGGCTAGGCCTTTAATTTTGCTTCATATTCATAGCCAATCTCTCTCTCTCTCTCTCTCTCTCTCTCTCTCTCTCTCTCTCTCTCTCTCTCTCTCTCTCTCTCTCTCTCTCTCTCTCCCTCTCTCTCTCTCTCTCTCTCTCTCTCTCTCTCTCTCTCTCTCTCTCTCTCTCTCTCTCTCTCTCTCTCTCTCTCTCTCTCTCTCTCTCTCTCTCTCTCTCTCTCTCTCCTCCTCTCTCTCTCTCTCTCTCTCTCTCTCTCTCTCTCTCTCTCTCTCTCTCTCCCTCTCTCCCTCCCTCCCTCCCTCCCTCCCTCCCTCCCTCCCTCCCTCCCTCTTTCGCTCTCTCTCTCTCTCATTATAGAATGATGAAATATTCTTCAACTCTTTCATAATATGAAAAATAAATTGAACGTAAAATTAAAATTGTCTCCTATTTGGTCTAAATCGTAAAGCGTACATTAAATGTCATTTCTGTCAATAGTCCCTTGTCAACCGAATCATTTCAAAAAACGTAAATCGACAGCTAACTGATGTTACAATAGACGGTGGTACTTTCTTCTTAAACAATCATGGTCGTTAACAAGCAGAAAAAACATCGGTGCCAACAACTGACTCTGTAACAAATCTACATTTTAGTCGCAGTCATCGGACATCTTATCTAAATCTTTTTGCTCCAATTCAAAAATGTGTAGTTTTGTCTCATAAATTTGGATTGGATGCCATTTGAACAATAGCGATTATTAGAATTGATAAACTGCATTATTGCTGAACAAAAACCGTTGAGGCGGACAGGAATTCGAAAATGAGTGGCGAACCTTCTTTTGTCACAATACTTTCAATTTTAACTCTCATAAAATTTCCACTTTATGATTGGATGCTCTCTTTTCCACAATATTGCCTTCATCGAGCGTGCAATACACCATGTTGTCATATGTCTTTTTACGTATGTCTATATGTGTCCAAATAGTGATGTTACTATCCACTTATTGACCAGGGATTGAAAGCGTTTTGACAAAAGAGGTCTTTGCTCAACATAGACAACATTTCTCCTAATGCTTTCAACTTTTAATGAACGATGAAGCAGCTTTGCAGTTTCCTGGGTAATCAAAATGTTGCATATCGGGAAATTTCTTTTTTTTCAAATTGCATTATTGTATTATCATATTCGCGTACCATATATCGTAAATTGTTTGAAGTGATGTACTTACTCTGAGATACCACTTTTCTGTTTATTAACTATGAAATATATATATACTTTTGTTTTCATTTATCACTGTTATAAAATGCCGTTAGTCGACCATTTTTCATCTTTTGTACATTGTATTAGTACCGCGAGAGCAATTCTATTCCAAAAACTTTATTGGCGAAAAACAAACTTTCGCTGTAACGAGGACTATATAAGAAGAAGTGAAGACATGTACCTTTGGGGTTTTACCAGGTCCAAACACTCGCTACTATGGAGAAATTTGAAAGCTATGCTGAATATATGTGCATAGCAATGATGAAGGAAGGATGATTAATGACAACTCATTTCTTAAACCACTAACTGAAGACTAATGCCTACATTAGTAGTTTGGCTAAACATTGCTTTTTAGATGTATATACAATTGGAACATCCAAAAACAAAATGGAATTCTTTTCACGTCAATTCAGATTATTCCATGCTCTGCTTCCATCGCAGTTTTTATTATGCAGAGCTTTCTTCATATCTCAAACTCCTGACAGTCTTATAAGGTGTGCGGTAAAAATGCCAGTGGTAAAAATGCCATAGGTAAAAAAGCCATAGGTAAAAAAGCCAGAGGAAAAAATGCCATAGGCAACTAGGTAAAAATGTCAAAGGTAAAAAAGCCAGAAGTAAAAAAGCCAGAGGTAAAAAAGCCGGAGGTAAAAAAGCCAGAGGTAAAAATGCCAAATATATATAAAATCACTTTTAAAAATTATTTTGAAAGTTTACTTGTTTAATTATTGGTTAATATTGTTCCTGCTACAATTTTAATTTACTTTTGTTTCAAATATCGATTTATACCAATTATAATAAAAGATGATATACAAAGCAAGACTACCTAATTTTGTAATTGTTAAATTATTATAATACAATGCTTTAAAAATATATAAAATCACTTTAAAAAATCAAACAAACCCAATACAACCTATTTATCATGGAATGAATGAAAAATCACAATCGGGGCATTTTTACATAGGTAATTATATGAAAAAAAGTACGGCTTCAAAACATTACCCTAACTAACCCTTAAGATTGTAAAATAGAAACAGAACTATTTACAGTACTTAGTCCTTCAAATAACCATTTAGCCTGTAAAGAATGAAGAAAAAGATGGTTTAATACATCTTTGGCATTTTTACCTATGGCATTTTTTCCACTGGCATTTTTATTGTCATTTTTAATCTCTGGCATTTTTACCTCTGGCTTTTTTAACTCTGGCTTTTTTACCTCTGGCATTTTTACCACTGGCATTTTTACCTACATTCGTCTTATAAGCCTCATTGAGGCCTGAGCATAGAGCGGATTAGTTACTGCTACTAAACTATAGTCAAAATTATAACTTTTTTTAAAAAAGAACCTCGAACTTGTTGGAGTATTTCAGTTGGATATTTAACTTCAGTAGCAACCCTCTTATGTATTATGTGTGGAACATCAGTTTGCAGTTCGCTTTTCGAAGCAGATTCACTTATTGTATTCGATCACAAAAAATATGAATTGCCAGCTGAATGTGAATCTAGTTGACAGTTCGCAGTTCTCTATTCAAAGCCCATGCACTTATTGAACTTCATCCCATACACTTTGAATCGGCAACTGGTTGTGAACCTGGCTGACAGTTTGCAGTTCGCGATTCGTAAGGGTTGAATAATGATCGACATAAAACAATATTTCGAATTGGCAGCTGAGTGTGAACGTGGTTCACAGTTTGCCGTTCGCTATTCGAAGCAGATTCACTCATTGAACTTCATCTAAAAATTTGAATCGGCAACTGGTTGTGAACCCGGCTGACATTTCGCAGTTTGCTATTCAAAGCCGATTCACTTATTCAACTTCATCAAAAAAAATTGAATCGGCAACTGGTTGTGAACCTGGCTGACAGTTTGCAGTTCGCAATTTGTAAGGGATTGAATAATGATCAACATAAAACAATATTTTGAATTGGCAGCTGAGTTTGAACCTGGTTGCCAGTTTGCAGTTCGCTATTCGAAGCAGATTCACTTATTGTATTCGATCCAATAAAATCTGAATTGGCAGCTGAATGTAAATCTAGTTGACAGTTCGCAGTTCGCTATTCAAAGCCGATTCACTTCTGGAACTTCATCCGGTAAAACATGAATCGGCAACTGGTTGTGAAGCTGGCTGACAGTTTGCAGTTCGCGATTCGTAAGGAATTGAATAATGATCAACATAAAACAATATTTTGAATTGGCAGCTGAGTGTGAACCTGGTTGCCAGTTTGCAGTTCGCTATTCAAAGCAGATTCACTTATTGTATTCGATCCAACAAAATCTGAATTGGCATCTGAATGTGAATCTAGTTGACAGTTCGCAGTTCTATTCAAAGCCGATTCACTTATGGAACTTCATCCGGTAAAATATGAATTGGCGACTGGTTGTGAAGCTGGCTGACAGTTTGCAGTTCGCGATTCGTAATGGATTGAATAATGATCAGCATAAAACAATATTTTGAATTGGCAGCTGAGTGTGAACCTGGTTGCCAGTTTGCAGTTCGCTATTTGAAGCAGATTCACTTATTGTATTCGATCCAATAAAATCTGAATTGGCAGCTGAATGTAAATCTAGTTGACAGTTCGCAGTTCACTATTCAAAGCCGATTCACTTATGGAACTTCATCCGGTAAAATATGAATCGGCAACTGGTTGTGAAGCTGGCTGACAGTTTGCAGTTCGCGATTCGCAAGGGATTGAATAATGATCAACATAAAACAATATTTTGGATTGGCAGCTGAGTGTGAACCTGGTTGCCAGTTTGCAGTTCGCTATTCGAAGCAGATTCACTTATTGTATTCGATCAAATAAAATTTGAATTGGCAGCTGAATGTGAATCTAGTTGACAGTTCGCAGTTCGCTATTCAAAGCCGATTAACGTGTTGAACTTCATCCGGTAAAATATGAATGGGCAACTGGTTGTGAAGCTGGCTGACAGTTTGCAGTTCGCGATTCGTAAGGGATTGAATAATGATCAACATAGAACAGTATTTTGAATTGGCAGCTGAGTGTGAACCTGGTTGCCAGTTTGCAGTTCGCTATTCAAAGCCTATTCTCTTATGGAACTTCATCCGGTAAAATATGAATCGGCAACTGGTTGTGAACCTGGCTGACAGTTTGCAGTTCGCAATTCGTAAGGGATTGAATAATGATCAACATAAAACAATATTTTGAATTGGCAGCTGAGTGTGAACCTGGTTGCCAGTTTGCAGTTCGCTATTCGAAGCAGATTCACTTATTGTATTCGATCCAATAAATCTGAATTGGCAGCTGAATGTGAATCTAGTTGACAGTTCGCAGTTCGCTATTCAAAGCCGATTCACCTATAGAACTTCATCCGGTAAAATATGAATCGACAACTGGTTGTGAAGCTGGCTGACAGTTTGCAGTTCGCGATTCGTAAGGGATTGAATAATGATCAACATAAAACAATATTTTGAATTGGCAGCTGAGTGTGAACCTGGTTGCCAGTTTGCAGTTCGCTATTCGAAACAGATTCACTTATTGTATTGGATCCAATAAAATCTGAATTGGCAGCTGAATATGAATCTAGTTGACAGTTCGCAGTTCGCTATTCAAAGCCGATTAACGTGTTGAACTTCATCCGGTAAAATATGAATGGGCAACTGGTTGTGAAGCTGGCTGACAGTTTGCAGTTCGCGATTCGTAAGGGGTTGAATAATGATCAACATAGAACAATATTTTGAATTGGCAGCTGAGTGTGAACCTGGTTGCCAGTTTGCAGTTAGCTATTCAAAGCCTATTTACTTATGGAATTTCATCCGGTAAAATATGAATCGGCAACTGGTTGTGAAGCTGGCTGACAGTTTGCAGTTCGCGAATCGTAAGGGATTGAATAATGATCAACATAAAACACTATTTTGAATTGGCAGCTGAGTGTGAACGTGGTTGCCAGTTTGCAGTTCGCTATTCGAGGCAGATTCACTTATTGTATTCGATCCAATAAAATCTGAATTGGCAGCTGAATGTGAATCTAGTTGACAGTTCGCAGTTCGCTATTCAAAGCAGATTCACTTATGGAACTTCATCCGGTAAAATATGAATCGGCAACTGGTTGTGAAGCTGGCTGACAGTTTGCGGTTCGCGATTCGTAAGGGATTGAATAATGATCAACATAAAACAATATTTTGAATTGGCAGCTGAGTGTGAACCTGGTTGCCAGTTTGCAGTTCGCTATTCGACGCAGATTCACTTATTGTATTGGATCCAATAAAATCTGAATTGGAAGCTGAATATGAATCTAGTTGACAGTTCGCAGTTCACTATTCAAAGCCGATTCACTTATGGAACTTCATCCGGTAAAATATGAATCGGCAACTGGTTGTGAAGCTGGCTGACAGGTTGCAGTTCGCGATTCGTAAGGGATTGAATAATGATCAACATAAAACAATATTTTGAATTGGCAGCTGAGTGTGAACCTGGTTGCCAGTTTGCAGTTCGCTATTCGAAGCAGATTCACTTATTGTATTCGATCAAATAAGATCTGAATTGGCTGCTGAATGTAAATCTTGTTGACAGTTCGCAGTTCACTATTCAAAGCCGATTCATTTATGGAACTTCATTCGGTAAAATATGAATCGGCAACTGGTTGTGAAGCTGGCTGACAGTTTGCAGTTCGCGATTCGTTAGGGATTGAATAATGATCAACATAAAACAATATTTTGAATTTGCAGCTGAGTGTGAACCTGGTTGCCAGTTTGCAGTTCGCTATTCGAAGCAGATTCACTTATTGTATTCGATCCAATAAAATTTGAATTGGCAGCTGAATGTGAATCTAGTTGACAGTTCGCTGTTCGCTATTCAAAGCCGATTAACTTGTTGAACTTCATCCGGTAAAATATGAATGGGCAACTGGTTGTGAAGCTGGCTGACAGTTTGCAGTTCGTTATTCGTAAGGGATTGAATAATGATCAACATAGAACAATATTTTGAATTGGCAGCTGAGTGTGAACCTGGTTGCCAGTTTGCAGTTTGCTATTCAAAGCCTATTCACTTATGGAACTTCATCCGGTAAAATATGAATCGGCAACTGGTTGTGAAGCTGGCTGACAATTTGCAGTTCGCGATTGGTAAGGGATTGAATAATGATCAACATAAAACACTATTTTGAATTGACAGCTGAGTGTGAACCTAGTTGCCAGTTTGCAGTTCGCTATTTGAAGCAGATTAACTTATTGTATTCGATACAATAAAATCTGAATTGGCAGCTGAATGTGAATCTAGTTGACAGTTCGCAGTTCGCTATTCAAAGCCGATTCACCTATGGAACTTCATCCGGTAAAATATGAATGGGCAACTGATTGTGAAGCTGGCTGACAGTTTGCAGTTCGCGATTTGTAAGGGATTGAATAATGATTAACATAAAACAATATTTTGAATTGGCAGCTGAGTGTGAACCTGGTTGCCAGTTTGCAGTTCGCTATTCGAAGCAGATTCACCTATTGTATTGGATCTAATAAAATCTGAATTGGCAGCTGAATGTGAATCTAGCTGACAGTTCGCAGTTCGCTATTCAAAGCCGATTCACTTGTTGAACTTCATCCGGTAAAATATGAACCGGCAACTGGTTGTGAAGCTGGCTGACAGTTTGCAGTTCGCGATTCGTAAGGGATTGAATAATGATCAACATAAAACAATATTTCGAATTGGAAGCTGAGGGTGAACCTGGTTGCCAGTTTGCAGTTCGCTATTCGAAGCAGATTCACTTATTGTATTGGATCCAATAAAATCTGAATTGGCAGCTGAATGTGAATCTAGTTGACAGTTTGCAGTTCGCTATTCAAAGCCGATTCACTTATGGAACTTCATCTGGTAAAATATGAATGGGCAACTGGTTGTGAAGCTGGCTGACAGTTTGCAGTTCGCGATTCGTAAGGGATTGAATAATGATCAACATAAAACACTATTTTGAATTGGCAGCTGAGGGTGAACCTGGTTGCCAGTTTGCAGTTCGCTATTCGAAGCAGATTCACTTATTGTATTCGATCCAATAAAATTTGAATTGGCAGCTGAATGTGAATCTAGTTGACAGTTCGCAGTTCGCTATTCAAAGCCGATTCACTTATGGAACTTCATCCGTAAAAATATGAATGGGCAACTGGTTGTGAAGCTGGCTGACAGTTTGCAGTTCGCGATTCGTAAGGGATTGAATAATGATCAACATAAAACAATATTTTGAATTGGCAGCTGAGTGTGTACCTGGTTGCCAGTTTGCAGTTCGCTATTCGAAGCAGATTCACTTATTGTATTGGATCCAATAAAATCTGAATTGGCAGCTGAATATGAATCTAGTTGACGGTTCGCAGTTCGCTATTCAAAGCCGATTCACTTATTGTATTCGATTCAATAAAATCTGAATTGGAAGCTGAATATGAATCTAGTTGACAGTTCGCAGTTCGCTATTCAAAGCCGATTCACTTATGGAACTTCATCCGGTAAAATATGAATCGGCAACTGGTTGTGAAGCTGGCTGACAGTTTGCAGTTCGCGATTCGTAACGGAATTGAATAATGATCAACATTAAACAATATTTTGAATTGGCAGCTGAGGGTGAACCTGGTTGCCAGTTTGCAGTTCGCTATTCGAAGCAGATTCACTTATTGTATTTGATCCAATAAAATCTGAATTTGCAGCTGAATGTGAATCTAGCTGACAGTTCGCAGTTCGCAGTTCGCAATTCAAAGCCGATTCACTTATGGAACTTCATCCGGTAAAATATGAATCGGCAACTGGTTGTGAACCTGGCTGACAGTTTGCAGTTCGCGATTCGTAAGGGATTGAATAATGATCAACATAAAACAATATTTTGAATTGGCAGCTGAGGGTGAACCTGGTTGCCAGTTTGCAGTTCGCTATTCGAAGCAGATTCACTTATTGTATTTGATCCAACAAAATCTGAATTGGCATCTGAATGTGAATCTAGTTGACAGTTCGCAGTTCGCTATTCAAAGCCGATTCACTTATGGAACTTCATCCGGGAAAATATGAATCGGCAACTGGTTGTGAAGCTGGCTGACAGTTTGCAGTTCGCGATTCGTAAGGGATTGGATAATGATCAACATACAACACTATTTTGAATTGGCAGCTGAGTGTGAACCTGGTTGCCAGTTTGCAGTTCGCTATTCGAAGAAGATTCACTTATTGTATTCGATCCAATAAAATCTGAATTGGCAGCTGAATGTGAATCTAGTTGACAGTCCGCAGTTCGCTATTCAAAGCCTATTCACTTATTGTATTCGATCCAATAAAATCTGAATTGGCAGCTGAATGTGAATCTAGTTGACAGTTCGCAGTTCGGTATTCAAAGCCGATTCACTTATGGAACTTCATCCGGTAAAATATGAATCGGCAACTGGTTGTGAAGCTGGCTGACAGCTTGCAGTTCGCGATTCGTAAGGGATTGAATAATGATCAACATAAAACAATGTTTTGAATTGGCAGCTGAGTGTAAACCTGGTTGCCAGTTTGCAGTTCGCTATTCGAAGCCGATTCACTTATTGTATTGGATCCAATAAAATCTGAATTGGCAGCTGAATGTGAATCTAGTTGACAGTTCGCAGTTCGCCATTCAAAGCCGATTCACTTGTTGAACTTCATCCGGTAAAATATGAATCGGCAACTGGTTGTGAAGCTGGCTGACAGTTTGCAGTTCGCGATTCGTAAGGGATTGAATAATGATCAACATAAAACAATATTTTGAATTGGCAGCTGAGGGTGAACCTGGTTGCCAGTTTGCAGTTCGCTATTCGAAGCAGATTCACTTATTGTATTCGATCAAATAATATCTGAATTGGCAGCTGAATGTGAATCTAGTTGACAGTTCGCAGTTCGCTATTCAAAGCCGATTCACTTATGGAACTTCATCCGGTAAAATATGAATCAGCAACTGGTTGTGAAGCTGGCTGACAGTTTGCAGTTCGCGATTCGTAAGGGATTGAATAATGATCAAAATAAAACACTATTTTGAATTGGCAGCTGAGTGTGAACCTGGTTGCCAGTTTGCAGTTCGCTATTCGAAGCAGATTCACTTATTGTATTGGATCCAATAAAATCTGAATTGGCAGCTGAATATGAATCTAGTTGACAGATCGCAGTTCGCTATTCAAAGCCGATTCACTTATTGTATTCGATCCAATAAAATCTGAATTGGAAGCGGAATATGAACCTAGTTGACAGTTCGCAGTTCGCTATTCAAAGCTGATTCACTTATGGAACTTCATCCGGTAAAATATGAATCGGCAACTGGTTGTGAAGCTGGCTGACAGTTTGCAGTTCGCGATTCGTAAGGGATTGAATAATGATCAACATAAAACAATATTTTGAATTTGCAACTGAGTGTGAACCTGGTTGCCAGTTTGCAGTTCGCTATTCGAAGCAGATTCACTTATTGTATTCGATCAAATAAAATCTGAATTGGCAGCTGAATGTAAATCTAGTTGACAGTTCGCAGTTCGCTATTCAAAGCCGATTCACTTATGGAACTTCATTCGGTAAAATATGAATCGGCAACTGGTTGTGAAGCTGGCTGACAGTTTGCAGTTCGCGATTCGCAAGGGATTGAATAATGATCAACATAAAACAATATTTTCAATTGGCAGCTGAGTGTGAACCTGGTTGCCAGTTTGCAGTTCGCTATTCGAAGCAGATTCACTTATTGTATTCGATCCAATAAAATTTGAATTGGCAGCTGAATGTGAATCTAGTTGACAGTTCGCAGTTCGCTATTCAAAGCCGATTCACTTGTTGAACTTCATCGGGTAAAATATGAATGGGCAACTGGTTGTGAAGCTGGCTGACAGTTTGCAGTTCGCAATTCGTAAGGGATTGAATAATGATCAACATAGAACAATATTTTGAATTGGCAGCTGAGTGTGAACCTGGTTGCCAGTTTGCAGTTCGCTATTCGAAGCAGATTCACTTATTGTATTCGATCCAATAATATCTGAATTGGAAGCTGAATATGAATCTAGTTGACAGTTCGCAGTTCGCTATTCAAAGCTGATTCACTTATGGAACTTCATCCGGTAAAATATGAATCGGCAACTGGTTGTGAAGCTGGTTGACAGTTTGCAGTTCGCGATTCGTAAGGGATTGAATAATGATCAACATAAAACAATATTTTGAATTGGCAGCTGAGTGTGAACCTGGTTGCCAGTTTGCTATTCGCTATTCGAAACAATTCACTTATTGTATTGGATCAAATAAAATCTGAATTGGCAGCTGAATGTGAATCTAGCTGACAGTTCGCAGTTCGCTATTCAAAGCAGATTCACTTATGGAACTTCATCCGGTAAAATATGAATCAGCAACTGGTTTGTGAAGCTGGCTGACAGTTCGCAGTTCGCTATTCAAAGCCGATTCACTTATGGAACTTCATCCGGTAAAATATGAATCGGCAACTGGTTGTGAAGCTGGCTGACAGTTTGCAGTTCGCGATTCGTAAGGGATTGAATAATGATCAACATAAAACACTATTTTGAATTGGCAGCTGAGTGTGAACCTGGTTGACAGTTCGCTGTTCGCTTTTCGAAGCCGATTCACTTATGGACTTCATTCGGTAAAATTTGAATCGGCAACTGGTTGTGAAGCTGGCTGACAGTTCGCAGTTCGCTATTCGCCGTATACTGTATGTAGAATACATTGAGATAGCTGACAGTTTGCAGTTCGCAATTCGAATAGGTTTCTACGTGTGAAGGCAGACGCCAGTTCGTCTTTCGTCAATTCAAATTATATGTACACATATATTTCATAAATTGTTATTTTAAAAACAATTGAATTGTCAGCTAGTGTGTGAAGTTAGAGCGCAGTTCGCGGTTCGCAATTGAATCGCGAACTGCGAACTGACTCCTAACTTCACGGACAT